>CM077094.1:54617639-55037435 GCA_039513925.1 Platanthera zijinensis | reverse complement strand
CCTCCATACCCCTCTGTACTTAATAGACAACGTCAAGATGATCAGTACTCCCGCTTCTTAGAAATCTTCAAAACAAATCACATTAATCTTCCCTTCCACGAGGCTATTTCGCAGATGCCGAAATACGCCAAATATCTTAAAGACCTCCTCAAAACAAGAAGAAGTTAGAGAAATCTTTCGCAATCATGCTAAAACGCCGATGATGCTCCGCTTAGTTTTTACAAACGAGGCTATTTTGCCGAAGAAAAATCAGTGACACGGTAGTTTCACCATGCCGTGTGTCTTCGGGTGATCTCTTTTGTTAAAACACGCGTTAGCCGACTTAGGCGCAAGTATACCTGATGCCCTTTTCGTTGTTCAAAAAGTTAGGGATTGGTAGCCTGAACCCCACGCGTATGAGTATCCAGCTAGCCGATAGATCCGTCAAGTACCCGTTAGGAATAGTGGAGGACGTTTTAGTGAAAGTCGACAAGTTCATCTTCCGGTGGACTTTGTATTTTGGACATCGAAGAAGACGTCGAGGTTCCCCTGTCCTTGGCCGACCCTTCCTTGCCACTCGCCATCATTGACGTAAGCAATGGTAAGCTCTTTCTTCGAGTAGGCGACGACGAAAGTCACATTTCCGATCACCCCTTCGATGAAGAACACCTTAGCGAACGATGACTCATGTTTTTTCGTAGACGCCGTGAGTGATGATTCTTCCTACTGCCTCTCCGACTTTGAAAAAGAATTTTCTACTTTTTGCTCCTCTTCTCTTACAACAGAATCACTGCAAGGAAGTGATGAATTTCTTATTGTCTTTCCGACTTTGAAAAAAGAGTTTTCTGATTTTTGTTCTTCCTCTTTTCTTACCACTGAATCTGTACAAGAAGCCGTCTGGCTGCTAGCCCCACCCCTTATTACGTTCCTTATAAAAAAGTTTATGAAGATATTATTTTTGAAAAAGAAAGAATCTCAAAATCCTCTTATGAAGAACCCCCTACCCTAGAACTTAAAGAACTTCCTGAACACCTTAAGTATGCTTTCTTAGAAAAAGACTCCAAGTTACCAGTTATCGTTTCGGCCTACCTCACGGATACGCAGAACGATAAACTTCTTCTAGTTCTACGTAAGCATCGCCGGGCTATTGCTTGGCAAATTTCTGATATCAAGGGCATAAGCCATCTTTCTGTACACATAAAATTTAATGGAAGATAATTCGCGTAACTCTATCCAACCTCAGCGCCGTATAAACCCGAATATGAAAGAAGTAGTTAAGGGCGAGGTTATGAAACTATTAGACGCAGGAATTATCTACCCTATATCGACAGTAAGTGGGTTATCCCGTGCAGGTAGTTCCAAAAAAGGAGGGATAACCGTAGTTAGTAATGAGAATAATGAATTAATCCCGACACGGACGGTGACGGGTTGGCGTATGTGCATAGATTACCGTAAGTTAAATGACGCCACCCGCAAGGACCACTTTCCTTTACATTTATCGACCAGATTTTAGAACGTCTCTCCGGCCATAGCTTTTATTGTTTTCTCGATGGCCTCTCGGGGTACTTTCAAATACCCATCTCCCGAGGACCAGAGAGAAAACTACGTTTACTTGTCCCTTCGGCACCTTCGCGTACGAAGAATGCCGTTTGGATTGTGCAATGCGCCGGCTACATTCCAACGATGTATGCTCGCAATATTTGACAAGTACGTAGAAAGCATTATGGAAGTATTCATGGACGATTTCTCCGTGTTCGGCGATTCCTTCGATAGATGTTTAGAAAACTCGAAAAAGTCTTAGAACGATGCGAAGAAACTAACCTTGCCCTAAATTGGGAAAAATGCCATTTTATGGTGAGGGAAGGGTTAGTTTTGGGTCATAAAATTTCTGCTAAAGGTATTGAGGTAGACGTTGCCAAGATAGAAGTTATTGAGAAGTTGCCGCGCCTACAAACATAAAAGCTATAAGAAGTTTCCTAGGCCACGCTGGTTTTTATCGTCGTTTTATAAAGGACTTCTCCAAGATCACAAAGCCCCTCACCCATCTCTTAGAAAAGACGCTCCATTCATTTTGATGACTCTTGTATTTCTGCCTTTGAATCAATTAAAGAAAAGTTAATTAACGCACCAAATATGATAGCTCCGGTGTGGGACCTTCCCTTCGAGATTATGTGCGATGCGAGTAGTTTTGCGGTGGGGGGCGTATTAGGTCAACGCATATCTAAGAACTTCCACCCCATCTATTACGCTAGTAAAACCCTCACATCTGCACAAGAAAATTACACCACAACCGAGAAGAGCTCTTAGCTGTAGTATTTGCGTTTGATAAATTCGCCCTTACATTACACTTTCAAAAATCATTGTTTTTACGGAACTCGGCCCTCAAGTACCTTCTTGCCAAAACGGATGCCAAGCCTCGCTTGATTCGCTGGGTCTTACTCCTCCAGGAATTTGACTTAGAGATCCGTGATAAGCGAGGAGCCGAGAACTTGGCCGCCGACATCTATCCAGATTAGATAACCCTTTATAGAAAAATTAAATGAAAAATCTTTTAATGACTATTTTCCTGATGAGAAGCTGCTTTTGGTTAATACATCTACTTCTCCTTGGTTCGCGCACATCGCCAACTATCTAGTGGCCCGGGTACTCCCAAGAGAGTTCTCATCTCAGCAAAAGAAGAAATTCTTTTCTGAGCTGAAGAACTACTTTTGGGAAGACCCGCATCTTTTCAAAATTTGTGCGGATCAGGTGATAAGGAGATGTGTTTCTTTTGATGAAGGAATTGATATTCTTAAACATTTGCATGAAGGTCCGACAGGTGGGCACTATCAAGCTGCTCGCACCGACATAAGGTGCTTTGCGCGGGGTTTTACTGGCCTAGCCTGTTTAAAGACGCGCAAGCCTTTGTGAGCAGGTGTGATAGTTGCCAACGGTCGGGCAATATTTCTAAATAAAAATGAAATGCCGCAAAATTATTTCTTAGAGTGCGAAATTTTCGACCTCTGGGGAATTGATTTTGTTGGCCCCCTTCCTTCTAGCTTCGGAAACAAATATATTTTAGTTGCTGTTGATTATGTTTCACGATGGGCTGAGGCCAAGCTCTTCCTACGAACGACTCCCGAGTTGTAGTCACGTTTCTAAAAGATTATTTTCTAGATTCGGTACGCCACGCGCAATCGTTAGCGATAGGGGTTCCCATTTTGTAACGCGCAATTTTAAAAATCCTTACCAAATATGGCGTTACGCATAAGCTGTCCACTGCCTACCACCCCCAAACTAACGGACAAGTCGAAGTAGTTAAATGAAATAAAAAGAATATTAGAAAAGACTGTTTCAACTTCTAGAAAAGACTGGTCAGCCAAACTTGACGATGCTCTATGGGCCTACGAACAGCGTACAAAACTGCCCTCGGATGTACGCCGTATCGGCTGGTCTATGGAAAATCGTGCCATCTGCCCGTGTAGAGTTAGAACACCGCGCCTTTTGGGCCTTAAAATTTTTAAACTTCGATCCCCACTCGGTCGGTGACCTTCGAAAATTTCAACTAAATGAACTCGATGAGTGGCGCTCTTATGCTTATGAAAATAATAAACTTTATAAAGAGCGGACGAAGCGTTTACACGATAAACACTTAAGGCACCCTAAAAACTTTAAGCCGGGCACCAAGTCCTGTTTTATAATTCTCGTTTACGTTTATTTCCGGGCAAATTAAAATCTCGCTGGTCTGGCCCATTTCTGTTTTAGAAGTATTTCCTTATGGAACTGTTTTAATTTCTCACCCTGATAAGGGTAATTTCAAAGTGAATGGTCAGCGTCTTAAACTGTATTTTCTGGTGATGATGATGTCAGTCCAAACACTATTAAGTTTCTGCTTCACGAACTTTAACTTTGAACTTTTATTTTTTTTTTTCTCACTAAAAACAATTTTATTTCGGGACAACAAATATTTTGGACAATATTTTTTTTTTTGATGCGTCGAGCTCAACGACGCTTTAACCAAAGGGCGCTCTTGGGAGGCAACCCAAGTTATCTTTTTCTGTTTTCTTTATTTTACAATTTTTGCCTCGGACGGCTCCGACAAGCTGAAGCTTCTGCGATCGCCTGCTCCAACATTGCTGAATCCATCACAAAGTCCAAAGAAGACATTCGGGGAGCGGCATCACTCAGCATTCGCAGCAAATAAATCCGGGGAAGTACCTGTATTTCAATTCTGTCTTTCAATTCTGCACTTTATTTTTCTCTCCTTCTCCAATCCCCTTCTTTAGCCATTGAGGACAATGTCTGTTTTAAGCTTGGGGGAGAATTTCCTCCTTCATTTTTGCTTAGTGTAAATAATTTCCTTTTTGTATATATTGTAAATATTTCCAAAAAAAAAACAAAAAATGAGTATCTTAAAATTCCAAAAAAAGAGAATATTTCGCAAAATAAAAAAAAAAAATTATATGTGTTTTTGAATAGTTTAGACATTTGGTATTTCAATAGTACCCCAGTTTTTAGTTTTGTTTTACTCAAAATCTCCTATAAATAACTTAGTTAACTATAATATTTCTAATCGTTCTTTTTAATTATGTTTCACAAGTAAAATGTTGGCCATGCTGTGTTTCTAATTCGCGGTAGCATGTTAAGGTGAAATATTTTTCTAAAACTCGCATTTCTATTATGTTTTTTGTTTTTTATTTCCTTTACTTTCTAAAAAATTCATCATCCACTATTTTCTTTTTCGTTTTTGAATAATTTTTGTAAAGTCAACTTTTGAATAACGTAGTAGATGTGAACGATCCAAGTCACCTATTATTTCTATTTTCGAGTTAATTTCATCAATCTTCTTTTATTATCTAGGACTCGCTTTTTGAAATTTTTCAAACCTTTGTTTTAAATAAATTCAAAAGCGTGAAAATGATTTAGGCCGTTTTTGTTTTCGTTGAGCTTTCCTGCCAACCTAAAAACTTTACCACTAGTTAGCCGTTTTTGAGCCTTTTTCCGATTTCATTTGATAGCTCCTCTCTTCATTTCAGTTTCACCAAAGCCAAAATTTCCAACCTATCGAATCGCACTAGCCTTTTTGAGTTTCATAAATTATTTTGACAATTTTGATAGGATATTTTGAGATTTTTTGTGGAGAAAGGTTTTCGAAAAAAAGGAAGTATGTTCAAAAGTGATGTTTATTTTTGTTCGGCCAGCTCAAAAAGGAAAATAAAAATATTTATGGCCTTTGTTTTGAAAAAAAAAAAAAATGAAAGAAAAAAGAAAAAGAAAAAAATGTGTATATATTTTTATGAAAGTTTTTGAAACTCTTTGCTTTGGTTTAGTGTGATTTTAAACCTTCACGTTTATCTTTGAATTCCACTCCTAATCATTTTCCTAAACCAAACGTTTCTGTCCTATTTAAGTCCTGTTGATTCACGCTTTTTGATTTTTATTTAACAACTAAGAAAAGAAAAACAGTAAATCAGTTTTAGTTTTAGATTTAAACCTAGATTTTTGTTAATTAAATTGATATAATTATAATGCGTTGCTTGGATCTAGTAACAACTCAATGCGTGTTTTTCATTTTCGTTGCTTTATTAAGTCCATTTAAAAAATCTCGTTAAAATTTTGGATGATTTGTTTTTATTAAGTAAAGTTTATAAAGTTTTACCATACCTAAATAATTGTTTTAGACTTACATTTCACCTTTTCCCTACTTAGAATTTCGCATAGTACTTGTGTAGGGCATAATTAGAACTTTTTGATTAGTCCTGTTATAAATATCTAGTTTTTATATTTTTGCTTGGGGACAAGCAAAGCTTAAGTTTGGGGGAATTTGATAATACGTTTTGTAGCCTAAACTATTATCGTATTTTATATTTTATAGTATACAAATTATGTCTATTATTAGTTTATTTTTACCTTTTTATGTAAATTTTATTGCCACTAACTTTTGCCTGTTTTTTGCAGGTTTCCAGAAAAATTGTCAAAATGACCTGTCACGCCCCCCTGTCACGCCCTCCCTGGGCGTGACCTAGGGCGTGTCACCCGATCCCCAGGACTCCTGCTGGAAGAGACAGAAAAACGGATAAAACCGTTGTCACGCCCCCCTGACACGCCCTCCATGGGCGTGTCACCGGGCGTGACTATGGGCGTGTCGCCCTCTGCCGCAAAGCTGCCGCCGCATTAAATGCCGTTCGCCTCAGCACGCAAATAGTACTGTCACGCCCCATGTCACGCCCGTGACATGGGCGTGACACCCTCCTTTTTCGACGACTGACGGATTTCCGACCAATGATTTGGACATGACGTGCCTGTCACGCCCCCCTGTCACGGGCATGACCTAGGGCGTGACCACCGACGTACCGAAGCAATCATCCCTCCCGCCAGAATCCAGAGCCCGAGGTCAACATAGTACTGTCACGCCCCCTGACACGCCCCCCTAGGGCGTGTCGGAGGGCGTGACCAACCCGAGAAAAAAATCTATAAATAGAGCCCCCCCCCCTCTTCATTTCAGCAAGCTTTGGTTGAGTGGGGGAGGTGCTGCCCCTTTGTTTCTTGATCCTTTTCATGCTTTTTTCTCTCTCTCTCCCCTTCTCTTTGTACTTTTGGTTAACCCTAGTTTAATCTTAGTTGTGCTAGCTTTTAATGTAATTTTCTTCTTGCTTAGTGCTTAACGTAGGGCAGAATAGGGTTTAATTTTCATGCACTTGTAATTTTATTTTCATTAGTGTAACTTGCCCTTTTCATTAATAAAATTGTTTTTCCTTTAGCTTGTGTTCTTCTTATGTTTTTCTACTCATCCCCCCCCCTCCACTCCATTATGATTAACTAATCCTCCTTGTACTCGATCTGATGATGATCGAGGTTAGAGCGATTATGTTATGATGTTTTAATTAATCTTTTCTTTTAAGGTTAGGGCCTTGAATTACTCTTGATTTATCACGGGTCGGAGGTATATTTTCGATATATACTCTCCGCCTTTGCTTTCATTCTGGGCTAGCCGAGAGGCCGAAAGAATGAAGTGAGCATTCAAGAGTAAAGGGAGTTGTACGCACCCCTCGAGAGAGGCAGACGTCCAAATCTCCCGGATTGGAGTAAAATCCAATAGTGGGGTTCACCGCGTAAAGCGAGTTTTAGGCCTCCGATTTAGACGAGAGTCGGTCGGACCTTCCTAAACTCAGTTGGGCACGACTTCGAGAGAAGCATGTTCAAGCTTTAGAACCTCCACGGTCAAGGACCCTTATCCTATTAAGTTTAGATTTTTATCGCATTTTCTTAATCGTCTTTAGCCGAGGTGAATCTCGATCGGGTGCATTTCCATTTCATATTATTCTACCTTTTGTAGTAATCTCGTATATTGTGCTCTTTAATTAACTGCAGTAATTTCCTTTCTAGCTTAGTTGTTTGCTTAATAGCATAACTTAATTGCGGTAGTTCTCTTTCTAGTTTGCTTTAATTTCTCCATTGCGCTTAGATTTTCTAAACCCTAGTTTTTCCGTCGATAGATAATAGCGTTCGTGTGAGTAAGTTTAGCCAACAGTTCCCGGATTTCAATACGACACTTGTGTCCCCTTGCTACAATTCGATAGGTATACTTGCCTCATCGGGTTGCTAGTTCGGTTGCGTTTATCTCTTTGAACCCTAGCGTGCAACAATAAGTAGGGACAAATATTATATCATCTTCATATATTTGTACTAACAGTATTTTATCTTGATGCAATTTGGTAAACAAAGTCCTATCAACTATGCCTCTTGAAAAATCATGCTCTAATAGAAAGCTGGCTAAGGTCTCATACCAAGCTCTTGGAGCTTGCTTTAAACCATAGAGAGCCTTGTGAAACTTAAACACAAAAGAGGGATGAGTTGGAGAAATAAAACCTCGAGGCTGTTCAACATAAACCTCTTCTTTAAGTTCCCCATTCAAGAAGGAACTCTTCACATCCATTTGATAGACTTTGAACTTTTGGAATGAAGCATAGGCCAGAAATATCCTTATTGCTTCTAGCCTGGCAACTAGAGCAAAGGTTTGACCATAGTCAATCCCTTCCTCTTATCTATACCCTTGAGCAACAAGCCTAGCCTTGTTCCTCACAATCACACCTTGGGCATCAAGCTTATTTATGAATACCCATTTGGTTCCAATCACTGGGTAGCCTTTTAGTCTTGGAACCAAATCCCAAACCTTGCATCTCTCAAACTCATTGAGCTCTTCTTGCATTGGATTGATCTAGTTGGGATCTTGCTCTACATCAGATATGGATTGAGGCTCAATTTGAGAGAGGAAACAGGCATGCATCAAGTCCTGGTTAAGTTGATGCCTTGTCTGTACACCAACTATTATGTCTCCAATCACTTGGGATCTAGGATGATCCCTCAGTGTGACAAGATCAGTAGGTAAGGTTGGTTCAGCAACAACATTTGGCAAGGATTCCTCTTATGGAATCACTTTTGTTGTTGTGGGGGGGGGGGGGGGGGGGGGGGGTTCAACTGCATCCAGATTTTCTTCATCACTTTCTGCATTGGCTTGATGAGAAGACTGGGATGTAAATTTTAATTCATCCAATTTCTCACACAAGTTGTTTACCTGCAAGGGGTTTCTGGTAGAAATTTCTTTCTCCTTGTAAAACATGTTAGCCTCATCAAATATAACATGCATGGATTCTTCTATTTTCAATGTGGATTTATTAAAAACCCTATAAGCTTTGCTAACTTGGGAATATCGTAGAAAAATTCCCACTGCAGCCTTTTCTTCAAACTTTCTAATGTGCTTTTTATCATTATTATGAATATAGCATACACAACCAAAAGCTTTAAAATAGTTAATTACTGGTTTCTTCCCTTTGAGCAATTCATAGGGGGTCTTATATTTTAGTTTGTGTATAAAGCTTCTGTTCTGGACATAGTTTGCTGTGCTCACTCCCTCTGCCCAATAGGATAGGGGCATATAAGCATCTACAAGTAATGTGCCTGCAGCTTCAATGAGTGTTCTATTTTTTCTTTCAGCTACCCCATTTTGATGATGAGTTCTAGGAGCTGAGAAGCAGTGTCTTATACCTTATTTCCTACAGAACTCTAGCATAAGAAGAGACTCAAACTCAGTGCCATGATCACTACTGATCAATGCAACTTGAGTAGAATACTCAATCTGTATGTTCTTGAGAAAATCTATAAGAACTTGAAAAGTATCTGACTTAGCTCTCAAAAAGAAAACCCAAGTGAATCTGGAGAAGTCATCTACAACCACTAAGGTATAAGGCTTCCCTCCTAGGCTTTGTACAGCAATAGGGCCAAAAAGGTCCATATGTAGTAAGTACAAAATCCTAGGTGAATCACTCTTATTAATGGATTTAAAACTAGATTTAGTTTACTTGCCTAGTTGACAAGCCCTGCAGAGGCCTTCCTACTTGTAGGGGCCAGAAGGTAAAACTCTCATAAGGTTGTCCTTAGATAGCCTAGCAATGTTTTTCAGATTTACATGTCCTAATCTCTTATGCCATAAGTCATTTTGACTACTAACTAAGTTAAGAAGACATATATCTGAAGTAATAGACTGGAAATTAACTAAATATATGTTTCCTTATCTACTGCCAATTAAAACTGGTTTTTTTTCTCTTGAGGTAATAGTACAGGATTCAGAGTTGAATGATACCTGATAACCTTAATCACAGAGTTCGCTTATGGAGATGAGATTGTGCTTCAGTCCACTCACATATGCAACTTTCTTGAAAGTTACAGATCCAATCCTGATTTTGCCATAGCCCTCTGTTTGGCCATAATTTGAATCACAAAAGATGACCTTTGGTCCCAGCTTGGACTTATAGTCAATTAAGTTTTCCTTGCTGCCTGTCATATGCTTGGAGAAGCCACTATCCAGATACCAGTGTTGATTATATGCTGGATAGGTCTTCATCTGCAAGTATAACACTTAGTTGTTCTTGACCCAGGTGACCTTGGGTCCTTATTGATTTACATAGGAATAACTGGAGATATGTGAGCATTCAGGTTGATCTTTATATCCTTTGGGATGATATCTTCTGGGTGGTATTATCCATGTGCTAAAAGGATTAAAGTTGCTCTTAGAATTTGGATTTCTGTTGTTAAAATCTGGGATCGACGATTTCTGGTTTTATCGTCGAACTGAGCTCGACGATGTTGGATGAGATCGTCGATCCCTACTTGAAGAATGAGAGTATTCATTCTTGGAGTACCAAAATCGCTGATCTCTGTTCGATGAACCATACTGATGTCGTCGATCATAGATCGAAGAATGATTATTACTCAAGTTTGCGTTCAAAGATCGTCGTTCTGAGTTCGACGATCTGTTCATATATCATCGATCTGCGTTCGACGATAATTGCTGAAAATTGTGATTTTTGTTTTTTTGGTTATTCAGGTTATTTTTAATTTCAATCTGTTCAAGAACTTTATTTACCCTATTGACATGTTCAGTATTTTTCTTTCCTTTGTCGGAAACTTTACTTGTTTGGAAAGATTATTTTTCTGAATTATAGGTGGATTATTAGGGGAGAAACCTAATCCTAGTTTACTATTATTGATCCTAGCATTTACTGTACTAGTGATATCTAATAATTATAGACTTCTCCCATTTAAGGATTTTTCTAATATCTTGGCCTTTCTAAGTTCAGATTTCAAAGAGGATATTTGTTGATTAGCATAGATAAGTTCATTTGTTCGGTTAGCATTCTCTGTAGTAGTTTTATCTAGGTAATTTAATTTTTCTCTGAGTAGTTTGATTTCCTTCTCAGAGCTAATTAAGTCTAAGCACAAATTTTTAAATTCAAGTTTAAATTCCTCTGATTCAAAATCATAAGAGGCTATTACCTGATCCTCAGTTGATAAGAGCTCTTCATCTTCAGACTCATCAGCATTTGATCTGCTACTGTCTTCCTCAATAGCCATGAGGAAAACTTCTTTGGCCTTTTGCTCTTTTTCATCCTCACTAGAGCTGGAGGAGGTTGACTCTTCTTCAGTGTCACTCCATGACTCAGCAATAAAGCCCTTTTCCTTCCTCTTGTGCTTGCTTGAGGAAGGCTTGCTGTAGTGACGCTTCCTTGAGTCACCCTCCTTTCTTCTATCCTTCTTCTTAACTTCTGGGCACTCAGAGATTAAATTCCCAGGTTTCCTACAGCTAAAACACACTACTTCTTTAGATGGTGTTTTGTCATACCTTAGCTTATCTTCATACTTGGATGTTTTACTTCTGAAATCTTATCTATCCGTCTTAAAGAATTTCTTGGCAAAGAGACTCATCAATTCTTCATTCACAGGAATGACTTCAGAGTCTCCTGCAGCTTTGAAAGCTATATTGTGCTCTTTCCTAGTTGGTGTAGTAGTCTTGACTTCAACTACTGCTTCCCTTGATTTTATCAGCAGCTCATAGGAGTTTAGCTTTCCAAGTAGAGCTTTAGTTGAGATCTCTGTTGTGCTTCTGGCTTCTCTGATGGGCCAGATTCTTAAGTTCCATGTGCTGGGGAAGCACATGAGGATCTTGTCATTCACTTCATTCAAAGTGATTTCCTTATCTAGAGTCCTCAGCTCACTGATAATGGAGCTCAGTCTATTGTACATCACTTCCACTGTTTCAGCTTCATCCTTTTTGAAGTTTTCATATTGAGTGATGAGGTTTGATCTTCTATCCTTCCTCTCATCTACTGATCCAGCCACCATCTTTTTCACGGAGTCCCAAATGGCCTTGGTTGATGAGCGCCCAGCAACCTTTTGAAATATCTCATCTGACATTATTTGAGCCAATATATTCATGGCTCTAGCATCAGCTATCTTTGCCTTTCTCTGTGCATCTGTCCAACCAGGGGGTGGAACTGCACTCATGTCTGTTGAAGTTGATTAGGTTGAAGCCACTGGAGTTGGTGGTCATGTTAAGATGGAATTAAATATATCCTCATCAATAGAATTCACGTAGAGTCTGATTCTTGCCTTCCAGAGTATGAACTTGGACAAGTTACACACTGGAGGTCTGGTGCTTGCATATTCTTTGTTCTATGTCATGTTGTATAGATCTAGAAGATGTAAGAGAACAGATCTAACTTAGGATCTTTTGTTCAAGGGTTAGCTTGTACAACCAAAACAACCTCCTCTGATACCAATTGAAATTTGGGGTTAGATCTGATATACTCTAGAGGGGGGGGGGGTGAATAGAGTATGTCTGTGTGTTATTTTATAATTTTCTTCTTTAACAATATACTATCTTTACCTTTAACAACAATATCTAACTATCACAGATTAAAGTAAATCTAAGATCACAGAATATCTGACTAACACAGTCACAGCAAGAACAAAAAAGAAAGAGTAACTAGACAACACAAGAAATTTATAGTGGTTCCCCAAACTGGGTACATCCACTCTTCTACCACCCTTGGTAGGAATCCACTACAGGTTTTGATCAGGTGACTGTCACCAATGAGGTTTTGATCAGGTGCTCAAAAAATAACCCAAGTCTTTTAGAAGGAGACTTGCAACTAGAATAATTTTGAAGGGAATTAAAACCCTGTACAGAGGTGGGATGAGAAAGTGATGTAAGTCTTCTTTTCTAAAGTCAAAATGAGAAGACTGTGTGGATTCTTATTTGTTGTCAAAGCTCCCCCTGAGATCATGAATGGTTCAGGAGTGGAAGCTTTGTTCAAGGGTGTAGGCCTTCAAATTTGATGATTGCTCGACAGCAGGCTTCTAGACTGATAAGTATGTTTGTCTCTTAGAAAGCCTTGGAGCAGACTGGGGACAGATGAAGAAGATATAGATTTTATGTCTCTGTATATTGGTGATGTCGTGTATCTTCTTCTTTCAGCAGATTTTTTTTTTCATTAGTTTGTCGACCACCATTTTAATTTTGAAATTACTCCTGTAATCAATGCTGATGACGTTGAGAATTACACGACATTGATTACTTTCCCCAACTATTTCATTAAAAATATGGCAGGCAATAATCATGATGAAGACTATAATTAATACTCTGTCTAACGGTAATATTCAGAGAATATTAGAGCATTAATTACATAGGAATTACTACAATATAATAGGAACAGAAGGAAGGAAATAACTCAGTCTGGAATCGTCGACTAGAAGACAGAATTCGTCGAGCTGAGTTCATAGTTCGTCGAGCTAAGTATTGCTGTTCGTCGAGCTTAGTTACAATATCATCGAACTCTGAATAGCTGACTGCTGCTTGACGAAATCTTCTTGTTCTGTACTCTAAGTTCGTTGGCCTGAGAACAGCTTTGGCTTTGAGTGAATTATGTCGCTTAGTTCATTTTGGCGCTGAGTGATCTTTGGCGTTGAGAGATTAAGTATTAGTCGACCTGAGAATACAGATCATCGAACTCTGTTAAGAGAAGCTCATCTCTGAGTTAGTCGAGCTGTAAGACCCCCTTTTTTTATTTTAAAACACCGGGGTCTTAGGCCCAGAACCGCCACTTTGCGGTGACACCTTCACTCTCTGAAGGGTCATCACCACAAAGCGCTGATTCTGCCGTCCAATTCGATCACAGAAAGGTAGCACAATTAAGTAATAAAAGCAAGTCCACTGGAATCACATGTATAGAAATAAAATCTCCACGAAGGGAGTGTCCATAGAATAAAATATCAGAGTACTAAAAATACGGGCTTATGCCTGGTACATCATAATCCTCACTACAGGTCACTCATGCGGAAGCAAAATCAAAACATCTACTCAAGGTCGAGACTCACGGTCCCGGCTGTAGAGACTCCGGATCTAGACTGCCCCATCTCCAAGCGCACCGGTCTTTGCGGCTGCTCCTCCATGCTGGGCTTCATGATCCCCTAAAATGATGCGGTTTGAAAACCGTTAGTCATAAAGACTAAGCCCTATCATCCCCTACCCCTTCCCCGATGGCTCCTAGGTACCGAGCGGAGAGGAAGAAAGGGAAGGAAATGAAGGTGGAGAATGAATCAAAAGAATAAGTGGCAGCGGAACTAATCTAGCAATTCTATAATAGATATGAAAGAAACAGAAAGTAGGAAAAGTAACCTTAAGTTATGTTCAGAAGCGCATAAGCCAAGGGATCTTCTACAAGGCTCCCATCGTATAAAGTGTCTCATACCACCTATACGTTGGGGTTTCGATTATCAAACAGCAACATATATATATTGAATTTAACCTTAATTTATAAACTTGCCCTCACAAGCTTATAAACCAATGGGTCGTTTTGCAAGTCCTTATATATAAGCATCCCATTCCACTTATATATTAGGTGTCAGGGGTTAAATGAATCGATTATGCTATGACATGCAAGTGGGTATGATGGAACATGCAAGTGCAGCACACACACCCGACACTGTGCACACAGACCTTTAGTTCCCCCTTTCGGAGCCGTTACCTCACAGGATACCTCCGTAGTGGCAGATAGAAGCTGTGGGTTGGGCCTTGCCCACCTTTAAACTAGTAAAGCACTACCGGTCAGACCTATCGTACACCTCAATGCTTGGTGCACTAAGCGGACTCCTGCGTACTCTTGCTGGCTGGCGTACCGGACTTCTGTTGGTGAAGTGCTAACCACACTTGTCGAGTCAGCGTATTGGCGTCGGTGCTTCGAACCTCCAATACCGAAGACCCACCACCTTAATTTTCTTTCCTTTTATGCACATGCAAGTTTAATCGTAATCAACCAAAAACCGAGCCGAAGCTCTCCGGACCAAAACGTCTATCTCTTAACCAAAAGAGCCGAAGCTCACCGGACCATTCCGTCCGTCTCTTAACCAACTGAGCCGAAGCTCCCAACCATCTTCCTGTTCTAACGGTGTTTGTGAAAAGTGCAGTCCTAATTACTAAGTTACTCTTATCAGTTTGTTAATACAGTTTACGTTAACCCAGGACTGCCCCTGATATTCCCCGTGAAGGGCTCTCTAAGGGCACTAGGAACTATGATGGTAGCTGAAGCCCATCGTTCCCTTTCGCAAGGCACTTATTGTTATTGGTTGATTCCCTTTACCCATTCCCTTCTCATATTACGATAGGCTAACCTAGGGTGATTTTTAACCTTCCTCTCTTCGGGGAAGACGATCTTTCGTCGAACCCGAGCACCTCTTAACTCTAGCAAACACCACTTCTCACTATTCTTCATTTCATTCTATTGCGATATCATCCACATCTATCCACCCAGACAAAATGACTAACTCCAACAACTATCCCAGATCATGTCCTATTGCAATTTAACAATTTGCTATATGCAGACCAACCTAGACTATATGTCGAACCGGTTAGGCAATGATCCAATACTCATACAAATGCCCTAAATTATTTACTGGAGACTTATCATGATATAACTAGCCTAAATCCAGAAAATGATAATTTTCCTAATTTATCTGGCATTTAATTAATTTCCTAAAAAATTTCAAGGGCTACCGGTTTGAACATGAACTACCCTAAGTTCTCATGCAAGATGTCCAACAAAATTATAATAAATAGTATGTTATTTCAATATGGTGAATCCAAAGTATCACAATTTGTCTATCATTAAAGGGGCACTAAAACTATTTTAGAAATGTTTTCTATATTTCATTATTCGTGAATCAAGTACAGAGAATATTCTTCCAAAAATTATAAAATAATAATACTATGCAGATAAAATCTTGAAAATAGCATTGGCCCAGTTTCATAATTTTTTAGCAAGTATTAATCTCGAAATAAATTAATTATAAAATATCTCCTTAAGGTAGACTTGTAAAGAAAGTGCCTTAACAACAATTCTAAAAATCATGACTAAATTTCTACAAGCATATAATGGCCTGAAAGTCTCAAATCATAAGCCTCATAATTTTTAAATAGAAATACCATCCATAATTAATTTTTAAACCATAAAAGCCCTTTTTAACATTTGTTAAGGAAGTACTAGATTTACTCAACTAAAAATTATACAAAAATTCAGGAGCAATCATTCTTACCTAAAACATTTACTTCAAGATTCAATGGGGTTTCAATGAACAGAAAGATCCAAATTAAAATATCAATTAGGGCTATAATAAACATTACAAATGAAGTGCTGGAAATAGACATCATAAAATTCCAGTAAAATTTCTATAGATTCTAACCACTCCAAAACACACTCTACCCGTGTTTCACAGCTTTTAGATAATGTTTAGTGACAGATTTTACTTATTTGATATTTTACCCTAAAGCTAAGGTTAGGGTTTTGAGGTATCTACCTATCTCAAAATCCTCCGAGATTCCATCCAGATGAAATATATTATGTTAAAGTCGACTCTACTGAATTTCAAGGCAATACAAGGGCATTTGCCCCCATGTCCATCACAGCCCTCAAAACCAACCATTTAGGGTCTGAGCTTAGATACTAGGGTAAATCAACCCTAAACCACACCATTCTTCTCCAAGTGGGTTGTAATAACCCTTCTAAGTCAGTGGTCAATATATCAGCCTCTGTTGCGGGTATTCGATCATTCCAACCTCTTAGTGCACTTTTACTCAAAACGTCTCATCAATGCCTAGTTAAGAATAGGTGATTTCCTATCCAAAACTCATCCAAATGAGTTGGAATTTGTACAGAACTAGGTTTTATAGCCAGGGACCACTCACCAAAATTTGGGAGGGTTTGGAGGTCATTTGACCACTTAAATAAATTACTCTAACTTTATTAAATTAAAACAAAAACTTTAGGCAAAGTATCTCCAAAAATTCCCATTTTTGGACAGCCTCTAGATATGGCTGTGAGTAACCCCCTGCCCAAATTTCAGGTCATTTGGACAAGGGACGAAGAGTGGGCATTCATTTTAGTTCCTGCCCGACTCTAGGTACATCCCCCACTAAAACGGGTGCTGCGGTCAAACCACATACGCAAACGAGTTGAAATTAATTTTAAATTAATCTAGACTCGAAGGGCTACAACTTTCGTGACTGGCCATTTTTCCTAAATTGGCTTTTAGTGCCTCGTTTTGCAGCCTCAAAATATGCCCAATTTATAAATATATTTTTTTCTCTCTTATATTATATTTAAAACTTTATAATATAAACATTGTTTACTGTTCATCTTCTACAGAACCCGAAATCAGAACTAAGAAAATTATATTTCCTGTAGCCCTTCTGCGATCTGTTGTCGGCTGTCCTGTCACTTCCCTGGCCAGCCACCACCACCACCACCTCCGTCGAGGCGATGGCTATCGGTCGACGGTGGTTTGGCCGCCGGAGGTGTCGGTTTCCGGCGTACCCGAAAAATATATTTTTCATGGTTTTCCATGAAAACGCGAGATAGGTCCGGCTCCTTTGAGCACGAACTTTATTTCTAAGATCCTAAGATCTACCCATAAGAGAAGAAGTAGAGGAAGACCTTGTTCGCGGTTTGGAGACGAGATGAACGTCGGATTGTCACTGAGCGGTGGTGGCATTCCCGAACTTCTCCTACAGCAAGAACAATAATCTGAATCCGTTTGGTCAAGAGTGTAACCTTCTCCTATTGCTCTAAGGGGGCTTTTATAGATCTCTAAGTGGGGAGGAGAAAGGGTGAAGCATTTATGGCCATGAATGCTCTCTCTCTCTTAATAATATTTCAGTTACGGTGGAGGGAGAGGAAAAGGTGGAAGATGAAATGGCTGATCCAGGTGCCGATTTCCTATTGGGTCAACACTTCCTCATTTTACTAAGTAATTAGAGAAAGAAACGGCCCATAAATACTCCTGCTGTAAATTCCCATAATCAGAATTGATTATGACTTAGGTTACAGAAATTTCCAGCCTGGCTGACGTTTTGGCCTTTGTCACGGGCGTGACACGTAGGTCACGGGTGTGACAGGTCCTTGTTGAAAATTTTGAGTTCGAAGATCGTCTTACTGAGTCTGACGATCGTCGATGGGGGGTCACGCCCTAGGTCACGAGCGTGACACGTAGGTCACGAGCGTGACAGGGCCATGATGCAAATTCTGCGCTCGACGATCGTCTCGCTGAGGTTGACGATCATCGAAGGGGGTCACGCCCTAGGTTACGGGCGTGATAGGGCCATGATGCAAATTCTGCGCTCGACGATCGTCTCACTTAGATCGACGATCGTCGAAGGGGGTCATGTCCTAGGTCACGGGCGTGACACATAGGTCACGGGCGTGACAGTCCCGGGTTGCAAATTCTGCGCTCGACGATCGTCTTCCTGAGATCAACGATCGTCTAAGGGGTCACGCCCTAGGTCACGGGCGTGACGGGTCGGTCACGGGCATGACCAACCCGTGACTCGAAGTCTTGGTCGATGGACTTCACAGATAGTCCTTGGATCAGTCCTGATGAGCTATGCCAGCGCCGCCCAGATCTTTCTATCGCTAGCTTTTGCGAAGTCTCGCCGGGGTCGAGTTTTTTCAACCCCGGGGGAATTGATGCGCCCTGCAACGCATCATAATATTTATGCATTTATTTTTGTGGTTTATTTCATGCACTCATTTATTTGTTTTGCACCTGTTATTTTCAGGCTCATCGGCATGGCCAACCGTTGGGACTTCAATAAAGAGGTCCGGTATTTCTAGTAGTAGAACGATAACAGCATGCCCAAAACTAATTAAATGAGCATAATTTTCAGTTTCAAATTTCAAATTCAAATATCCCATTCTTTAGTAAAAATGATCATTAGAGGAAACTATTTTCAAAAAAGCAATAAAAGTTATGAGGAAAATATTGGAGTTGTAGATGGAAGGAAACAAGAGAGAATTAAACCCTTTAAAAGAAATCCCCTTCAGAGGAGAAGTACAGACGGAAAAAGAATAAGGAACGGAAACCTCATTCCCTGTTCCAGTAACATCCCATGTTACTTCTGGGCCCCTTAACTTAGATTGGGTTAGGCATGGGGTGGGTTTTAGGGAAATTAGCAAGGTTTGACCCTAGGTAGTGAGTTGTAATCATGTGGGGCCCACTATAGGACCAAGTCAAACTAGTCTAAATAAGGACCCTAGCCACACCATGACCCCACCACATTGCCCTAACCCTAAAAACAATAGGATCCAATAGGATCCTAGGGTTCTAGGCCCCTAAAAACCATGACCCCACCACATTGCCCCGAGCAAGCTTCGACCCAATAGGATCCTAGGGTTCTGTCACGACAGACCGACTCCTAGGGGTCTAGCCGGAAATGGGATGTTACAAATCCCAATAAACAAAACAAAAATTTCGTCCCCGAAATTGAGGTTAAGCCTACAGGGATTTCTACCGGAATAAAATAAGCTTGTAACATCCCATATGGTTTTTCCTATTGGGTCGAAGCGACTACTTGTTTGATAAACAGAGGCAATCTCCCCAATAAATAAAAGATTAGCCCCTACATTCCTGCGCATGCCTAGGTTCTCAATTTCCCTTATCTAGTCCTACCGGTTCAATACAAGAAGGTAATTCATAGTATACTGAGAGGTGTTGATGTATACCTGACTGAACAACTCCGTGTATTTTTGCTTCATCAGGTCCTGCAGTTCCCAGGTGTGCTCCTCTTGGCCATGATTCCTCCACAGAATCTTGACTAAGGGGATCTTCTTGCGGCGCAAGATCCGTACTCCTTTATCATCGATCCGAACTAGCTCTAAGTGAAAAGACCGGTCTAAAGTTACCGGCCCTTCGGGGGTCAAAATCTGCTGCTCCTGGCGTAGTAGAGCCCTTCTTAGCGAAGAAATGTGGAAGACGTCGTGTAGAGCTGCCATCTCTGGTGGCAACTCCAGCTTGTAGGCTAGGGCCCATATACCTAGTGTTGAGCTTCTTTCTCCGACCGCGCACCCTTGCAACTCCATGCATGGGCCAGATCTTCAAAAACACTCGGTCCCCCACCTAAAACTCCACCTGACGATGTCGGGCGTCATAATACTTAGCTTGTCTGCTCTGCGCCTATAACATCCTATCTCTGATCTGTCTCACCTGAGCCTCGATGTCTTCAACAAATTCTGATCCAAACGCCTTCAGATCCTCGTCCTGAACCCAAGAAAGTGAGGTCCTGCATTTCCTTCCATACAAGGCTTCATAAGGCGCCATCCTGATGCTGGATAAATAGCTGTTGTTATAGGAGAACTCAACCAGGGGTACGAGCTTCTCCCATGGTTCCCCGCAGTCCAAAATGCATAGCCTCAAAAGATCTTCCAGCATTTGATTGGTGCGTTCCGTATGACCATCCGTCTGGGGATGAAATGCGGTATTGAAGGTCAATCGCGTGCCTAAGTAAGCCTGCACGGATCTCCACTCCCTGGAAGTGAACCGGCCATCCCGATCCGATACGATCGTCTTGGGCACCCCGTTATATCGAACGAACTGCTCCACAAATCTCCGCACTAGTACTCCCACAGAGTCATCCTTCCTGATCGGAATGAATCTGGCCACCTTCGTTAACCGATCGACTATGACCCAAATCGAGTCGTTTCCCGTCCGTGATCGGGGGAGTTCATGAATAAAATCCATCGTGATGTCCTCAAATTTCCACTCCGGGGGTACATGTTCTGAGATACACCATCCTTCTGACGATACAACATAGCGATTAAATTTTTACCTTCTCAGATATCCTGAATCTTGTTACCCGTCATCTAATTTCACGTGATAATAGTTAATTCTCGTAATTACTTCGTCTTATTACAATGTCAATTTCTCGGTAATGCTTCGTGTCATCATTCCAAACATGTTTTTACAAAATCTTATCTTCGCCCGAATAACGTCGAATTATATCGACTTCAATCTCACTATGTTTATTACGCCACTTTCCCTAAACTAGGTCCAAGGGAACCCAAGCCAATACTAATTTTCCCAATAAACAAAAGTTAAGCCCCCACCTACCTTGGGTTAAGCATCTTTGATATTACCATGTTATACCCGTCCCAGCTGGGTGCACAATCCCTAGGGCATCAATCTTCGACTTGGGGTTCCAACATGAAACTTGTCAATATACTCCATACTTTAAACTCTATGAGTCACATTTATGACGACCTTATCGGGGTCAAAATGTTCCCAATCCCAAATGGGTATCTTCCAAACTTGAATTCCTATCCAACCTTCAGTGTTTGTCTCGATGGTTGCCTCCAGTTATTTTGTTATTGGTACGAGGGTCGAGATAAAATGTCTGCTGCCATTCTGCTAATAGATCATTGACCTCAATTCTCCTTAAGGTCGTCTTACCAGTTTGAGTAATCCTTGATTGGGATAGTCGGGACACCTGAGATTACGTCTTAGGAAGTCATTCTCGCGCTAAACTCCTCCATTATTTTCTTTGGGTATCTCCATACCTTAACCAAGTTCATACCTAAGGTCTATTTTGAACTAGGGCATACTATAAATTGTCATGGTTAGTCACGAGTCCTAGTTGGCTGAGTCTAACTCGTTGACTAGATAATTATGTGATATGTTCTTTGCAGCCATAGGTGCTTCCTACTGGGGGAAGGGTTTGCCGTAGGCTACAAAGAAGAATTCCAATTAATGAAGAAGTGGACTTCTACATGTGATTTCCCTTATAGGCACACCACTGCTTCCGCTGCTTAGTTTGTCCCCAAACTATACTCGAGCGGGGGTGACCTAGGGTTAGTGGACTGCTACCTTTTTCAGATCGATGTTTTGCTTTGATACCACTTGTAAGACCACCCTTTTTTTCTTTTAAAAACACCGGGATCTTAGGCCCAGAACCGCCACTTTGCGGTGACACCTTCACGCCCTGAAGGGTCGTCACCACAAAGCGCCGATTCTGCCGGCCAAATCGATCGCAGAAAGGTAGCACAATGAAGTAAACAAGAGTCCACAGATGATAATCAGATATATAGAAATAAAATCTCCACGAAGGTAGTGTCCACAGAATAAAATATCAGAATACTAAAAATACGGGCTTATGCCCGGTACATCATAATCCTCACTACAGGTCACTCATGCGAACGAAAAATCAAAATATCTACTCAAGGTCGAGACTCACGGTCCCGGCTATATGAACTTCGGAGCTAGACTGCCCCATCTCCAAGCGCACCGGTCTCTGGGGCTACTCCTCCATACTGGGCTCCACGATCCCCTAAATTGATGCGGTTCGAAAACCGTTAGTCATAAAGACTAAGCCCTATTATGTAACATCCAAATGTTACTTATTGACCCCCTAACTTAGATTTGGGTTAGGCATGGGGTGGGTGTTAGGGTATTAGCTAGGTTTGACCCTAGATAGTGGGTTGTAACCATGTGGGGCCCACCATAGGACCAAGTCAAACTAGGTCAAACAAGCCTAATTAGAAACCCTAACCACACCATGACCCCACCACACTGCCCTAACCGTAATTAGAATCTAAGTGGACCTTAGGGCATGCCACTAGGTCAACATTCTGACCTTGGTTGACCCAAGTCAACCTTGGGCCTAAAGTGGTCAAACCCACACTCATAAGCCCAAATTAGCCTAAGTAGGTCACCCCCCTTGTCCCAAACCAAGTTGTGTGGTGCCATTGGGCTCATGACCAACAAGTGGGGTCAGCCCACTCACCATGTTGACCAAGTCAACTCAAAAAGTCAACAAGTCAACATTTTAACCTAAAGGGTGAAAATGAGAGCCCAAGTCATTTCTCTTGGGCCAAGCCCACAAAACTTGGCCCATGACCAGCCAAGTGGACAAGTACAGCCACTAACCCCCAAAATTAGGAGAGAGATTACATGCAAAGGGGTATTTTGGAGAAAACACCTAAAAGAGGAGAGAGGAAGGGGAAGGTGATGAAAAGAGGCCATGTAGCCTTCACTCTTCAGCCCATAAGCATGCTGGCCGACCACCCCTATTCATTTCAAAGGATTTCAAGGCATGACAGCCACTTGGCAGCCATGGTGAAGCATCCAAAGTGCTAAACCGAGCTCACATTGGAGTTATCTCCTTATACAGCCATTCCAGGCCAAATCCGAGCCCACCATCAGTTTCAGAGAGAGGAGAGGAGTGGAGTTTGAGTCCCGGAGCATAGCAATCGGTGGAGAATCAAGTTTTTGGGAGGTAGATCGCCGGAGCTAGTTAGCCATGGCCAACCGCCGCCACACCCGCAGCCAACCGCCAATTCAGGTCCGTTTCGCCTCACTTCAAGCCGTACTAGTTTCCTAGATCTTTAGGTTAAGCAATCGGGATCAATTGAGCCCGATGCCATGGGTGAAAATCCCGATTTTTCAAGCTTTTTCTCACCTCTCGGGATCGCAGGCGCCGCCGCCTTCCGCCTCCTAGTCGCCGGCAAAAGTTGGCCACCACCACCGTGAAGGTGGTGGCACTGTTGGCCGGCCATGGCGCCGCCTCAGTCGGCCGGAAATCACCCCGTAAGGAGGCCCAGGAATTTGCAATCAGGGCCATTAATTCATTGGAGAAGACGATAGGATCATGTCCATTCGTGCTTTAAGATTCGTGCTCAACTATAGTATTGTTATAATATAAATCATATAAATGTATTTTTGTCACACTTATACAGTCACCTTGAATGTGATTTTTAGGGTACTTTTGGAACTCAAATTAACTTGATTGCTGAATGAAAATTGTATCCCTTGGTGTTACCTTTCCAATTCGACCCTAAACATGGGTTTTGGCCCAGTGGTCTGGCCTGTAGGACTTTTCTCCTAGGACTGGTCCTAGGCTAGGGCAGATCTTAATTTGAGTGCCCATGCTAAACCAGTGATCCACATGGCCTGAAATTTTGGGCATGTGCATGTTTAGGGCATACCTAGCCCATGCCAAAAATTAGGAATTTTTGGAATAATTTTTACTATAGTTTTGTTCAAAATTTCAAAAATTAAATAATTGGAATAAATCGAGTGTCAAGCCTCCAAATGGTCCCAAATTTTGGTGGCAAGTCCTCTGGGACATGGTTAGGGTCTGAAGAAAATCTCACCCCATTTGAACCACTGCATGATGGGTTAACCCACTTGCAAGTGTAGGCTAGAATTAGCCTTGGTGTGCAATTAGCAATTTTGCTAAAATGTGTATTTATTCATCTCAGGACTTCTAAAGACCTTGAAATTAATTCTAAAGGATATTTAGGTCAAATGCAGCCCCTCAAAATTATTATGGGATTTTTGGGAACAAAAATCCCATTATTTGGAATTATTAATAACTATGGTTTTATTGGAAAATAAAATTAAAAATTAGATTCAATAAAGCAAAAATCCTCAAATTTGGTCCTGTTAAATATTTGTATATAATTGAGTTGGGGTAATTTTATTTTCTCTGTTTGAGATCTTTTGAAGTAGAATGTTATGTAAATGACCATTTTACCCCTATTGCTTTTATTCATGATTTAATGAAAATATAGGTCAGAAATATTTGGGAATATTTATAGAGGTGTATATAGATATTAGTTAACTGACATATTTATTTCAGAATTTTTGGTTGTGCATACAAATTTTAATTCATCATAATGGCATTTTGGTAAATACCCAAGAAATTGAATTGCAAGTCTATAACATTGTTAAAGTTGATGAAACTTTGTCAGTAGACTTATTTTGATGATTTAGATCCCCTGTAATTTCCCTAGAATTTTTGTGATTAAAGTTCTCATACTTACTTTGAAAAGTGGTAATTATGATGGTTTTTTGATAATTAACAAATAAATACAAATGTTTGGTGAGAAATTATAAACCTTGGGAAATAGTGATATTTCATCATTTTAATGGTTATGATAATTATTTTGTATCATTAGGGCTATGCAAAGACACACTTCATATGTTAAATGACCTTGGGAAATATTGGGAGAAGATAAATTAATTATGAAAATAATTGAGAAATTTGTGAAAATTACCATACTCATTCTAGTAGATCATACCACCCTAGGATAAATATTTGGGGGTTGGTGGCCCAAGGATTTGGAAGTTCGATTTCGGGGTGGTATTAGGTCATGGGCTGCGTATAGTATAGGTAGGCTATACTATAGGCCACCAGGGAATGAATCGACAACTGCGCCAGAGTCTAAGATCGGAAGCATAACCCTGGGTGGCAGTTATATTCTAGAGACGGGAGTAAAAGTGAAACCTTAGACTTATCTAGGAGGAGGACGACGGAAGACCGTCGTTCCTCAATCAATACTTTAAGTCACTAAGTCACTCTAGGTAACAATGAGAGAATAGGGAATTCTGGGTAGACATCAACTGAAGTAAATATCCTTGAGAAAGGGAGCTTTGGGATTCAACCCATCGTAGCTCCTAGTGCCCCTGAGTGCCCTTCACCGGGAATACATGGGCAGTCCCGAGATTAACCTTAAGTCACTAGGTTTAACAACCGGTAGACAAGAGTAGTCTAATAGGTTAAGTGAACTGGACATGTTCTCACTCATGCCGGGTTGGAGGGACTTGGAGTCTATTGACTACTTGGTCACCCGTGCAGAGTTGGAGGGAAGAGATTGACATATATATACTCACCCGGGCAGGGTTGGAGGTTTTGTGGCACATACTCACCCGTGACGGGTTGGAGAGATTTGGGACAGGATAGTCCTTCGAGTTGGAGGCTCAATATATTATACTTGCATGTGCATATACTAGTGGCGGGCCATACGGTACTGGCCAGTCGTCACACCGACGGCAGTACGGTGGACTAGGCGGGTGCGAGGGTTAGAGGGACCAGTAGGTTGTTTATACTGAGGTCTGGAGGACTTTTCCCGATAACGCGCACCCGGCCCAACAAGACTGACAGGTAGTCAGCAAAGTGGTACGCAGAGACTCTAGAGTACACTTGTATCATGTACAGAGGCGCACAAGAGAGGTCTAGGCCTTGTAGTGTGTATACCCGCCTAGAAAGTGGAGAAGCCCGATCCGTTGCTATCGGAGCCACGATGGCGGTACCTGAGAGTGATGCTAGCCCTCGAAAAGTGGGAACTAAAGGTCTGTGATCACGGAGTCGTGTGTGTGTGTTGCACTGCATGTTCATATCATACCCATCATATAGATGCATATCATTAACTTTCATAACAACCTATGACACCTAATGTATAAGTGGTATGGGACGCTTATACATTAGGACCTGCAAAACGATCCCTTAGTCTATAAGCTTGTGTGGGCAAGTTTATAGATTAAGGTTACTATCCTTTTTATATATATACTCCTTGTGACATTTGACACCCCATCGTATAAAATGGTATGGGACACTTTATACGATGGGAGCCTTGTAGAAGACCCCATGCTTATGCGTACTCGCATAAGTGAAGGTTATTTTTCATTACTTATATTTCTATATATTCTGCTTTAGTTCCTGTCACCTGCTTCCACCTTTTTTCACCCCTTGTTGTCCTTCGCTTCGTCCTCCCGCACGGTGCCTAGGAATTGCGGGGCGAGGTGTGGAGGAAACGACTTAGTCTTTTTGACTAATGGTCAGTGACCATACTATTTTTAGGAGCTCGAGGAGATGGACCAGCACGGCGAGGAGGCAGGGCTTGAGGGGCAGATACCGGCTACTACTACTGGAGCACATGTTCAGGTGTGATGATTTGAGATGATAGATTCTGCTGCTATTAGATTGAGAGAGAGAGTGATTTGATATTGATGTACTGGGCATAAGCCCATTTTACTCTCTTTATATTGTACTCATTGTGGACTGTACCATGTACTTTTCATTTGTTATATATATATGTTTAGTATTGTGGCTGTGGACTTCTACATTTTTGCTCTGCTTTGTACTCTTTTATTCTCATATTGGCCGACAGGTTATGATCGTACTAGCCGGCAGAATCGGCGTCTTGCGGTGTCGACTAACCCGTACGTTAGTGTTACCGTAAGGCGGCGGTTCTGGGCATAAGATCCGGGTTAGCCTCGGAATGGGGAGACATGATCTTACAAACTGGTATCACTTGATCACACGATCATATGAGAATAAAGTCCACAACACTGGAACACCCCGCCCATGTGTAAAAAGCCACATGAAACAGTCCATTAAGCAATGAGTTAGGCCAATCCAACTAAGACAGCACCCTAGTTTGACTTACCAAGAGGATTTTGCGTCGTACCTTAGGCAAAAGATCGACTTCAGATGTAGATTAGTTATGGTACGAGGATAACCAAATCGATTAAAGAAAGATCTTAATTCCAGAGTCCCTACTTAAGGCTCAAACCTCGATGTCACTACTTCGCATATCGAATGATATTACCAATTCTTACTCAAACTGATAAGGACAGCCTCGAGAAGAATTTGATGCATAAGTTTTATAGTGGATGAGTAGGGTACTCGTAAGCTTAATCCTAGTACCGATGACTTGATTACGACAGGACAACCACGATGATAAATATCAAAGGTCGAATAAGAGTTCAAATGTTAGAAGAGACACTTCCTGGTTTGGTCACATGTTGACCTTGAACAGATTGTCATGCGAAAACCTTGAAGGCCTAAGGTAGATAACATATCAATTGAAGTAGAAATCCATGCCAAGGATTGTTAGCCCTAAGGATTATGGCATGTACATGATGAATACATTTTGAATGTCAAAGGAAAATTAACCGAAATAAATGAGGGCTTAACCTTTTGTTTATAGGGCTACATTGATAACAACTCGAATTTTTCTAAGCCTTTCTCATTAAGCATGTGTCGCAAGCATAATGATCTAAAAACATGGCTCATTCAAAGATCGCTTAAGTAAAAATGAGGGTTGTATATACATGACCGGTATGATGATCAATCCTTCCTAGGAGGTTAGGACTCTCGAAGAATTTAACACTATTTATTTAAGCAGCATAGACTACTAACCACAAGTCGTGAGCACAATAAATTCACGAGTGAAATAGGAAAGTAGAATGTTTTGAGAATGGCTTTTCACCCTCATAATTACTCCAAGACCATATGAGTAAGTGAATAAAGAGAACAGTAAGTTTAATTTCTTAAAAAGATATATAAAGAGTGGCTTAATTATGTTTATATATGACCTTGAAACTAGGGAAGACCATTAAGATTTCAAGAAGTTTCACAATTCCGAGTCTTAAGGAAGTAAGTAACTACTTAGTCCATAGACTAATGAGCACTCGTGATTTCCTTAATACCGACACGGTATAAGTCATTTACATATACACGTGAAACCAAAGAAATTGCGTTCAAAAGATCAAATTTGGATCAGTATAAGCTGTAGACAGATTTACACACAATTAAGGGTTGTTTGATTATCGCCCCCAAGCATGTTCCAAGATGCTCTAACACCTTGAACCGATCAATATAACACATAATTAAGGAACTCAGATGTATCACGAGGGAGAATCAATACGGATGGAGGATTCGTTTCAAGTCAGAAGATTAACCGAAAAGGGTTTTGCATAGTTAGGTCCTTTAGGAAAGTGACTCTGACAGTCACATGTTGGAAGAAGTAAACACAACAATCGATCGTTGCTACCCGTGCCTACTTGGCATACACAAGTCATTAGGTGGAAAACATACATATTACGACAAGGTAACTTCATGTTAATATGAAGGAATGATCGCAAGTCTTAACTATTATAAGATGAGAGTCCATGAAGTAAAAATGCTAGAATATCTAAACGATTACGCCTATAACAATGAGAGTATCGTAGCCCCAGCAAACCTAGAATCAAGTGAAGAAACATACTAAATTGGAGGATGTATACTCTGAGAATAATCTTGTGGATGTGACTCTGATAATCACAAGAATCAAAACAAAAGTGTTTGACGATGATTTAAAGATGGTGTGTTCTCTCAAAGATTCAATCCTTTCCAATTTGAATGGTCTACTTACCATTATATTTGAGAGATAGTTTAAGTTATGATCAGAAATCTTGATAAGATAATGTCTTGCGTTTGTGATATAATGATTAAGTTTACTATGGTCATGCATAATTTAGTACTATCTTGTTTGATCCAAAAAGGGGCTGAGATTTGGAGAATTAAACACAATGATGAAATATCAGTACTATCCACGTTTACATGATATAGTCAATCATTTGATTATAATGAGGTATTATAACCTTGAATAACTCAATTAAGCAAAAATCATTATATTGGGACTTAAGAATTGAAATAAAGTAACATTTTGGTAAATAAAATTAACTTCTTGTGGCATGATATTTGAAATATAGGGACTCAATAAATTGAAAGGGGGTGGATGATGAGTTAAAGTTGTACACATATATATGACCCCTTAATTATAAACCTGGATACATATGTTGATACCATTATAATCACTATTAGGAGGATTCATGACAATGATATATAAAACTTGGCTATCAACGGCATATACGGTAAAATCACACGATGGTGACCGGTGCTCGATAAAAGTTCCTTTTTGCTAAATCAAAATTGTGTCGGATCTCACCATACCTGAAAAGATACGCTCATGGATTCATGGATTAGACTATATGTGAAAAGTGATCGAGAGTCACTGGTACGAACATCAATATCCATAATGATCGCTTGATGTACGCTCGAAAGGTGAACACACTACGAACCATATGTTACTGCTTATATAGAGATGTGATGAGTCTTGAAGTTGGGAGAAACAAAATGATGATCTTTTCATCACATCAGGATCTCAGAAGTTGATTTACTGCTATACATAATAATGTTGATCTAATGTATAGAATATCTTGGGGTGATTATAAGTTCTCGCTGAATTATAAATAAAAAAACTAGGTGGACCGGAATGGAAAAGATTCCTACTTATGAATTTGTTAAATTACAAGTACTTGATGGTTATGGGTTGTAAGACTACAATCCAATGAGTGGATAACGCTTTGTTTGATTATAAAATATCGAAGGGCTGGGAAACGTGTCCTCACAATATGAGTAGCCCAAAATATGAGGAAAGTGCAGTCGGAAGAGGATTGTTACCTCTAATATGTTCTTATGATTCTTGCAAGTAGAACCCCGTAGACCCGAACTTAAATTTCGGGGACGAAATTATTCTTTTGTTTATAGGATTTGTAACATCCCAATGTTACTTCTAGACCCCCTAACTTAGATTTGGGTTAGGCATGGGGTGGGTGTTAGGGTATTAGCTAGGTTTGACCCTAGATAGTGGGTTGTAACCATGTGGGGCCCAGCATAGGACCAAGTAAAACTAGGTCAAACAAGCCTAATTAGAAACCCTAACCACACCATGACCCCACCACACTGCCCTAACCCTAATTACAATCTAAGTGGACCTTAGGGCATGCCACTAGGTCAACATTCTGACCTTGGTTGACCCAAGTCAACCTTGGGCCTAAAGTGGTCAAACCCACACTCATAAGCCCAAATTAGCCTAAGTAGGTCACCCTCCTTGACCCAAACCAAGTTGGGTGGTGCCATTGGGCTCATGACCAACAAGTGGGGTCAGACCACTCACCATGTTGACCAAGTCAACTCAAAAAGTCAACAAGTCAACATGTTAACCTAAAGGGTAAAAATGAGAGCCCAAGTCATTTCTCTTGGGCCAAGCCCACCAAACTTGGCCCATGACCAGCCAAGTGGACAAGGACAGCCACTAACCCCCAAAATTAGGAGAGAGATTACATGCAAAGGGGTATTTTGGAGAAAACACCTAAAAGAGGAGAGAGTAAGGGGAAGGTGATGAAAAGAGGCCATGTGGCCTTCACTCCTCAACCCATAAGCATGCTGGCCAACCACCCCTATTCATTTCAAAGGATTTCAAGGCATGACAGCCACTTGGCAGCCATGGTGAAGCATCCAAAGTACTAAACTGAGCTCACATTAGAGTTATCTCCTTATACAGTCATTCCAGGCCAAATCCGAGCCCACCATCAGTTTCAGAGAGAGGAGAGGAGTGGAGTTTGAGTCCTGGAGCATAGCAATTGGTGGAGAATCAAGTTTTTGGGAGGTAGATCACCGGAGCTAGTTAGCCATGGCCAACCGCCGCCACACCCGCAGCCAACCGCCAATTCAGGTCCGTTTCGCCTCACATCAAGCCGTACTAGTTTCCTAGATCTTTAGGTTAAGCAATCGGGCTCAATTGAGCCCGATGCCATGGGTGAAAATCCCGACTTTTCAAGCTTTTTTCTCACCTATCGGGATCACCGGCACCGCCGCCTTCCGCCGCCTAGTCGCCGGCAAAAGCTGGCCACCACCACCGTGAAGGTGGTGACACTGTTGGCCGGCCATGGCGCCGCCTCAGTCGGCCGGAAATCAACCTGCAAGGAGGCCCAGGAATCTGCAATCAGGGCCATTGATTCATTGGAGAAGACGATAGGATCCCGTCCATTCGTGCTTTAAGATTTGTGCTCAACTATAGTATTGTTATAATATAAATCATATAAATGTATTTTTGTCAGACTTATACAGTCACCTTGAATGTGATTTATAGGGTACTTTTGGAACTCAAATTAACATGATTGCTGAATGAAAATTGTATCCCTTGGTGTTACCTTTTCAATGCCACCCTAAACGTGGGTTTTGGCCCAGTGGTCTGGCCTGTAGGGCTTTTCTCCTAGGACTGGTCCTAGGCTAGGGCAGATCTTAATTTGAGTGCCCATGCTAAACCAGTGATCCACATGGCCTGAAATTTTGGGCATGTGCATGTATAGGGAATACCTAGCCCATGCCAAAAATTAGGAATTTTTGGAATACTTTTTCCTATAGTTTTGTTCAAAATGTCAAAAATTAAATAATTGGAATAAATGGAGTGTTAAGCCTCCAAATGGTCCCAAATTTTGGTGGCAAGTCCTCTGGGACATGGTTAGGGTCTTACAACAATCTCAGCCCATTTGAACCACTACATGATGGATTAACCCACTTGCAAGTGTAGGCTAGAATTAGCCTTGGTGTGCAATTAGCAATTTTGCTAAAATGTGTATTTATTCATCTCAGGACTTCTGAAGACCTTGAAATTAATTCTAAAGGATATTTAGGTCAAATGCAGCCCCTCAAAATTATTATGGGATTTTTGGGAACAAAAATCCCATTATTTGGAATTATTGAAAACTATGGTTTTATTGGAAAATAAAAATAAAAATTAGATACAATCAAGCAAAAATCCTCAAATTTGGCCCTGTTAAATATTTGGATATAATTGAGTTGGGGTAATTTTATTTTCTCTGTTTGAGATCTTTTGAAGTAGAGTGTTATGTAAATGACCATTTTACCCCTATTGCTTTTATTCATGATTTAATGAAAATATAGGTCAGAAAAATTTGGGAATATTTATAGAGGTGTATATAGATATTAGTTAACTGACATATTTATTTCAAAATTTTTGGTTGTGCATAAAAATTTTAATTCATCATAATGGCATTTTGGTAAATACCCAAGAAATTGAATTGCAACTCTATAACATTGTTAAAGTTGATGAAACATTGTAAGTAGCCTTATTTTGATGATTTAGATCCCCTGTAATTTCCCTAGAATTTTTGTGATTAAAGTTCTCATACTTACTTTGAAAAGTGGTAATTATGATGGTTTTGTGATAATTAACAAATAAATACAAATGTTTGGTGAGAAATTATAAACCTTGGGAAATAGTGATATTTCATCATGTTAATGGTTAGGATAATTATTTTGTATCATTAGGGCTATGCAAAGACACACTTCATATGTTAAATGACCTTGGGAAATATTGGGAGAAGATAAATTAATTATGAAAATAATTGAGAAAATTGTGAAAATTACCATACTCATTCTCGTAGATCATACCACCCTAGGATAAATATTTGGGGGTTGGTGGCCCAAGGATTTGGAAGTTCGATTTCGGGGTGGTATTAGGTCATGGGCTGCGTATAGTATAGATAGGCTATACTATAGGCCACCAGGGAATGAATCGACAACTGAGCTAGAGTCTAAGATCGGAAGCATAACCCTGGGTGGCAGTTGTATTCTAGAGACGGGAGTAAAAGTGCAACCTTACACTTATCTAGGAGGAGGCCGACGGAAGACCGTCGTTCCTCATTCAATACTTTAAGTCACTAAGTCACTCTAGGTAACAATGAGAGAATAGGGAATTCTGGGTAGACATCAACTGAAGTAAATATCCTCGAGAAAGGGAGCTTTGAGATTCAGCCCATCGTAGCTCCTAGTGCCCCTGAGAGCCCTTCACCGGGAATACCATGGGCAGTCCCGAGATTAACCTTAAGTCACTAGGTTTAACAACCGGTAGACAAGAGTAGTCTAATAGGTTAAGTAAACTGGACATGTTCTCACTCGTGCCGGGTTGGAGGGACTTGGAGTCTATTGACTACTTGCTCACCCGTGCAGAGTTGGAGGAAAGAGATTGACATATATATACTCACCCGAGCAGGGTTGGAGGTTTTGTGGCACATACTCACCCGTGACGGGTTGGAGAGATTTGGGACAGGATAGTCCTTCGAGCTGGAGGCTCAATATATTATACTTGCATGTGCATATACTAGTGGCGGGCCATGCGGTACTGGCCAGTCGTCACACCGATGGCAGTATGGTGGACCAGGCGGGTGCGAGGGTTAGAGGGACCAGTAGGTTGTTTATACTGAGGTCTGGAGGACTTTTCCCGATAACGTGCACCCGGCCCAATAAGACTGACAGGTAGTCAGCAAAGTGGTACGCAGAGACTCTAGAGTACACTTGTTTCATGTACAAAGGCGCACAAGAGAGGTCTAGGCCTGGTAGTGTGTATACCCGCCTAGAAAGCGGAGAAGCCCGATCCGTTGCTGCCGGAGCCACGACGGCGGTACCTGAGAGTGATGCTAGCTCTCGAAAAGTGGGAACTAAAGGTCTGTGATCACGGAGTCATGTGTGTGTGTTGTACTGCATGTTCATATCATACCCACCATATAGATGCATATCATTAACTTTCATAACAACCTATGACACCTAATGTATAAGTGGTATGGGACTCTTATACATTAGGACCTGCAAAACGATCCCTTAGTCTATAAGCTTGTGTGGGCAAGTTTATAGATTAAGGTTACTTTCCTTTTTATATATATAATCCTTGTGACATCTGACACCCCATCGTATTAAATGGTATGGGACACTTTATACGATGGGAGCCTTGTAGAAGACCCCTTGCTTATGCGTACTCGCATAAGTGAAGGTTATTTTTCATTACTTATATTTCTATATATTCTGCTTTAGTTCCTGTCACCTGCTTCCACCTTTGTCACCCCTTGTTGTCCTCCGCTTCATCCTCCCACACGGTGCCTAGGAGTTGCGGGGTGAGGTGTGGAGGAAATGACTTAGTCTTTTTGACTAATGGTCGGTGACCATACTATTTTTAGGAGCTCGTGGAGATGGACCAGCACGGCGAGGAGGCAGGGCTTGAGTGGCAGATACCAGCTACTAGTACTGGAGCACATGTTCAGGTGTGATGATTTGAGATGATAGATTCTGCTGCTATTAGATTAAGAGAGAGAGTGATTTGATATTGATGTACTGGGCATAAGCCCGTTTTACTCTCATTATATTGTACTCATTGTGGACTGTATCTTGTACTTTTCATTTGTTATATATATATGTTTAGTACTGTGGCTGTGGACTTCTACTATTTTTGCTCTGCTTTGTACTCTTTTATTCTCATATTGGCCGACAGGTTATGATTGTTGCGCGCTAGGGTTCGAAGAAAATAAACGCAACCGAACTAGCAACCCGATGAGGCAAGTATACCTATCGAATTGTAGCAAGGGGACACAAGTGTCGTATTGAAAAACGGGAACTGTTGGCTAAGCTTACTCACACGAACGCTATTATCTTATTAACGGAAAAACTAGGGTTTTAGAAAATCTAAGTGCAGGGGAGAGAGTAAAGTTATACTAGAAAGAGAAACACTGCAATTAAGTAAAGCTGTTAAGTAAAGAACTATGCTAGAAAGGAAACTACTGCAGTTAATTAAAGAGCACAAGACAGGAGATTACTACGAAAGGTAGGAAATATGAAATGGAAATGCACCCGATCAAGATTCACCTCGGCTAAAGACGATTAAGAAAATGCGATAAAAATCTAAACTTAATAGGATAAGGGTCCTTGACCGTGGAGGTTCCTAAAGCTTGAACACGCTTCTCTCGAAGTCGTGCCCAACTGAGTTTAGGAAGGTCCGACCGACTCTCGTCTAAATCGGAGGCCTAAAACACGCTTTACGCGGTGAACCCCACTATTGGATTTTACTCCAATCCGGGAGATTTGGACGTCTGCCTCTCTCGAGGGGTGCGTACAACTCCCTTTACTCTTGAATGCTCACTTCATTCTTTCGGCCTCTCGGCTAGCCCAGAATGAAAGCAAAGGCGGAGAGTATATATCGAAAATATACCTCCAACCCGTGATTAATCAAGAGTAATTCAAGGCCCTAACCTAAAAAGAAAAGATTAATTAAAACATCATAACATAATCGCTCTAACCTCGGATCATCAAGATCGAGTACAAGGAGGATTAGTTAATCATAATGGAGTGGAGGGGGGGAGATGAGTAGAAAAACATAAGAAGAACACAAGCTAAGGGAAGAACAATTTTATTAATGAAAAAGGGCAAGTTACACTAATGAAAATAAAATTACAAGAGCATGAAAATTAAACCCTATTCTAGCCCTACATTAAGCACTAAGCAAGAAGAAAATTACAATAAAAGCTAGAACAAACTAAGATTAAACTAGGGTTAAACAAAAAGTACAAGGAGAGGGGGAGAGAGAGAGAGAGAGAAAGCATGAAAAAAAGATCAAGAAACAAAGGGGCAGCACCTCCCCCACTCAACCAAAGCTTGCTGAAATGGGGAGGAGGGGGGCTCAATTTATAGAAAATTTCTCGGGTTGGTCACGCCCTCCGATACGCCCTAGGGTGGGCGTGTCAGGGGGCATGACAGGTACGGATTTTACCTCGGGCTCTGAATTCTGGCGGGAGGGATGATTGCTTCGGTACGTCGGTGGTCACGCCCTAGGTCACGCCCGTGACAGGGGGGCGTGACAGGCATGTCATGTCCAAATCATTGGTCGGAAATCCGTCAGTCACCGAAAATGGAGGGTGTCACGCCCATGTCACGGGCGTGACATGGGGCGTGACAGTACTATTTGCGTGCTGAGGCGGAAGGGCATTTAATGCGGCGGCAGCTTTGCGGCAGAGGGCGACACGCCCCTGGTCACGCCTGGTGACACGCCCAGGGAGGGCGTGTCAGGGGGCGTGTCAGCGGTTTTTGACCGTTTTATGTCCCCTCCAGCAGGTGTCCTCGGGATCGGGTGACACGCCCTAGGTCACGCCCAGGGAGGGCGTGACAGGGGGGCGTGACAAGTCATTTTGGCAAATTTTCTAGAAACCTGCAAAAAGACAGGAAAAAGTTAGTGGCAATAAAATTTACATAAAAAGGATAAAAATAAACTAATAATAGACATAATTTGTACAATATAAAATATAAAATACGATAATAGTTTAGGCTACAAAACGTATTATCAAATTCCCCCAAGCTTAAGCTTTGCTTGTCCCCAAGCAAAAATATAAAAACTAGAAATTTATAAAAATGACTAATCAAAAAGTTCTAATTATGCCTACACAAGTACTATGTGAAATTCTTAGTAGGGAAAAGGTGAAATGTAAGTCTAAAACAATTATTTAGGTATGGTAAAACTTTTATAAACTTTACTTAATAAAAACAAATCATCCAAAATTTTAACGAAATTTTTTAAATAGACTTAAGCAAAGCAACGAAAATGAAAAACACGCATTGAGTTGTTACTAGATCCAAGCAACGCATAAAAATTATATCAATTTAATTATCAAAAATCTAGGTTTAAATCTAAAACTAAAACTGATTTACTATTTTTCTTTTCTTAGTTGTTAAATAAAAAATCAAAAAGCGTGAATCAAAAGTACTTAAATAGGACAGAAACGTTTGGTTTAGAAAAATGATTAGGAGTGGAATTCAAAGATAAACGTGAAGGTTTTAAAATCACACTAAACCAAAGCAAAGAGTTTCAAAAACTTTCATAAAAAGATAAATAGAGTTTTTTTTTCTTATTCTTCCTTTTTTTTTCTTTTTTTTTTTAAAACAAAGGCCATAAATATTTTTATTTTCCTTTTGAATTGGCCAAACAGAAATGAACATCACTTTTGAGCATACTTTTTTTTTTCAAAAATCTTTCTCCCACAAAAATCACAAAATATCCTATCAAAATCGTCAAACTAATTTATGAAACTCAAAAAGGCTAGTGTGATTCGATAGGTTGGAAATTTTGGCTTTGGTGAAACTGAAATGAAGGGAGGAGCTATCAAATGAAATCGGAAATAGGCTCAAAAACGGCTAACTAGTGGTAAAAGTTTTTAGGTTGGCAGGAAAGCTCAAACGAAAACAAAAACGGCCTAAATCATTTTCACGCTTTTGAATTTATTTAAAACAAAGGTTTGAAAAATTTCAAAAAGCGAGTCCTAGATAATAAAAGAAGATTGATGAAATTAACTTGAAAATAGAAATAATAGGTGACTTGGATCGTTCACATCTACTACGTTATTCAAAAGTTGACTTTACAAAAATTATTCAAAAACGAAAAAGAAAATAGTGGATGATGAATTTTTAAGAAAGTAAAGGAAATAAAAAACAAAAAACCATAATAGAAATGCGAGTTTTAGAAAAATATTTCACCTTAACATGCTACCGCGAATTAGAAATACAGCATGGCCAACATTTTACTTGTGAAACATAATTAAAAAGAACGATTAGAAATATTATAATTAACTAAGTTGTTTATAGAAGATTTTGAGTAAAACAAAACTAAAAACTAGGGGTACTATTGAAATACCAAAATGTCTAAACTATTCAAAAACACATATATTTTTTTTTAATTTAATTTTGTGAAATATTCTCTTTTTTTTGGATTTTGGATTTTTCTCTTTTTTTTTAGAATTTTAAGATATTCATTTTTTTTTGAAAATATTTAAAATATATACAAAAAGAAAAATATTTACACTACGCAAAAATGAAGGAGGAAATCCTCCCCCAAGCTTAAAACAGACATTGTCCTCAATGGCTAAAGAAGGGGATTGGAGAAGGAGAGAAAAATAAAGTACAGAATTGAAAGACAGAATTGAAATACAGGTACTTCCCCGGATTTATTTGCTGCGAAAAATGAGTGATGCCGCTCCCCGAATGTCTTCTTTGGACTTTGTGATGGATTCAGCAATGTTGGAGCAGGCGATCGCAGAAGCTTCAGCTTGTCGGAGCCGTCCGAGGCAAAAATTGTAAAATAAAGAAAATAGAAAAAGATAACTTGGGTTGCCTCCCAAGAGCGCCCTTTGGTTAAAGCGTTGTTGAGCTCGACGCATCAAAAAAATAATTTTGTCCCAAAATATTGTTGTCCCGAAATAAAATTGTTTTTAGCAAAAAATTAAAAAGTTCAAAGTTAGAGTTCGTGAAGCAGAAACTTAATAATGTTTGGACTGACATCATCATCACCAGAAAAGTAGAGTTTAAGACGCTGACCATTCACTTTGAAATTACCCTTATCAGGGTGAGAAATTAAAACAGTTCCATAGGGAAATACTTCTAAAACAGAAAACGGGCCAGACCAGCGAGATTTTAATTTGCCCGGAAATAAATGTAAACAAGAATTATATAAAAGGACTTGGTCGCCCGGCTTAAAGTTTTTAGGGTGCCTTAAGTGTTTATCGTGTAAACGCTTCGTCCGCTCTTTATAAAGTTTATTATTTTCATAAGCATAAGAGCGCCACTCGTCGAGTTCATTTAGTTGAAATTTTCGAAGGTCACCGACTGAGTGGGGATCGAAGTTTAAAAATTTTAAGGCCCAAAAGGCGCGGTGTTCTAACTCTACGGGCAGATAGCACGATTTTCCATAGACCAGCCGATACGGCGTACATCCGAGGGCGGTTTTGTACGCTGTTCGGTAGGCCCATAAGGCATCGTCAAGTTTGGCTGACCAGTCTTTTCTAGAAGTTGAAACAGTCTTTTCTAATATTCTTTTTATTTCTCTATTAACTACTTCGACTTGACCATTAGTTTGGGGGTTGTAGGCAGTGGAAAGCTTATGCGTAACGCCGTATTTGGTAAGTATTTTTGAAAATTGCGCGTTACAAAAATGGGAACCCCTATCGCTAACGATTGCGCGAGGCGTACCGAATCTAGAAAATAATTTTTTTAAAAACATGACTACAACTCGGGAGTCGTTTGTAGGAAGAGCTTGGACCTCAGCCCACCGTGAAACATAATCAACAGCAACTAAAATATATTTGTTTCTGAAGCTAGAAGGAAGGGGGCCAACAAAATCAATTCCCCAGAGGTCGAAAATTTCGCACTCTAAGAAATAATTTTGCGGCATTTCATTTTTATTAGAAATATTGCCCGACCGTTGGCAACTATCACACCTGCTCACAAAGGCTTGCGCGTCTTTAAACAGGCTAGGCCAGTAAAAACCCGCGCAAAGCACCTTGTGAGCGGTGCGAGCAGCTTGATAGTGCCCACCTGTCGGACCTTCATGCAAATGTTTAAGAATATCAATTCCTTCATCAAAAGAAACACATCTCCTTATCACTTGATCCGCACAAATTTTGAAAAGATGCGGGTCTTCCCAGAAGTAGTTCTTCAGCTCAGAAAAGAATTTCTTCTTTTGCTGAGAGGAGAACTCTTTTGGGAGCACCCGGGCCACTAGATAGTTGGCGATGTGCGCGAACCAAGGAGAAGTAGATGTATTAACTAAAAGCAGCTTCTCATCAGGAAAATAGTCATTAAAAGATTTTTCATTTAATTTTTCTATAAAGGGGTTATCTAATCTTGATAAATGGTCGGCGGCCAAGTTCTCGGCTCCTCGCTTATCACGGATCTCTAAGTCAAACTCCTGGAGGAGTAAGACCCAGCGAATCAAGCGAGGCTTGGCATCCGTTTTGGCAAGAAGGTACTTGAGGGCCGAGTGGTCCGTAAAAACAATGATTTTTGAAAGAGTAATATAAGGGCGGAATTTATCAAACGCAAATACTACAGCTAAGAGTTCCTTCTCGGTTGTGGTGTAATTTTCTTGTGCAGATGTGGGGGTTTTACTAGCGTAATAGATGGGGTGGAAGTTCTTAGATATGCGTTGACCTAATACGGCCCCCACCGCAAAACTACTCGCATCGCACATAATCTCGAAAGGAAGGTCCCACACCGGAGCTATCATAATTGGCGCGTTAATTAACTTTTCTTTAATTAATTCAAAGGCATAAATACAAGAGTCATCAAAAATGAATGGAGCGTCTTTTTCTAAGAGATGGGTGAGGGGCTTAGTGATCTTGGAGAAGTCCTTTATAAAACGACGATAAAAACCAGCGTGGCCTAGGAAACTTCTTATAGCTTTTATGTTTGTAGGCGGCGGCAACTTCTCAATAACTTCTATCTTGGCAACGTCTACCTCAATACCTTTAGCAGAAATTTTATGACCCAAAACTAACCCTTCCCTCACCATAAAATGGCATTTTTCCCAATTTAGGGCAAGGTTAGTTTCTTCGCATCGTTCTAAGACTTTTTCGAGGTTTTCTAAACATCTATCAAAGGTATCGCCGAACACGGAGAAATCGTTCATGAATACCTCCATAATGCTTTCTACGTACTTGTCAAATATTGCGAGCATACATCGTTGGAATGTAGCTGGCGCATTGCATAATCCAAACGACATTCTTCGGTACGCGAAGGTGCCGAAGGGACAAGTAAACGTAGTTTTCTCTTGGTCCTTGGGAGAGATGGGTATTTGAAAGTACCCCGAGAGGCCATCGAGAAAACAATAAAAGCTATGGCCGGAGAGACGTTCTAAAATCTGGTCGATAAACGGTAAAGGAAAGTGGTCCTTGCGGGTGGCGTCATTTAACTTACGGTAATCTATGCACATACGCCAACCCATCACCGTCCGTGTCGGGATTAATTCATTATTCTCATTACTAACTATGGTTATCCCTCCCTTCTTTGGAACTACCTTAACGGGGCTAACCCACTTACTGTCCGATATATGGTAGATAATTCCTGCGTCTAATAGTTTCATAACCTCGCCCTTAACTACTTCTTTCATATTCGGGTTTATACGGCGCTGAGGTTGGATAGAGTTACGCGAATTATCTTCCATTAAAATTTTATGTGTACAGAAAGATGGGCTTATGCCCTTGATATCAGAAATTTGCCAAGCAATAGCCCGACGATGCTTACGTAGAACTAGAAGAAGTTTATCGTTCTGCGTATCCGTGAGGTAGGCCGAAACGATAACTGGTAACTTGGAGTCTTTTTCTAAGAAAGCATACTTAAGGTGTTCGGGAAGTTCTTTAAGTTCTAGGGTAGGGGTTCTTCATAAGAGGATTTTGAGATTCTTTCTTTTTCAAAAATAATATCTTCATAAACTTTTTTATAAGGATCGTAATAAGGGGTGGGGCTAGCAGCCAAAACAGCTTCTTGTACAGATTCAGTGGGAAGAAAAGAGGAAGAACAAAAATCAGAAAACTCTTTTTCAAACTCAGAAAGACAATAAGAAGATTCATCACTTCCTTGCAGTGATTCCGTTGTAAGAGAAGAGGAGCAAAAAGTAGAAAATTCTTTTTCAAAGTCGGAGAGGCAGTACGAAGAATCATCACTCACGGCGTCTACAAAAAAACATGAGTCATCGTTCGCTAAGGTGTTCTTCATCGAAGGGGTGATAGAAAATGTGACTTCGTCGTCGCCTACTCGAAGAAAGAGCTTACCATTGCTTACGTCAATGATGGCTCGGGAGGTGGCAAGGAAGGGTCGGCCAAGGATCAGGGGAACCTCGACATCTTCTTCGATGTCCAAAATGACAATGTCCACCGGGAAGATGAACTTGTCGACTTTCACTAGAACGTCCTCCACTATTCCTAACGGGTACTTGACGGATCTATCGGCTAGCTGGATACTCATACGCGTGGGGTTAAGGCTACCAATCCCTAACATTTTGAACAACGAAAAGGGCATCAGGTTTATACTTGCGCCTAAGTCGGCTAACGCGTGTTTAACAAAAAGATCACCGAAGACACACGGGATAGAGAAACTACCCGAGTCACTGATTTTCTTTGGCAAACCGTTTTTTAAAACGGCGGAGCACTCGGCGTTTTGCGTGACGTGCGAAAGATTCTCTAACTTCTTCTTGTTTGTGAGGAGGTCTTTAAGATATTTGGCGTATTTCGGCATCTGCGAAATAGCCTCGTGGAAGGGAAGATTAATGTGGATTTGTTTGAAGATTTCTAAGAAGCGGGAGTACTGATCATCTTGACGTTGTCTATTAAGTTCAGAGGGGTATGGAGGAGTTGAATTATTTTTGAAGATGGGTGGTGGAGTGAGATTATTTTCTAAAGCAGGGGTGATTACTTCTTCAGCAGATGGCAGAATTTTTAAAACGGGAGCGGAGCTTTGATTTTTAAAAGCGGAGCTTTGAATTTTAAAAGCAGGAGTGGAGCTTGCCTCGGGCTCTTCACTTACCATACCGGAGACTTGCTTCCCACTCCAAAGAGTTATAGCTTTCGCTTGCTCTCTCGGGTTGGGTTCTGTATTGGAAGGAAGAGACCCTGCGGGTCGCTCAGAAATTATTTTCGCGAGCTGTCCTACCTGATTTTCTAAACTTTTTACGCTTCCGGTTAAAGTTCTTATGGTAGCGTCATTTGTGGTGATATATTTAGAAAGTAATTCCTCCAAGCTTGGAGGTTTTGCGTAATTTTGAAGAGGTGGTGGTGGTGGTGGTGCATAAAAATCATTTTGCGGGGGTGGGCGCATCGCATTCGATGGATTACTCCATGAAAAGTTCGGGTGATTTCTTAAAGCGGGGTTATAACTATTCGGAAAATTAAAACCAGGCGGATGAAAATTCACAGCAGAAAAATTATTAAAAGCAGTTCTAGGCATATTATTAACATAATCTAAATGTTCTGGAGTAGGGGTTGCAGATTCCCATACCTGAGGGGCGGAGGCAGCAGTCATCTCCGTTATTTTTTTGCTTAGGATTTCTACTTGCAGAGCGAGCTGGGAGACGTTGTCCACTTCATAGATACCTGCAGGCTTGTTCGGGCGGGACCTAGGCACATTCCACTGATAAGTGTTCATGTCCATGTCCTCAAAAAGCTCAAGAGCGGCTTCCGGGGTCTTATGATTTAAAGTACCGCCAGAAGCTGCGTCTATCATTTGCTTCGTGCATTGATTTAGCCCGTTATAAAACGTCTGCACTTGTAACCATACAGGCAGCGCGTGATGTGGGCATCGTCTTAATAATTCTTTAAATCTCTCCCAGGTTTCGTAAAGGGTTTCAGAGTCTATTTGTCCGAAGGCAGAGATGTCGTTCCTAAGTTTTGCAGTTTTAGCTGGCGGAAAATACTTCGCCAAAAATTTTTCAGTTAATTCATTCCAAGTGGTTATGCTATTTTTCGGAAGTGTGTTAAGCCACTGCTTAGCTTTAGTTCTTAGAGAGAAGGGGAAGAGTCTTAGCCTGATCGCATCATTTGTGACACCATTTATCTTGAAGGTGTCGCAAATTTCAAGAAAGCTAGCTATATGTGCGTTCGGATCTTCATCTTGAAGTCCGTCAAATTGCACATATTGCTGCACCATTTGAATTATGCTAGGCTTTAGTTCAAAGTTATTATTTGCTATAGTAGGACGGACTATACTCGATTCTGTTCCCTCGAGGTTCGGTCGTGCATAATAGGACATAGTCCTTTGCACGGCCTCATCTACGTTGGGTTCTTCCATTCTTAAAGTATTAAATGACTCAGAGTCCTCAACCGGCACTTGGATGGTAGGACCTTGAAATCGCGATCTTCTCCGAAGAGTACGCTCAATTTCGTGGTCCAAGTCCAAAATAACCAACGGACTCCCGCGGGTCATGCACTAAAAGAACAGAAAAGAAGAAGAGAAAGAGAAAAAGGATAAACTAGAAAGAAAAACTAGATTTAGAAAATTAAATTAAATTTTTTTTTCTTTTTTGAAATAGATTTTTTTTTATAGATTAACTCCCGAACTTCCCAAGGACTACCCCGTGAAGGGTTCGCAAGGTACTAGACAAGACAGTGGCGCTTAAAGCCCTTTGCCCTTTTCGAGAGAATTAGGTGGCGTAGAAAAATTGTGAGGTTGGTTTCTATTAAGAGCGGTGATAATTTTTTTGATTTTTTTAAAACTTTAAAGAAAGGGGATGAGAAAGAGAAGAGATAAAATTAATAGGTTCGTGTTTTCAAAATATCAACGGAAGTTGGCTCCCCGGCAACGGCGCCAAAAACTTGTTGCGCGCTAGGGTTCGAAGAAAATAAACGCAACCGAACTAGCAACCCGATGAGGCAAGTATACCTATCGAATTGTAGCAAGGGACACAAGTGTCGTATTGAAATCCGGGAACTGTTGGCTAAGCTTACTCACACGAATGCTATTATCTTATCGACGGAAAAACTAGGGTTTTAGAAAATCTAAGTGCAGGGGAGAGAGTAAAGTTATACTAGAAAGAGAAACACTGCAATTAAGTAAAGCTGTTAAGTAAAGAACTATGCTAAAAAGGAAACTACTGCAGTTAATTAAAGAGCACAAGACAGGAGATTACTACAAAAGGTAGGAAATATGAAATGGAAATGCACCCGATCAAGATTCACCTCGACTAAAGACGATTAAGAAAATGCGATAAAAATCTAAACTTAATAGGATAAGGGTCCTTGACCGTGGAGGTTCCTAAAGCATGAACACGCTTCTCTCGAAGTCGTGCCCAACTGAGTTTAGGAAGGTCCGACCGACTCTCGTCTAAATCGGAGGCCTAAAACTCACTTTACGCGGTGAACCCCACTATTGGATTTTACTCCAATCCGGGAGATTTGGACGTCTGCCTCTCTTGAGGGGTGCGTACAACTCCCTTTACTCTTGAATGCTCACTTCATTCTTTCGGCCTCTCGGCTAGCCCAGAATGAAAGCAAAGGCGGAGAGTATATATCGAAAATATACCCCCAACCCGTGATTAATCAAGAGTAATTCAAGGCCCTAACCTAAAAAGAAAAGATTAATTAAAACATCATAACATAATCGCTCTAACCTCGGATCATCAAGATCGAGTACAAGGAGGATTAGTTAATCATAATGGAGTGGAGGGGGGAGATGAGTAGAAAAACATAAGAAGAACACAAGCTAAGGGATGAACAATTTTATTAATGAAAAAGGGCAAGTTACACTAATGAAAATAAAATTACAAGAGCATGAAAATTAAACCCTATTCTAGCCCTACATTAAGCACTAAGCAAGAAGAAAATTACAATAAAAGCTAGAACAAACTAAGATTAAACTAGGGTTAAACAAAAAGTACAAGGAGAGGGGGAGAGAGAGAGAGAGAAAGCATGAAAAAAAGATCAAGAAACAAAGGGGCAGCACCTCCCCCACTCAACCAAAGCTTGCTGAAATGGGGAGGAGGGGGCTCAATTTATAGAAAATTTCTCGGGTTGGTCACGCCCTCCGACACGCCCTAGGGGGGCGTGTTAGGGGGCGTGATAGGTACGGATTTGACCTCGGGCTCTGGATTATGGCGGGAGGGATGATTGCTTCGGTACGTCGGTGGTCACGCCCTAGGTCACGCCCGTGATAGGGGGGCGTGACAGGCATGTCATGTCCAAATCATTGGTCGGAAATCCGTCAGTCACCGAAAAAGTAGGGTGTCACGCCCATGTCACGGGCGTGACATGGGGCGTGACAGTACTATTTGCGTGCTGAGGCGGAAGGGCATTTAATGCGGCGGCAGCTTTGCGGCAGAGGGCGACACGCCCCTGGTCACGCCTGGTGACACGCCCAGGGAGGGCGTGTCAGGGGGCGTGTCAGCGGTTTTTGACCGTTTTCTGTCCCCTCCAACAGGTGTCCTCGGGATCGGGTGACACGCCCTAGGTCATGCCCAGGGAGGGCGTGACAGGGGGGCGTGACAAGTCATTTTGGCAATTTTTCTGGAAACCTGCAAAAAGACAGGAAAAAGTTAGTGGCAATAAAATTTACATAAAAAGGATAAAAATAAACTAATAATAGACATAATTTGTACAATATAAAATATAAAATACGATAATAGTTTAGGCTACAAAACGTATTATCAATGATCGTACTAGCCGGCAGAATCGGCGTCTTGCGGTGTCGACTAACCCGTGCGTTAGTGTAACCGTAAGGCGGCGGTTCTGGGCATAAGATCCGGGTTAGCCTCGAAATGGGGAGACAGGATCTTACATATCATCCCTACCCCTTTCCCCATGGCTCCTAGGTACCGAGTGGAGAGGAAGAAAGGGAAGGACATGAAGGTGGAGAATGAATCAAAAGAACAAGTGGCAGCGGAACTAATCTAGCAATTCTATAATAGATATGATAGAAACAGAAAGTAGGAAAAGTAACCTTAACTTATGTGAGGAAGCGCATACGCCAAGGGATCTTCTGCAAGGATCCCATCGTATAAAGTGTCCCATACCACTTATACGTTGGGGTGTCGGTTATCAAACAGCAGCATATATATTGAATTTAACCTTAATTTATAAACATGCCCACACAAGCTTACAGACCAATGGGTCATTTTTCAAGTCCTAATATATAAGCATCCCATTCAACTTATACATTAGGTGTCAGGGGCTAAATGAATCGATTATGCTATGACATGCAAGTTGGTATGATGGAACATGCAAGTGCAACACACACACCCGACTCTGTGCACACAGACCATTAGTTCCCCCTTTCGGAGCCGTTACCTCCCAGGATACCACCGTAGTGGCAGACGGAAGCGGTGGGTTTGGCCTCGCCCACCTCTAAACCAGTAAAGCACTACCGGTCAGACCTATCGTATGCCTCAACGCTTGGTGCACTAAGCAGACTCCTGCGTACTCTTGCTGGCTGGCGCACCGGACTTCTGTTGGCGAAGTGCTAACCACACTTGACGAGTCAGCGTATTGGCGTCGGTGCATCGACCCTCCAATACCGAAGACCCACCACCTTAATTTTATTTCCTTTTATGCACATGCAAGTTTAATCATAATCAACCAAAAACCGAGCCGAAGCTCCCCGGACCAAAATGTCCGTCTCTTAACCAAACGAGCCGAAGTTCGCCGGACCATTCCGTCCGTCTCTTAACCAACCGAGCCGAAGCTCCCAACCATCTTCCTGTGCTAACGGTGTTTGTGAAAAGTGCAGCCCTAATTACTAAGTTACTCTTGTCAGTTTGTTAATACAGTTTACGTTAACCCAGGACTGCCCGCAGTATTCCCCGTGAAGGGCTCTCAAAGGGCACTAGGAACTATGATAGTAGCTGAAGCCTATCGTTCCCTTTTGCAAGGCACTTATTGTTATTGGTAGATTCCCTTTACCCATTCCCTTCTTATATTATGATAGGCTAACCTAGGGTGATTTTTAACCTTTCTCTCTTCGGGGAAGACGATCTTTCGTCGAACTAGAGCACCACTTAACTCTAGCTAACACCACTTCTTACTATTCTTCATTTCATTCTATTGTGATATCATCCACATCTTTCCACCTAGACAAAATGACTAACTCCAACAACTATCCCAGATCATGTACTATTATAATTTAACAATTTTTTATAAGCAGACCAATCTAGACTATATGTCGAACCGGTTAGGCAATGAACCAATACTCTTCCAAATGCACTAAATATTTACTGGAGACTTATCATGATATAACTAGCCTAAATCCAGAAAATGGTAATTTTCCTAATTTATCTGGCATTTAATAAATTTCCTCAAAAATTCCAAGGGCTACCGGTTTGAACATGAACTACCCTAAGTTCTCATGCAAGATGTCCAAAGATTTTATAAAATAATTATACTATGCAGATAAAACAATTTTTCTATCATCAAAGGGGCACTAAATCTATTTTAGCAATGTTTTCTATATTTCGTTATTCGTGAATCAAGTACAGAGATTATTCTTCCTAAAATTATAAAATAATTATACTATGCAGATAAAACCTTAAAAATAGCATTAGCCTAGTTTCATAATTTTTCAGCATGTATTAATCTCGGAATAAATTAATTATCAAATATCTCCTAAAGGTGGACTTGTAAAGAAAGTGCTTTAACAACAATTCCAAAAATCATCACTAAATTTCTACAAGCATATAATGGCTTGAAACTCTCAAATCCTAAGCCTCATAATTTTTCAATAGAAATACCATCCATAATTAATTTTTAAACCATAAAAGCCCTTTTAAACATTTGTGATGGAAGCACTAGATTTACTCAACTAAAAATTATACAAAAATTCAGGGGCAATCACTCTTACCTAAAACATTTACTTCTAAGATTGCATGGGGTTTCATTGAAGAAAAAGATCCAAATAATTAAAACATCAATTAGGGATATAACAAACGTTACAAATGACGTGCTGGAAATAGACATTATAAAATTCCAGTAAAATTGCTATAGATTCTACCCACTCCAAAACACACTCTACCCGAGTTTCACAGCTTTTAGATAATGTTTAGTGACAGATTTTACTTATTTGATATTTTACCCTAAAGCTAAGGTTAGGGTTTTGAGGTATCTACCTATCTCCAAATCCTGCGAGATTCAATGCAGAGTATATATATTAAGTTAACATCGACTCTACTGAATTTCAAGGCAATAGAAGGGCATTTGCCCCCATGTCCTTCACAACCCTCAAAACCCACCATTTAGGGTCTGAGCTTGGATCCTAGGGTAAATCCACCTTAAACCACACCATTCTTCTCCAAGTGGGTTGTAATAACCCTTCTAAGTCAGTGGTCAACATATCAGCCTCTGTTGAGGTTATTCGACCGTTCCAACCTCTTAGTGCACTTTTACTCAAAACGTCTCATCAATGCATAGTTAAGAATAGGTGATTTCCTATCCAAAACTCATCCAAATGAGTTGGAATTTGTACAGAACTAGGTTTTATAGCCAGAGACCACTCACCAAAATTTGGGAGTGTTTGGAGGTCAATTGACCACTTAAGTAAATTACTCTAACTTTATTAAATTAAAAAAAACTTTAGGCAAAGTATCTCCAAAAATTCCCATTTTTGGATAGCCTCTAGATATGGCTGTGAGTAACCCCCTGCCCAAATTTAAGGTCATTTGGACCAGGGACGAAGAGTGGACATTCATTTTAGTTCCTGTCCGACTCTAGGTACAGCCCCCACTAAAACGGGTACTGCGGTCAAACCACTTACCCAAACGAGTTAAAATCAATTTTAAACTAATATAGACTCGAAGGGCAACAACTTTTGTTACTGGCCATTTTTCCTAAATCGGCCTCTAAGTGCCTCGTTTTGCAGCCTCAAAATACGCCCAATTTATATATATATATTTTTTTCTCCTTATATTATATTAAAAAATTTATAATATAAACATGGTTTACTGTTCATCTTCTATAGAACCCGAAGTCAGAACTCAGAAAATTATATTTCCTGTAGCCCTTCCGCGATCTATTGTCGGCCGTCCGGTCACTTCCCTGGCCAGCCACCACCACCACCACCTCCGTCGAGGCGATGGCTATCGGTCGGCGGTGGTTTGGCCGCCGGAGGTGGCGGTTTCCGGCATACCCGAAAAATATATTTTTCATGGTTTTCCATGAAAACGCGAGATAGGTCCGGCTCCTTTGAGCACGAACTTCATTTCTAAGATCATAAGATCTACTCATAAGAGAAGAAGTAGAGGAGGACCTTGTTTGCGGTTTGGAGACGAGATGAATGTCGGATTGTCATGGAGCGGTGGTGGCGTTCCCGAACATATCCTACAGTAAGAACAATAATCTCAATCCGTTTGGTCAAGAGTGTAACCTTCTTCTCTTGCTCTAAGGGGGCTTTTGTAGATATCCAAGTGGGGACGAGAAAGGGTGAAGTATTCATGGCCATGAATGCTCTCTCTCTCTCTCTTAATAATATTTTGGTTACGGTGGAGGGAGAGGAAAAGGTGGAAGATGAAATGGCTGATCCAGGTGCAGATTTCCTATTGGTCAACACTTCCTCATTTTACTAAGTAATTAGAGAAAGAAACAGCCCATAAATACTACTACTCTAAATTCCCATAATGAGATTGATTATGACTTGGGTTACAAAATTTTCCAGCCTGGCTGACGTTTCGGCCTTTGTCACGGGCTTGACACGTAGGTCACAGGCGTGACAGGTCCTTGTGGAAAATTATGAGTTCGACGATTGTCTTACTGAGTTCGACGATCGTCGAAGGGGGGTCATTCCCTAGGTCACGGGCGGGACACGTGGGTCACGGGCGTGACAGGGCCATGATGCAAATTCTGCGCTCGATGATCGTCTCGCTGAGGTCGACGATCATCGAAGGGGGTCACACCCTAGGTCACGGGCATGATACGTAGGTCACGGGCATGATAGGTCCATGATGCAAATTTTGCGCTCGACGATCGTCTCACTGAGATCGACGATCGCCGAAGGGGGTCACGCCCTAGGTCACGGGCGTGACAGGTAGGTCACTAGCGTGACAGGCCTGGGTTGCAAATTCTGCGCTCGACGATCATCTTCCTGAGATCGATGATCATCGAATGGGTCACGCCGTAGGTCACGGGCTTGACAGGTCGGTCACGGGCGTGACTAACCCATGACTCGAAGTCTTGGTCGATGTACTTCAATTTTTGGGTTTCCTAGGGTTCTGTCAAGACAGAACGACTCCTAGGGGTCTAGTCGGAAATGGGATGTTACACGATCCGAGTACGACTATCGTCGACCTGAGATCGACGAACGTAGATCTCTTTCTCTAAATCTTGATTTCTCTAAGTCTTGAGTCTCTCGCAGTGATGGAGGCTGGTCCTTTGTACTGCTGACTCTAAGGACATGGCCTAGACTTAATAAACACATAAAATTTTACCCTTCTATACAACATGGGTCAAAACCTAAGAAGACAACCTAGACCAAATCACCTTGGGGTTCTAACAACTGATCCAGACCAACTTGTCCGGGTAGGCTTCACAAACCATGCATATGTCCGTTCTACGATTCCAGACTCTAACAAGGGGGACTTTATATATCTACCCCAAGGAATACCGCAAACTCGTCGCACACTCGCGGGAGAAGGTTTTTCCCATGCAAAGGAAGAAGAGCTTCACATGCTCAAGATTAGAATCGTTACCCTAGCGTTCTTCCATGGTGCCATGGAAATCTATGCGGATGGAAAGCACCGCAATCTCCTTGCCTCCGCGAATCCGAAGTCGGCTCGCAATTTGAAGCTCCGAAGCTCTGCCGGTGACCGGATCTAGCTCCTCCTCCTCCTCCTCCTTGCTCTCCCTTCTCTCTAGATTTTAGAGAGAGATAACCCAAGTGAAAATAAGGGTTTCTCAACCCTATTCCCGGTTTAACCTCATCAGAAACAAACCCCAGCCCTTGGATCCCAAGCCAAGGAAACAGACAGCCACGATTTAGGCTGAAATTAGAAAATCTAGGCCGAACACAGGTTGCAACACAGCCGTGTGCATGGCCGTGTTACCCATTTGCTATCAATCCCACAGCCCGAACAGTACACGTCCTGTGACACGGCCTCCGACATGCCCGTGTCACATGTGACGCGCCTGTGTCGGGGCCCATGTCATGCCCTGTGTGCACCAACCAGGATTTCCTCGAGCTGGACATGACCTGTGACATGGCATCCGACACGCCCATGTCAGATGCGACACGCCCGTGTCTGTACCCGTGTCATGGCCGTGTGCATAACTCAGAAACCTCCCGAGGGGGACATACCCTGGGACACCCCCGTGTCCCAGGCCGTATGCCGCACCCGACGACCTCCGATCGCCAAAACGTCGACCTCGCGACCCATCGCCGAACACGCCCGTGATACGCCTGTGTCACGTCCTTGACATGCCCGTGTAACCATCTCCAAGTCACAGACTTGTCTTAAAACGTCGCCCGTCCTTCTTTTGAGTTTCGGGGTATTACAGTTTGCACTTCCCTATTGGACGAGGCCTTTCCCCTTACCACTAAGGACCTCGAGTTCTCGGATTCCCCACAGTACGATTCATATGATACCGACGATGAGCTTTGCTTGGATTTTACTGGGAGTGTGACCGGGACCACTCCCCCTATTTCTAATTATTTTAGTTCTTCATCTCCTTTATTTCTTGACCCCCTTTCTCAATCTGAGCCCGAGCGGGTGGAGTCTTCGCAAATGCTTTAGGTGGAATTAGAGCTTCCAGCTCTAGTGATGAGTGATAACATCCTCTTTCGCGAGAAGGTTGATTCCTTCTTAGTTGAGGACATTCCATTCATTGCTTTCTCCTCCTGCTGTATCACTATAGACGATATCTTGCTGGGAAAGGATGTATTTTGTGGTGAGATGAGTGAGGACCAGCGCTCCTCCTCCTCTTACTTCCTAATTCCTCCGCCTGTATGGAGCAGGTATGATTATTTAGGCAGAGGGGTAACTTCTCTATCTCCATATAGGTACTCGTTACTACAATGGATAATGGAATAGTTACCTGTGCATTTTTCTTTTCATAGACCCATTAGCTAGAACTGTATAGAATTTAATAAGTCGTGCTGGGATGACAGTAACCCCAGTACTTATCTACGAGTAGTTTTAGTTAGTTATTTTTACTGTTTTAAAATCTGTTTTACATTTTGTATAGCTTGTATATGAAATTTTTGTTGGAGCTATTTTGTAGGATGCCTTTCCTAGGTGCGGCAGGAAGATTTAATATTTTTGCATGTTTGTCTTCATGCTTTAATGCCAATTTTCTGGTATGCCCATTGGCTGAGCATTGGGTAACCTCATCCCTGACTTTTACTTCATTGCTATTATTGTAAATATTGTGATAAGTTGTTTAGTTTCAGTCTTGTGGGGGAGAGTTATGTGTTACCTATGCACATGCACTACTATCACATGCATACCGAAAGTATATTTGCATTTTCTATTTTTATATTATCATGTCCGCATTGTGCACCTTCACCCACATGAGTGCTACCTTAAACACGCACTCAGCTCAAGTCAAATGTATTTCTTATGCATTAACTTTAAAATAGTGGTGCTGGCTTAGGATTTTAGGGTAGAGTAGTGTTAAACTCGTGCAGTACTCCTAATTGAGTACTCATGGTTTGTGTAGAAATAGTATAGATTTATTTTTTCTTTATGCTCGTAGTTTATACTTTTATACATTTGTAAATAATGTTTGCGTTACTCAAAATTGCTGAATCTGGGGTAATCGAATGGTAGAATAAGAATGTGTGTAGCCATAACTAGCCTTGTATTGCTCGAGTCGGGAGGAAGGATCATCTTTCTCGGTGGCTAAGAACTTGCCCCAAGCTACTCTTGAAGCATTGGTGCATGGTGAGTCAAGCGTGAGTGTGATGTAGGCCATCACTTCTCTAGTTTGAGCCTTGTACCATTCCCTACGTCTATCCGTTGGTAACACCGTTGAGCCTGTCCCTTCCTTTGACATCCCTACGCCTCGCTACCAAAGCCTTATTGCCTCTCCTACTCGCACATCTGGATATGTTCGCTCAGTAAGTTTGCTTTATTGTCATTTGTATCCGTTTTATGTGACAGTTGTGTGGTGTTTGTACAGCTTGTGGGGTTGTCGTGTTTTTGTATTTGGTTTCGGTTATTTGGTTATAAAATAAAATAAAATAAAATAGAAAAAGAGGAAAAAGAAAAAGAAATGAAATTTCCCAATTGGGAATAAAAGGAATACATATATTGTTGTTAAGTTGTGAAATGTTTTTGGTATTGTGTTCATGGTGGGCATGCACGCACCGTAAAAAAATCAAAGGCTGGCAGTGCGTTGCACGTGTTTGTCGTTGTATATGCCTGTGATTGTTTTCGGGCGGTCTTATTTTGGATATGTGTGTCATTTTGTTTACCTTTGTCTATCCCGCCTTTGCCTAAGCCCCATTATTTTCCTAAAAGCCCTCTTTATTCACGCTTGAGTCAAACTAGCATCGTGGAGAGAGTGTGAACGGGCGAGCGTATGGTTCCGGACAATGGTGGATTCCTTTGGAGGTGATCCTGAGCCTCAGTATTTGGCAATGCTCACCTCAATGGCCTGCCTACTTTCTTCCTACGCGTGACCGGACGATTCTCCAGCATTCCTATTTTGAGTAGCTACAATATTTATTTACGCCTGTCGAAATTTATAAACTCCGTAGCATTATTAAAAAGTTTATCTATTTTATTTTCAGCACCCATGAGTATTTGATTTCTAGCTTTACTTTATTTTGAAATTTCTAAGCCAGCTAGCTGTTTTCGAGTCCACGGAGAGATGATTTGCTCGGGACGAGCAAATGTTTAAGTCTGGTGGTGTGATGAGTCCGATATTTATAGTTTTTTTTGGACTCATCTGGGCTTGTTTTCTCACTCGTGCAATGCATTTCAACTGATATTCGGTAATTTTTGCATTGTCCGGTCTTTGACCTCATTGTGCACTTTTTTAGGCCCGAGGGAGTGCAATTGTGCATTCTGTTGTTGGGGGTATACACTTATTACTTCCCGTATTTCTTTTTGTTGTTGATGTTTCCATTTTGGTGCTGGGATCCTGTGCTCCAGTTTGTTTTTATTGATATGCAGGTAGTCAGAATGTCCCGAATTCCATTTTCAATTCTGTGTAAAACATACGGTCGTGGGCATTTCTTCACGCACGGTTTCAGTGCAATCGTGCATTTCACAGAGCTTTCCTGGGGTATCTATTTCTACCCATGCGATTTGTTCTCGAACGATTTTGGCTAAACCCTATGAGAAGGAATCACATGGCCTGCACCTTCTGCAAAGCTTTCCAGTTCTCTGTGGTTAATCATCTGTTATTTTCACTCATGGGCAGCATTGCCCGTGCGCGAGTAAAATGCACGGTTCCCCTGCTTGCCTTGATTTCCAGCTCTGTGTTTACCCGTACGATTTCCTTCACACACGGGCGGAATTGCCCGTGCGCGAGTAAAATGCATTGGTCAATGCTTCTCCTTCCTCAGGCATTTTCTGCGCGCGAATATCGCACGGTTCACGCACGGTCGTGTGCCAGACCATACGTGACAATTTTTTCTTACTTTTTCTATATAAGAGCATATTTCTCTCTATTTTGGGACAGCTAGTTTACTCGCAAATTCCTCCGCATTTTTAGGGCAAACTCCGCCGTTCCACAAGAAGAGGTGCTCCGGGCAAGCATTCAACGCCAAACTTAAGCCGAAGCTTCCTTTCGGCCTCCTCCTTCGTCCTTGAGCTTCAAGAAGATTTTTAACCTACCTTTCTCCACCAAGCTAGGAGAAGTTTGTGTCATCTTCCGCAAGCTTGTGACACGAAGAAGACAGGTCCATTGGGAGTGAGTGATAGCCTCATCTACCCTGGACGCAGTTGAGTACCGAGCTAGGACGCAGATTGACAACCCGGCGAATCCTACCGTGAATCCTAAGCAAGACTTCAGATCCGGTCGATTTCGCACACTTTTCTTCTCTTGTTGTTGATAGTATAGTTGATCTCTTTTATTTGATGAAGTATGTTTATTGTCATATACGTTTATGTGTAATCATGTCTATGTGATTGTATGTTTTCGTTATTTGCTTGAGGTGCCCCTATTTGTCCATCCATCATCCATCCCGTTTTCCCACACTAGCGATTGCTAGTGGTGTGCTCAGCGAAGAGGTGCTTACGACCTTCAAATTCCGCTATTCTTTTGGTTCTTACGCTTGCCTACTCATCCATTCGCCCAACGATTCGGTGCATAGCGGCCCGTATAGTCTTCCATCCCGCCTGGCGAAGCTTCGCATAACGTCGTTGCATAGGAGTAGTTTGTAGTATTTTACTTTTTTTTCCGCAACTATCAAAACATCTTTTGTTAGCTCCGACCTAAGGACTTCTGTCTCAAGTCCTCCTCAAAATTATCTCCCCCCTTACTGTGTTCCTTGAAGAGATCGATACTTGGGAAAGCCACCCATTTTATATTATATGTGAGACCGGTACACTTGCCGTTCAACGCATCATTAGTGGGCTGGATTGGATTCAGAGGGCTGAAGCTCTTGCTGCTGGTAGGCCCTCGAAGGCCGTGGGAAATTTTTTTAAAGGGTGGTCGGCCTGCGTGCTGATGTATGAAACCACATCTTGTAAAGAGAAACATATAAGGTCTTAAGGCCATGATCATTTGGGTTTTATACATTCCTGGTGATATATAAATGTGTTATTTATATATTTAGTGGACATTCAATGTGATGAGTTCTTGCAACTTAAAGTCTTCTGCTAGAATGCTCTGAGTTAAGATGCATGTAGAAAGTATTTTGATATTCATACGTGATTCCCCCGTTTGTTTGTGAAATATAGCGTGGGGCCCCAGCTGGACCCTCTATTATAATCCATGTGACGGATGGATGCATTACAAATTGGTATCAAAGGATAGGGTTTGGTAAGGATAACATAATTGAACTCAAGAATGTCCACTAGGAATGCAATACATGTGTTTGAGGAGCATGAGCGTTTTACTAGGCATGTTTGCCATTTTGGAATGGACGTTAATAGTGTTTTGTTCACATATAGGTGACGAGAAGTGGTGCGGGGTGGGCGGATCCCCAGCAATCTGCAGATAGTGTGGCACCAGATGAGGTGCCTACACCTCCTCCGTCTGGCGAAACAGTATGCTTAGTTGCTGAGGCGCTATTTGCGATAATAAATGCATAGCCTTTTGGGAAGGCAAGGCCTGTAGTGGAGCAAGTACGACGTGGTGCAATACAAGAGCGTGTTGAGGCTCTGATTGACGTGCAAGCAGCTGACAAACAACTAAACTAGTTTATGGATTTTAATCCACCTATATTTGCTGGGGCGGGTACCCCAACGCAGGCCAGGGATTGGCTCGCAAGAGTGAAGAGGATCCTGGCAGTGATCAGGACTGATGAGGGGAAGAAAGTTACCTTAGCCACTTTCTTACTGGAAGGAGAAGTGAGGCTTTGGTGGGATGAAGTGGAATTTTACCACTTGGCTGGCAGAGGCCTAGGGGAGATATCGTTGGAGGAATTTTCAAGATAATTTTGGGCAAAGTATTTACCAGTGTCGCGGCGAATTATAATGGAAAATGTGTTCCAACGTCTGGTGCAGGGTGAGAGTGATATTAATACTTACCTGTAAAAGTTTACCAGGCTGGGGCGCTATGGGTGGTCTACTTTCTCTAAGGAGGCGTGAAAAACGAATAGGTTCTATGAGGGACTTCGTGATGAGCTGTGATCGGCGCTCCCAAGTTCAGTGAACCAAGGCTTATAAGCGTTAGTAGATATAGCCCGTGCGCTGGAGAAGGATTTTAAACGGGTCCAGGACAAGAAGACCATGGTGGTGGAAAAGCCAGAGTACAAAGTTCTATAGTCGCAACAATCAGAGTTTAGGAAACGAGACAAGAAAAGGTTCAGGCCTGCTAAACAAACTTCTTCGGATGTTGCTTCAGGAGAAACATATGGGCAAGGACATGCTGATACACATACATGTTTCAATTGTGGGAAGCAGGGGCATATAGCCCGTACTTGTTGGAGTGGGCCTCCAAAGGGTGAGAAAAAGACAGGTGCATCTTATGAGGAAAAGGTCAAAGCAGTGGAAGAGTCATCTACATCCCGGGCACAACCTCGAGTGTACAACCTCGAATTGCAAGAGCCGCAAATCTCAAATCGCGAAGAGCAGAAATCTCACGTGTATAATCTGGAATTACATGAGTCCGTAAAGCGGATTATGAGGTATGAGGACGAGTGAAAATAAAAGAAAGAGTGTACTTTACTGTTGTCGTAATGTAATAAAGTACTTGTTGTATGTCTGTTTGTAAAGACTTGTTTTTGTCCGATGTCGTGGGGAGAGATAAGCTGCAGCCTCTCAACTATAAACACGGATCGTTCTATAAAATGTGTATCGAAGGAGCGGTTGTGTTGGTGTCTACGTTGAGCTAAATTTCGCGATGAAATTTCTGTAAGGGGGGGGGGGGGTTGTAACACCCCAAAAATAACTTTGGACAATAGACTGGGTAACATTGCCAGGGACACGGGAGTGTCCCAAGCTGTGTCCTTCTCTGTATTGTCTCGAGTACTCCACGAAATACAGTCGACGATCTTCGAGAGGCGTGTCAGTCTGGTACACGGCCTGTGACATGGGCGTGTGCCTTGGCAATGTCCTGCTCGGGTTTCTAGCCGGGCTGTGTCAGGTGAGGAACACGGCCTGGATCCCAGGCGTGTTCTGGGTGATACGGGCGTGTTGGGAACCCTTGTCCCTTTTGGGATGTTTGGTCCTATGTCAATTGAGAGACACGCACCTCAACACGGGCGAGTACTGATTGACACAGGCGTGCCAAATTTTTACACGGGCATGACTAATCCCGTGTTCTGGTCTTGTTGAGTCAGTTCTGTTGCCGCTTAAGGCACAAGGTATCTGACAAGGGTGTGTCATAAGCCGTGTTTGGCCTAAGAAGATGCTTTTAAGAGCGAATCTTGGCCATTCATTTCCTTCAATTTGGATCCAATGGTCCAGGACTCTTTCTACTATTATAAGGCCTAGAGTTGAGGATAAACTCTCATTTATCTTTGTCCATTCTCTTTCAAAAGAGATAGAGAGAGGGGAGAGAAAGGAAGCAATAAGGAGAAGGATTTCGGCCGTCGGTGGAGCTTCGGAGCTCCCAATCACGAGCTGAGTTCAGTTCCGTGAAGGTAAGGCCGGTGCGGTGCTTTTCATCTGGCTAGATTTCCATGGCTCCAAAGCGATCATCATGGGTAACAATCTACTTCTTGGACAAGTGAATTCCTCCTTTATGCATGTGCATGGAATCCTCCACCAAGAGGTGGAATGCGTAAGTGATTCAAGAGGGTTGATAGTTTATATCCCCGGTTGAGTCTGCATCTAGATCCAGAAATGTGTAGTACGGAATAGGCATGCTTTGTGAAGCCCATCCAGACAGTTGGTCTGGATTGGTGATGTTTATATTGCGAACCGGAGAAGACTCTGTATATGAAATGAGTACTTTGCAGAGTTTGTGTTAACTCCTTCTATTGTATACGCTCTGTGTGAGCTATATGCAATATGGCCATGAGAGCCATTCTTTGTGGTTGTGGAGCCTTTGTGGCTTTTGGATTGAGTTGCTCTACGTGAACTGTGGAGTGAACAGGAAAGGGAAAGCCGACCCACGTCAAGATCTGCGTTATTGACGAGTTAAGCAACGGGAAAGGGCTGACTTGTACCTATGTGGTGAGATATCGATTGGTGGCAATGCAAATGGCGGTGTTGTAGTCCTTTCCGGCTTGTTACACTACGATGGTTGGTCGATCTATAGTGCTCAATTTTTACCATGAGGTGAACACCTCTCAGTGTTATGGGCGAGGATGTCTCCAGCATGCGTGTTGTGGTAGACTAGTCCCCATAGCCAACAAGTTAAGATCCTCTGATCGATGGTGGGACCAAGGATAATTCGGTACACAGTAAGCGTGACCTTAATGTATGTAGCGTCTGGCATGAAGTCCGGCATTTGTGATGATGTTGTGCGTGAAAGCATTTGTTGTGATATATATTTATTGTGATTGTGATGCATGTAGGGATGGAACCACTGCCCCGAGCAAGGGGTAGGGTCGTTATAATTGGTCAGCTGAATGCTGACCATTGCTTTGTTTATCACCCATGCGGTGGATGTCCGTATGTAGGTGATAGCGAGCTGTATTGGATTGAGCGGGTTGAAGCTCTTGCATCTAGTAGGCCCTCGAAGGCCATGTGAAGAAGTGTGTTTTCATGTGTGGCCGGCCTGCATGCCGATGTATGTAACCACATCTTGTAAAGAGAAACATGTAAAGCCTTAATGCCATGAGCGTTTAAGTTTTATACATTCCTTTTGATATATATAAATGTGTTATTTATATATGTAGTGGACATTCAATATGATGAGTTCTTGTAACTTAAAGTCTTCCGCTAGAATGCTCCGAGTAAAGATGCGTGTAGAAAATATTTTGATATTCACACATGATTCCCCCGGTTGTTTGTTAAATATGGCGTGGGGCCCCGGCCGGACCCTCTGTTATATTCCATGCGATGGATGGAGGCGTTACAAGATACCTCTCTAAGATACTTCTCCACCTCTTCATCGGTTGGGATTCTCTCTTCTAACAATGAACTTCCCCTCTTCTCTGGCCGAGCTTCTATCCTTGACGACCTCCCCACTTCCTTTATCTTTCTTTTTTCTTTCCTCTTCCTTCATTTTTTTTCGCCCTTTCCACCTCCATCTCTTCTTCCTATCCCTTCTATCCCCATCCTTCATTCTCTCCTATCATTTTTGGCTCCACCGCAATGCCTTTATCCATTCCCACTTCTCCTTCCACCCCTTTCTTCCTCTCTTCCTCCCCATTTTCCTCCGACCTCCTGCTCCCATCATTCCATCCTCTTCTCTATTTCATCGGCCTCTCCTTGCCAATAAATGGTATTTACTGTCGTCACATAGCACTCCCTGTCTTCTTTTGGATCTCCTCGTACTCTGATTTGGGTCCCCCCCTACACAGCTTCAAGCATTAGTGAAAAGATGATGGGACACACCTAAATGCACTGATCAAAAGGGGCCCGAAAATGGCGTTGTAACTGTTGGGGGCATCCACTATGATGAAACGAAAATTCCTGGACAGCCCCCCCCAGAGTCACCTGAGTTTTACACCCCCCTCGACTTCCTTCCTTTCTCTTGAGAATACGAACAACGGTCCATCTGCTGCAAACTCCATTCGATCATCCACCCTCATCTCATTGAATGCCTTCTTGAATATGACATTCACAGAACTCCCATTATCGACAAGGATCCGCTATACAGTGAAGTTTTCAATGGAGGTCAAGATCACCAGCGCATCACAAAAAGGATCTTTATGGTCCGGCATGTCCTTCCGAGAGAAGGTGATTTTTTTGTCTGGGAGAGGAGCTTGTGATGTCGAGGCTACACTTAGATAGTACCATGTATGAAGTCTTGCCTTACAGGTAGCCTCAATCTCCACTCCCCCATGGATAACTCTGATCCCACCTCAATCTCCCACATCAGCTCGATCCACACACCGGTCCTCCTCCCCTGTCCAGGTCATCTCCATTATTCGCACTGGTAGCTGATGCTCCCCTGCTCCCCTAGCTCTCGTAATCTCCAGAAACTCTGGGCAGGTAACCGTTGCATGACCCACCTCCTCCTGGAAGTCATAAAATGGCAACGCTACCTCCTCCTTCCGTCTCCCCTCCTTATGATTCCTCCTTCTTCCAGCTCCAGCTCCTGCTCTCCCTCTATCTCTTCCTCTTCCTCTCCCTCGGCCGATGTCCATAGCTTGTTGAGGCAGGGTAAGGGGTGGTCTAGGACAATATCCCCACCCCTGCTGGTTGAATCTTCTAGGTCCTCCTTAGTAGTTCCTTCCCCCTTGGGGATAACCTTTTCCTATCCCTTGAGCAGGACCTCCTGGTTGCCTCCAACCCCACTTTTGATATGCTGTCATCCTCTGCTCCTCCCTCTTTCTTCCTTCGTGCTATATTGGCCCTCTCGTCTCTCTTGACTCAGCCTCCGTAAACCTTGCCAGCTTTCTGGCAAATGCTGGGTTTGCCGCCCCCATAGCTATCTCTTTTGCTGCCTTCTCCATAAGCCCTTCAAATGACAGTGGTGCCTTTCGAGTTAGGCTCATCTTGAAGAAACCCTCCCGCAATCAAATGGTGAATGCCATTTGGAGAGCAAAACCTGGCACCTCCTAAATATCTAAGACTTCTTCCTGGAACCTGTCCACCGACTAGGCCAGGGATTCATCCGCCTTCTGCTGGATCAGAAAAATTGACTCGGGATTTTTCTCCCTTTTCTTCAAAGTTGAGAAACACAACTAGAAACTTCTACTTAGGTATTTGAAGATATAGATTGATCCCATTGGGAGTTGATGTTACCACTCCCTAACTTTATCTTTCAATGTGATGGCGAAAAGACGGCACTTGAACACATCCGTCATAATTCTGATTGAGATAGCATCTTCAAACCATTGCAAGTGCTGGAGAGGGTTGTTTTTTCCCACATAGTAAGTCATTTCGGGCTCCCTGAACCCCTCCGGGACTTGAGCTGAAAGAATCAACTCGTAGAATGGGTACCCTCTTACAACGGGCCTTGCCGCCTCCACCCGCGCAATGACATATCCTGGCGAGATGACACTCCTAGGGCTAGGGAAAAACTCCCTACCCGCCAGGTCTCGCCCACTTCCATCCACCACTTTTTCCTTTCCAGGTCGCCCCCCCCCCCCCCGAAGCATCCTTTCCAATCCTTTCCAATACGAGCTTGTCCTGATGCGCGAGGGCAGACTCCTAAGATAAAGGAGTCGAGCATTCCCTCGCCGTGAGATCCCCTGCAATATGTCCATGATCACTCTAATGGACGCCATGAATTCCTCTCTTCCTACAAATCCTCCCGGGTTCTTGGACCCATCCCCGTCTCATTCGCCAAGATCTACCGTCATGAAGTAGCTCAAGATTCTTTTGTGTAGGCTGCGTTCCACGCTCACCGCACCAAAAATGTTGAAGCCATAAGCCTGACTTCACCTAAAGTTTGATCCTAAGGTTGCAGCTCACACCTACTCTTCCCGAAACCCCTTCTCGACGTGAGTCATGGAATTAGAAATAGACTGTGTGCTTTAGCTTGGAGGTCCCACCTTATACCCGTAAGAATTAGAAATCCTTCCCTCCTAGCCAGTGCTGAGCTAGGTACCTTAGATAAGGAAGAAGAAAAAGTCAAGTAGTGCTCTCTTCTTCTCTCTCTCTCTTTTGCCTTCCATTTTTTTTTCTCAAGGCACATTATCGGTCTATTTGTAGGCCTCTGAGTTTGACCTGCCAATAACCAAACTGAACCGACCTGAAATTACAAAAAAACCCTAGGCTGGGTCTACCAACAGCCTCCGCTATTCTGAAGGGTGATACATAGACCCCAAAGGGCAAAAGGGTAAAATTACCTAGGATAAAATTACCTGGGGAAAAGAGTAAACCCCCCCCCCCTTGGGGGAAGGAAAGTAAAAAAGCCTTTTTTTCTCATATGGCGAGTGAGAAAAATATTTGGCGTGCGAGAGGAGCCTATCAGCTTGCCTCAGGAGTCTCTCGCCTCGCGAGTACTCCATCTCACTACAAGAGGTTAGCATACGCTGCGAGAGCCGTGTCTCCATGAGAGGTCAGTAAAGGCTGCGAGAGCCCTCTCGCCTGCTCCGCTAGTCTCATCTTGCCTAATAGGTTTTGCTTTTTTTGAGTACCGGTGAGTCAACCCTATGGTCCTACTCGCCTATGCAATCCTCTCGCCCCTAACTCAGCGCTCTTCTGTGAATTTTCTCTTGCGAGCCCAAGGTGGTACACGCGAGTTCCCTTTAGGTACTCACGTTATATGTTAATTTTCCTGCTTTTAACATCTCTTTTGTAAAGATTTGCAGGTGTTTTTGTGTTTACCTCAGGTACTCATATTATATGTTTATTTACTTGCTATTGACTCCTCTTTTGCAGAGATGAGAAGGAGTTCACAAGTTCTCGTCAGGTATTAATGCTATAAGTTAATTTACATGCTTTTGACTTGTCTTTTACAGAGATAAGCAGGTGTTCGTCAGTTCACCTCGGGTACTCACGTTATATGTTTATTTACATATTATTGTAATCTCATGTGCGGAAATTAGGTGTTCGTGTGTTCTCTTCAGGTACTCGTGTAATATTTCTATTTCTCTTTTGTAGATATTAGTAAGTGTTTGTGAGTTCACTTCAGTTGCTCGCGTTATATGTTTATTTACCTTTTTTTACTTCTCTTTTATAGAGATTTGTAGGTATTCACGAGTTCTCTTTATATACTCGCGTTATATTTTAAATTTTCCACTTTTTATTTCTCACTTGCATAAATTAGTAGGCGTTCACGAGTTCACCTTAGGTACTAACATTATATGTTTATTTACCTGCTTTTGACTTCTCTTTTGGCTAGATTAGCATGTGTTCATGAGTTCTCTTCAGGCACTCGCATTACATTTAAAATTACCTACTTTTGACTTCTCTTCTGAAGAGATTAGCAGGTGTTCGCGAGTTCTCCTGAGGTACTCGCGTTATACATTTATTTACCTACTTTTGACTTCTTTTTGCAGAGATTAGCAAGTGTTAGCATGTTCACCTAAGGTACTCATGTTATTTGTTTATTTACTTGCTTTTGACTTCTCTATTTCAGTGATGAGCAGGTGTTCGTGAGTTCTCTTCAGGTATTCATTTTATATGTTAATTTACCTACTTTTGACTTCTCTTTTGTAGAGATTAGCAGGTGACTGTGAGTTCACCTCAGGTACTAGCATTATATGTTTATATACATGCTATTGACTTCTCATTTGTAGAGATTATCATGTGTTCGCGAGTTCACCTTAAGCACTCGTGTTATATGTTTATTTACCTACTTTTAACATCTCTTGTGTAGGGATTTACCGGTGTTCATGAGTTCACCTCAGGTACTCACGTTATATGTTTATTTCCTGCTATTAACTTCTCTTTTGTGGAGATTAGCAGGTGTTTGCGAGTTTTCTTCAGGTACACACGTTATTTTTAAATTTACCTGCTCTTGCCTTCTCTTTTGTAGATATTTGCAGGTGTTCGTGAGTACACACTCATATTATATGTTTATTTAACTTCCTTTGACTTCTCTTTTTCAGAAATTAGCAGTTTTTCACGAGTTCTCATCATGTACTCACATTATATGTTAATTTAAGAATTTTTGACTTCTCTTTTATCGAGATTTGTTGGTTCTTGTGAGTTAACCTTAGGTACTCGACTAATATTTTTTTTTTACCAATTTTCGACTTACCTTTTGCTAAGATTACTAGGTTTTCAAGAGTTCTCTTTAGGTATTCTCGTTATATGTTAATTTAGCTGCTTTTGACTTCTCTTTTGCAGATATTTGCAGATATTAGCAAGTTCTCGCTGAGGTCGACGATCATCGAAGGGGGTCACACCCTAGGTCACGGGCGTGATACGTAGGTCACGGGCATGATAGGTCCATGATGCAAATTTTGCGCTCGACGATCGTCTCACTGAGATCGACGATCGCCGAAGGGGGTCACGCCCTAGGTCACGGGCGTGACAGGTAGGTCACTAGCGTGACAGGCCTGGGTTGCAAATTCTGCGCTCGACGATCATCTTCCTGAGATCGATGATCATCGAATGGGTCACGCCGTAGGTCACGGGCTTGACAGGTCAGTCACGGGCGTGACTAACCCATGACTCGAAGTCTTGGTCGATGTACTTCAATTTTTGGGTTTCCTAGGGTTCTGTCAAGACAGAACGACTCCTAGGGGTCTAGTCGGAAATGGGATGTTACACGATCCGAGTACGACTATCGTCGACCTGAGATCGACGAACGTAGATCTCTTTCTCTAAATCTTGATTTCTCTAAGTCTTGAGTCTCTCGCAGTGATGGAGGCTGGTCCTTTGTACTGCTGACTCTAAGGACATGGCCTAGACTTAATAAACACATAAAATTTTACCCTTCTATACAACATGGGTCAAAACCTAAGAAGACAACCTAGACCAAATCACCTTGGGGTTCCAACAACTGATCCAGACCAACTTGTCCGGGTAGGCTTCACAAACCATGCATATGTCCGTTCTACGATTCCGGACTCTAACAAGGGGGACTTTATATATCTACCCCAAGGAATACCGCAAACTCGTCGCACACTCGCGGGAGAAGGTTTTTCCCATGCAAAGGAAGAAGAGCTTCACATGCTCAAGATTAGAATCGTTACCCTAGCGTTCTTCCATGGTGCCATGGAAATCTATGCGGATGGAAAGCACCGCAATCTCCTTGCCTCCGCGAATCCGAAGTCGGCTCGCAATTTGAAGCTCCGAAGCTCTGCCGGTGACCGGATCTAGCTCCTCCTCCTCCTCCTCCTTGCTCTCCCTTCTCTCTAGATTTTAGAGAGAGATAACCCAAGTGAAAATAAGGGTTTCTCAACCCTATTCCCGGTTTAACCTCATCAGAAACAAACCCCAGCCCTTGGATCCCAAGCCAAGGAAACAGACAGCCACGATTTAGGCTGAAATTAGAAAATCTAGGCCGAACACAGGTTGCAACACAGCCGTGTGCATGGCCGTGTTACCCATTTGCTATCAATCCCACAGCCCGAACAGTACACGTCCTGTGACACGGCCTCCGACATGCCCGTGTTACATGTGACGCGCCTGTGTCGGGGCCCATGTCATGCCCTGTGTGCACCAACCAGGATTTCCTCGAGCTGGACATGACCTGTGACATGGCATCCGACACGCCCATGTCAGATGCGACACGCCCGTGTCTGTACCCGTGTCATGGCCGTGTGCATAACTCAGAAACCTCCCGAGGGGACATACCCTGGGACACCCCCGTGTCCCAGGCCGTATGCCGCACCCGACGACCTCCGATCGCCAAAACGTCGACCCCGCGACCCATCGCCGAACACGCCCGTGATACGCCTGTGTCACGTCCTTGACATGCCCGTGTAACCATCTCCAAGTCACAGACTTGTCTTAAAACGTCGCCCGTCCTTCTTTTGAGTTTCGGGGTATTACAGTTTGCACTTCCCTATTGGACGAGGCCTTTCCCCTTACCACTAAGGACCTCGAGTTCTCGGATTCCCCATAGTACGATTCATATGATACCGACGATGAACTATGCTTGGATTTTACTGGGAGTGTGACCGGGACCACTCCCCCTATTTCTAATTATTTTAGTTCTTCATCTCCTTTATTTCTTGACCCCCTTTCTCAATCTGAGCCCGAGCGGGTGGAGTCTTCGCAAATGCTTTAGGTGGAATTAGAGCTTCCAGCTCTAGTGATGAGTGATAACATCCTCTTTCGCGAGAAGGTTGATTCCTTCTTAGTTGAGGACATTCCATTCATTGCTTTCTCCTCCTGCTGTATCACTATAGACGATATCTTGCTGGGAAAGGATGTATTTTGTGGTGAGATGAGTGAGGACCAGCGCTCCTCCTCCTCTTACTTCCTAATTCCTCCGCCTGTATGGAGCAGGTATGATTATTTAGGCAGAGGGTAACTTCTCTATCTCCATATAGGTACTCGTTACTACAATGGATAATGGAATAGTTACCTGTGCATTTTTCTTTTCATAGACCCATTAGCTAGAACTGTATAGAATTTAATAAGTCGTGCTGGGATGACAGTAACCCCAGTACTTATCTACGAGTAGTTTTAGTTAGTTATTTTTACTGTTTTAAAATCTGTTTTACATTTTGTATAGCTTGTATATGAAATTTTTGTTGGAGCTATTTTGTAGGATGCCTTTCCTAGGTGCGGCAGGAAGATTTAATATTTTTGCATGTTTGTCTTCATGCTTTAATGCCAATTTTCTGGTATGCCCATTGGCTGAGCATTGGGTAACCTCATCCCTGACTTTTACTTCATTGCTATTATTGTAAATATTGTGATAAGTTGTTTAGTTTCAGTCTTGTGGGGGAGAGTTATGTGTTACCTATGCACATGCACTACTATCACATGCATACCGAAAGTATATTTGCATTTTCTATTTTTATATTATCATGTCCGCATTGTGCACCTTCACCCACATGAGTGCTACCTTAAACACGCACTCAGCTCAAGTCAAATGTATTTCTTATGCATTAACTTTAAAATAGTGGTGCTGGCTTAGGATTTTAGGGTAGAGTAGTGTTAAACTCGTGCAGTACTCCTAATTGAGTACTCATGGTTTGTGTAGAAATAGTATAGATTTATTTTTTCTTTATGCTCGTAGTTTATACTTTTATACATTTGTAAATAATGTTTGCGTTACTCAAAATTGCTGAATCTGGGGTAATCGAATGGTAGAATAAGAATGTGTGTAGCCATAACTAGCCTTGTATTGCTCGAGTCGGGAGGAAGGATCATCTTTCTCGGTGGCTAAGAACTTGCCCCAAGCTACTCTTGAAGCATTGGTGCATGGTGAGTCAAGCGTGAGTGTGATGTAGGCCATCACTTCTCTAGTTTGAGCCTTGTACCATTCCCTACGTCTATCCGTTGGTAACACCGTTGAGCCTGTCCCTTCCTTTGACATCCCTACGCCTCGCTACCAAAGCCTTATTGCCTCTCCTACTCGCACATCTGGATATGTTCGCTCAGTAAGTTTGCTTTATTGTCATTTGTATCCGTTTTATGTGACAGTTGTGTGGTGTTTGTACAGCTTGTGGGGTTGTCGTGTTTTTGTATTTGGTTTCGGTTATTTGGTTATAAAATAAAATAAAATAAAATAGAAAAAGAGGAAAAAGAAAAAGAAATGAAATTTCCCAATTGGGAATAAAAGGAATACATATATTGTTGTTAAGTTGTGAAATGTTTTTGGTATTGTGTTCATGGTGGGCATGCACGCACCGTAAAAAAATCAAAGGCTGGCAGTGCGTTGCACGTGTTTGTCGTTGTATATGCCTGTGATTGTTTTCGGGCGGTCTTATTTTGGATATGTGTGTCATTTTGTTTACCTTTGTCTATCCCGCCTTTGCCTAAGCCCCATTATTTTCCTAAAAGCCCTCTTTATTCACGCTTGAGTCAAACTACCATCGTGGAGAGAGTGTGAACGGGCGAGCGTATGGTTCCGGACAATGGTGGATTCCTTTGGAGGTGATCCTGAGCCTCAGTATTTGGCAATGCTCACCTCAGTGGCCTGCCTACTTTCTTCCTACGCGTGACCGGACGATTCTCCAGCATTCCTATTTTGAGTAGCTACAATATTTATTTACGCCTGTCGAAATTTATAAACTCCGTAGCATTATTAAAAAGTTTATCTATTTTATTTTCAGCACCCATGAGTATTTGATTTCTAGCTTTACTTTATTTTGAAATTTCTAAGCCAGCTAGCTGTTTTCGAGTCCACGGAGAGATGATTTGCTCGGGACGAGCAAATGTTTAAGTCTGGTGGTGTGATGAGTCCGATATTTATAGTTTTTTTTGGACTCATCTGGGCTTGTTTTCTCACTCGTGCAATGCATTTCAACTGATATTCGGTAATTTTTGCATTGTCCGGTCTTTGACCTCATTATGCACTTTTTTAGGCCCGAGGGAGTGTAATTGTGCATTCTGTTGTTGGGGGTATACACTTATTACTTCCCGTATTTCTTTTTGTTGTTGATGTTTCCATTTTGGTGCTGGGATCCTGTGCTCCAGTTTGTTTTTATTGATATGCAGGTAGTCAGAATGTCCCGAATTCCATTTTCAATTCTGTGTAAAACATACGGTCGTGGGCATTTCTTCACGCACGGTTTCAGTGCAATCGTGCATTTCACAGAGCTTTCCTGGGGTATCTATTTCTACCCATGCGATTTGTTCTCGAACGATTTTGGCTAAACCCTATGAGAAGGAATCACATGGCCTGCACCTTCTGCAAAGCTTTCCAGTTCTCTGTGGTAAATCATCTGTTATTTTCACTCACGGGCAGCATTGCCCGTGCGCGAGTAAAATGCACGGTTCCCCTGCTTGCCTTGATTTCCAGCTCTGTGTTTACCCGTACGATTTTCTTCACACACGGGCGGAATTGCCCGTGCGCGAGTAAAATGCATTGGTCAATGCTTCTCCTTCCTCAGGCATTTTCTGCGCGCGAATATCGCACGGTTCACGCACGGTCGTGTGCCAGACCATACGTGACAATTTTTTCTTACTTTTTCTATATAAGAGCATATTTCTCTCTATTTTGGGACAGCTAGTTTACTCGCAAATTCCTCCGCATTTTTAGTGCGAACTCAGCCGTTCCACAAGAAGAGGTGCTCCGGGCAAGCATTCAACGCCAAACTCAAGCCGAAGCTTCCTTTCGGCCTCCTCCTTCGTCCTTGAGCTTCAAGAAGATTTTTAACCTACCTTTCTCCACCAAGCTAGGAGAAGTTTGTGTCATCTTCCGCAAGCTTGTGACACGAAGAAGACAGGTCCATTGGGAGTGAGTGATAGCCTCATCTACCCTGGACGCAGTTGAGTACCGAGCTAGGACGCAGATTGACAACCCGGCGAATCCTACCGTGAATCCTAAGCAAGACTTCAGATCCGGTCGATTTCGCACACTTTTCTTCTCTTGTTGTTGATAGTATAGTTGATCTCTTTTATTTGATGAAGTATGTTTATTGTCATATACGTTTATGTGTAATCATGTCTATGTGATTGTATGTTTTCGTTATTTGCTTGAGGTGCCCCTATTTGTCCATCCATCATCCATCCCGTTTTCCCACACTAGCGATTGCTAGTGGTGTGCTCAGTGAAGAGGTGCTTACGACCTTCAAATTCCGCTATTCTTTTGGTTCTTACGCTTGCCTACTCATCCATTCGCCCAACGATTCGGTGCATAGCGGCCCGTATAGTCTTCCATCCCGCCTGGCGAAGCTTCGCATAACGTCGTTGCATAGGAGTAGTTTGTAGTATTTTACTTTTTTTTCCGCAACTATCAAAACATCTTTTGTTAGCTCTGACCTAAGGACTTCTGTCTCAAGTCCTCCTCAAAATTATCTCCCCCCTTACTGTGTTCCTTGAAGAGATCGATACTTGGGAAAGCCACCCATTTTATATTATATGTGAGACCGGTACACTTGCCGTTCAACGCATCATTAGTGGGCTGGATTGGATTCAGAGGGCTGAAGCTCTTGCTGCTGGTAGGCCCTCGAAGGCCGTGGGAAATTTTTTTAAAGGGTGGTCGGCCTGCGTGCTGATGTATGAAACCACATCTTGTAAAGAGAAACATATAAGGTCTTAAGGCCATGATCATTTGGGTTTTATACATTCCTGGTGATATATAAATGTGTTATTTATATATTTAGTGGACATTCAATGTGATGAGTTCTTGCAACTTAAAGTCTTCTGCTAGAATGCTCTGAGTTAAGATGCATGTAGAAAGTATTTTGATATTCATACGTGATTCCCCCGTTTGTTTGTGAAATATAGCGTGGGGCCCCAGCTGGACCCTCTATTATAATCCATGTGACGGATGGATGCATTACAAATTGGTATCAAAGGATAGGGTTTGGTAAGGATAACATAATTGAACTCAAGAATGTCCACTAGGAATGCAATACATGTGTTTGACGAGCATGAGCGTTTTACTAGGCATGTTTGCCGTTTTGGAATGGACGTTAATGGTGTTTTGTTCACATATAGGTGACGAGAAGTGGTGCGGGGTGGGCGGATCCCCAGCAATCTGCAGATAGTGTGGCACCAGATGAGGTGCCTACACCTCCTCCGTCTGGCGAAACAGTATGCTTAGTTGCTGAGGCGCTATTTGCGATAATAAATGCATAGCCTTTTGGGAAGGCAAGGCCTGTAGTGGAGCAAGTACGACGTGGTGCAATACAAGAGTGTGTTGAGGCTCTGATTGACGTGCAAGCAGCTGACAAACAACTAAACTAGTTTATGGATTTTAATCCACCTATATTTTCTGGGGCGGGTACCCCAACGCAGGCCAGGGATTGGCTCGCAAGAGTGAAGAGGATCCTGGCAGTGATCAGGACTGATGAGGGGAAGAAAGTTACCTTAGCCACTTTCTTACTGGAAGGAGAAGTGAGGCTTTGGTGGGATGAAGTGGAATTTTACCACTTGGCTGGCAGAGGCCTAGGGGAGATATCGTTGGAGGAATTTTCAAGATAATTTTGGGCAAAGTATTTACCAGTGTCGCGGCGAATTATAATGGAAAATGTGTTCCAATGTCTGGTGCAGGGTGAGAGTGATATTAATACTTACCTGTAAAAGTTTACCAGGCTGGGGCGCTATGGGTGGTCTACTTTCTCTAAGGAGGCGTGAAAAACGAATAGGTTCTATGAGGGACTTCGTGATGAGCTGTGATCGGCGCTCCCAAGTTCAGTGAACCAAGGCTTATAAGCATTAGTAGATATAGCCCGTGCGCTGGAGAAGGATTTTAAACGGGTCCAGGACAAGAAGACCATGGTGGTGGAAAAGCCAGAGTACAAAGTTCTATAGTCGCAACAATCAGAGTTTAGGAAACGAGACAAGAAAAGGTTCAGGCCTGCTAAACAAACTTCTTCGGATGTTGCTTCGGGAGAAACATATGGGCAAGGACATGCTGATACACATACATGTTTCAATTGTGGGAAGCAGGGGCATATAGCCCGTACTTGTTGGAGTGGGCCTCCAAAGGGTGAGAAAAAGACAGGTGCATCTTATGAGGAAAAGGTCAAAGCAGTGGAAGAGTCATCTACATCCCGGGCATAACCTCGAGTGTACAACCTCGAATTGCAAGAGCCGCAAATCTCAAATCGCGAAGAGCAGAAATCTCGCGTGTATAATCTGGAATTACATGAGTCCGTAAAGCGGATTATGAGGTATGAGGACGAGTGAAAATAAAAGAAAGAGTGTACTTTACTGTTGTCGTAATGTAATAAAGTACTTGTTGTATGTCTGTTTGTAAAGACTTGTTTTTGTCCGATGTCGTGGGGAGAGATAAGCTGCAGCCTCTCAACTATAAACACGGATCGTTCTATAAAATGTGTATCGAAGGAGCGGTTGTGTTGGTGTCTACGTTGAGCTAAATTTCGCGATGAAATTTCTGTAAGGGGGGGGGGGGTTGTAACACCCCAAAAATAACTTTGGACAATAGACTGGGTAACATTGCCAGGGACACGGGAGTGTCCCAAGCTGTGTCCTTCTCTGTATTGTCTCGAGTACTCCACGAAATACAGTCGACGATCTTCGAGAGGTGTGTCAGTCTGGTACACGGCCTGTGACATGGGCGTGTGCCTTGGCAATGTCCTGCTCGGGTTTCTAGCCGGGCTGTGTCAGGTGAGGAACACGGCATGGATCCCAGGCGTGTTCTGGGTGATACGGGCGTGTTGGGAACCCTTGTCCCTTTTGGGATGTTTGGTCCTATGTCAATTGAGAGACACGCACCTCAACACGGGCGAGTACTGATTGACACAGGCGTGCCAAATTTTTACACGGGCATGACTAATCCCGTGTTCTGGTCTTGTTGAGTCAGTTCTGTTGCCGCTTAAGGCACACGATATCTGACAAGGGTGTGTCATAAGCCGTGTTTGGCCTAAGAAGATGCTTTTAAGAGCGAATCTTGGCCATTCATTTCCTTCAATTTGGATCCAATGGTCCAGGACTCTTTCTACTATTATAAGGCCTAGAGTTGAGGATAAACTCTCATTTATCTTTGTCCATTCTCTTTCAAAAGAGATAGAGAGAGGGGAGAGAAAGGAAGCAATAAGGAGAAGGATTTCGGCCGTCGGTGGAGCTTCGGAGCTCCCAATCACGAGCTGAGTTCAGTTCCGTGAAGGTAAGGCCGGTGCGGTGCTTTTCATCTGGCTAGATTTCCATGGCTCCAAAGCGATCATCATGGGTAACAATCTACTTCTTGGACAAGTGAATTCCTCCTTTATGCATGTGCATGGAATCCTCCACCAAGAGGTGGAATGCGTAAGTGATTCAAGAGGGTTGATAGTTTATATCCCCGGTTGAGTCTGCATCTAGATCCAGAAATGTGTAGTACGGAATAGGCATGCTTTGTGAAGCCCATCCAGACAGTTGGTCTGGATTGGTGATGTTTATATTGCGAACCGGAGAAGACTCTGTATATGAAATGAGTACTTTGCAGAGTTTGTGTTAACTCCTTCTATTGTATACGCTCTGTGTGAGCTATATGCAATATGGCCATGAGAGCCATTCTTTGTGGTTGTGGAGCCTTTGTGGCTTTTGGATTGAGTTGCTCTACGTGAACTGTGGAGTGAACAGGAAAGGGAAAGCCGACCCACGTCAAGATCTGCGTTATTGACGAGTTAAGCAACGGGAAAGGGCTGACTTGTACCTATGTGGTGAGATATCGATTGGTGGCAATGCAAATGGCGGTGTTGTAGGCCTTTCCGGCTTGTTACACTACGATGGTTGGTCGATCTATAGTGCTCAATTTTTACCGTGAGGTGAACACCTCTCAGTGTTATGGGCGAGGATGTCTCCAGCATGCGTGTTGTGGTAGACTAGTCCCCATAGCCAACAAGTTAAGATCCTCTGATCGGTGGTGGGACCAAGGATAATTCGGTACACAGTAAGCGTGACCTTAATGTATGTAGCGTCTGGCATGAAGTCCGGCATTTGTGATGATGTTGTGCGTGAAAGCATTTGTTGTGATATATATTTATTGTGATTGTGATGCATGTAGGGATGGAACCACTGCCCCGAGCAAGGGGTAGGGTCGTTATAATTGGTCAGCTGAATGCTGACCATTGCTTTGTTTATCACCCATGCGGTGGATGTCCGTATGTAGGTGATAGCGAGCTGTATTGGATTGAGCGGGTTGAAGCTCTTGCATCTAGTAGGCCCTCGAAGGCCATGTGAAGAAGTGTGTTTTCATGTGTGGCCGGCCTGCATGCCGATGTATGTAACCACATCTTGTAAAGAGAAACATGTAAAGCCTTAATGCCATGAGCGTTTAAGTTTTATACATTCCTTTTGATATATATAAATGTGTTATTTATATATGTAGTGGACATTCAATATGATGAGTTCTTGTAACTTAAAGTCTTCCGCTAGAATGCTCCGAGTAAAGATGCGTGTAGAAAATATTTTGATATTCACACATGATTCCCCCGGTTGTTTGTTAAATATGGCGTGGGGCCCCGGCCGGACCCTCTGTTATATTCCATGCGATGGATGGAGGCGTTACAAGATACCTCTCTAAGATACTTCTCCACCTCTTCATCGGTTGGGATTCTCTCTTCTAACAATGAACTTCCCCTCTTCTCTGGCCGAGCTTCTATCCTTGACGACCTCCCCACTTCCTTTATCTTTCTTTTTTCTTTCCTCTTCCTTCATTTTTTTCGCCCTTTCCACCTCCATCTCTTCTTCCTATCCCTTCTATTCCCATCCTTCATTCTCTCCTATCATTTTTGGCTCCACCGCAATGCCTTTATCCATTCCCACTTCTCCTTCCACCCCTTTCTTCCTCTCTTCCTCCCCATTTTCCTCCGACCTCCTGCTCCCATCATTCCATCCTCTTCTCTATTTCATCGGCCTCTCCTTGCCAATAAATGGTATTTACTGTCGTCACATAGCACTCCCTGTCTTCTTTTGGATCTCCTCGTACTCTGATTTGGGTCCCCCCCTACACAGCTTCAAGCATTAGTGAAAAGATGATGGGACACACCTAAATGCACTGATCAAAAGGGGCCCGAAAATGGCGTTGTAACTGTTGGGGGCATCCACTATGATGAAACGAAAATTCCTGGACAGCCCCCCCCCCAGAGTCACCTGAGTTTTACACCCCCCTCGACTTCCTTCCTTTCTCTTGAGAATACGAACAACGGTCCATCTGCTGCAAACTCCATTCGATCACCCACCCTCATCTCATTGAATGCCTTCTTGAATATGACATTCACAGAACTCCCATTATCGACAAGGATCCGCTATACAGTGAAGTTTTCAATGGAGGTCAAGATCACCAGCGCATCACAAAAGGATCTTTATGGTCCGGCATGTCCTTCCGAGAGAAGGTGATTTTTTTGTCTGGGAGAGGAGCTTGTGATGTCGAGGCTACACTTAGATAGTACCATGTATGAAGTCTTGCCTTACAGGTAGCCTCAATCTCCACTCCCCCATGGATAACTCTGATCCCACCTCAATCTCCCACATCGGCTCGATCCACACACCGGTCCTCCTCCCCTGTCCAGGTCATCTCCATTATTCGCACTGGTAGCTGATGCTCCCCTGCTCCCCTAGCTCTCGTAATCACCAGAAACTCTGGGCAGGTAACCGTTGCATGACCCACCTCCTCCTGGAAGTCACAAAATGGCAACGCTACCTCCTCCTTCCGTCTCCCCTCCTTATGATTCCTCCTTCTTCCAGCTCCAGCTCCTGCTCTCCCTCTATCTCTTCCTCTTCCTCTCCCTCGGCCGATGTCCATAGCTTGTTGAGGCAGGGTAAGGGGTGGTCTAGGACAATATCCCCACCCCTGCTGGTTGAATCTTCTAGGTCCTCCTTAGTAGTTCCTTCCCCCTTGGGGATAACCTTTTCCTATCCCTTGAGCAGGACCTCCTGGTTGCCTCCAACCCCACTTTTGATATGCTGTCATCCTCTGCTCCTCCCTCTTTCTTCCTTCGTGCTATATTGGCCCTCTCGTCTCTCTTGACTCAGCCTCCGTAAACCTTGCCAGCTTTCTGGCAAATGCTGGGTTTGCCGCCCCCATAGCTATCTCTTTTGCTGCCTTCTCCATAAGCCCTTCAAATGACAGTGGTGCCTTTCGAGTTAGGCTCATCTTGAAGAAACCCTCCCGCAATCAAATGGTGAATGCCATTTGGAGAGCAAAACCTGGCACCTCCTAAATATCTAAGACTTCTTCCTGGAACCTGTCCACCGACTAGGCCAAGGATTCATCCGCCTTCTGCTGGATCAGAAAAATTGACTCGGGATTTTTCTCCCTTTTCTTCAAAGTTGAGAAACACAACTAGAAACTTCTACTTAGGTATTTGAAGATATAGATTGATCCCATTGGGAGTTGATGTTACCACTCCCTAACTTTATCTTTCAATGTGATGGCGAAAAGACGGCACTTGAACGCATCCGTCATAATTCTGATTGAGATAGCATCTTCAAACCATTGCAAGTGCTGGAGAGGGTTGTTTTTTCCCACATAGTAAGTCATTTCGGGCTCCCTGAACCCCTCCGGACTTGAGCTGAAAGAATCAACTCGTAGAATGGGTACCCTCTTACAACGGGCCTTGCCGCCTCCACCCGCGCAATGACATATCCTGGCGAGATGACACTCCTAGGGCTAGGGAATAACTCCCTACCCACCAGGTCTCGCCCACTTCCATCCACCACTTTTTCCTTTCCAGGTCGCCCCCCCCCCCCCCCCCCCCGAAGCATCCTTTCCAATCCTTTCCAATACGAGCTTGTCCTGATGCGCGAGGGCAGACTCCTAAGATAAAGGAGTCGAGCATTCCCCTCGCCGTGAGATCCCCTGCAATATGTCCATGATCACTCTAATGGACGCCATGAATTCCTCTCTTCCTACAAATCCTCCCGGGTTCTTGGACCCATCCCCGTCTCATTCGCCAAGATCTACCGTCATGAAGTAGCTCAAGATTCTTTTGTGTAGGCTGCGTTCCACGCTCACCGCACCAAAAATGTTGAAGCCATAAGCCTGACTTCACCTAAAGTTTGATCCTAAGGTTGCAGCTCACACCTACTCTTCCCGAAACCCCTTCTCGACGTGAGTCATGGAATTAGAAATAGACTGTGTAATTTAGCTTGGAGGTCCCACCTTATACCCGTAAGAATTAGAAATCCTTCCCTCCTAGCCAGTGCTGAGCTAGGTACCTTAGATAAGGAAGAAGAAAAAGTCAAGTAGTGCTCTCTTCTTCTCTCTCTCTCTTTTGCCTTCCATTTTTTTTTCTCAAGGCACATTATCGGTCTATTTGTAGGCCTCTGAGTTTGACCTGCCAATAACCAAACGGAACCGACCTGAAATTACAAAAAAACCCTAGGCTGGGTCTACCAACAGCCTCCGCTATTCTGAAGGGTGATACATAGACCCCAAAGGGCAAAAGGGTAAAATTACCTAGGATAAAATTACCTGGGGAAAAGAGTAAACCCCCCCCCCCCCCTTGGGGGAAGGAAAGTAAAAAAGCCTTTTTTTCTCATATGGCGAGTGAGAAAAATATTTGGCGTGCGAGAGGAGCCTATCAGCTTGCCTCACGAGTCTCTCGCCTCGCGAGTACTCCATCTCACTACAAGAGGTTAGCATACGCTGCGAGAGCCGTGTCTCCATGAGAGGTCAGCAAAGGCTGCGAGAGCCCTCTCGCCTGCTCCGCTAGTCTCATCTTGCCTAATAGGTTTTGCTTTTTTTGAGTACCGGTGAGTCAACCCTATGGTCCTACTTTCGCCTATGCAATCCTCTCGCCCCTAACTCAGCGCTCTTCTGTGAATTTTCTCTTGCGAGCCCAAGGTGGTACACGCGAGTTCCCTTTAGGTACTCACGTTATATGTTAATTTTCCTGCTTTTAACATCTCTTTTGTAAAGATTTGCAGGTGTTTTTGTGTTTACCTCAGGTACTCATATTATATGTTTATTTACTTGCTATTGACTCCTCTTTTGCAGAGATGAGAAGGAGTTCACAAGTTCTCGTCAGGTATTAATGCTATAAGTTAATTTACATGCTTTTGACTTGTCTTTTACAGAGATAAGCAGGTGTTCGTCAGTTCACCTCGGGTACTCACGTTATATGTTTATTTACATATTATTGTAATCTCATGTGCGGAAATTAGGTGTTCGTGTGTTCTCTTCAGGTACTCGTGTAATATTTCTATTTCTCTTTTGTAGATATTAGTAAGTGTTTGTGAGTTCACTTCAGTTGCTCGCGTTATATGTTTATTTACCTTTTTTTACTTCTCTTTTATAGAGATTTGTAGGTATTCACGAGTTCTCTTTATATACTCGCGTTATATTTTAAATTTTCCACTTTTTATTTCTCACTTGCATAAATTAGTAGGCGTTCACGAGTTCACCTTAGGTACTAACATTATATGTTTATTTACCTGCTTTTGACTTCTCTTTTGGCTAGATTAGCATGTGTTCATGAGTTCTCTTCAGGCACTCGCATTACATTTAAAATTACCTACTTTTGACTTCTCTTCTGAAGAGATTAGCAGGTGTTCGCGAGTTCTCCTGAGGTACTCGCGTTATACATTTATTTACCTACTTTTGACTTCTTTTTGCAGAGATTAGCAAGTGTTAGCATGTTCACCTAAGGTACTCGTGTTATTTGTTTATTTACTTGCTTTTGACTTCTCTATTTCAGTGATGAGCAGGTGTTCGTGAGTTCTCTTCAGGTATTCATTTTATATGTTAATTTACCTACTTTTGACTTCTCTTTTGTAGAGATTAGCAGGTGACTGTGAGTTCACCTCAGGTACTAGCATTATATGTTTATATACATGCTATTGACTTCTCTTTTGCAGAGATTATCATGTGTTCGTGAGTTCACCCTATGCACTCGTGTTATATGTTTATTTACCTACTTTTAACATCTCTTGTGTAGGGATTTACCGGTGTTCATGAGTTCACCTCAGGTACTCACGTTATATGTTTATTTCCTGCTATTAACTTCTCTTTTGTGGAGATTAGCAGGTGTTTGCGAGTTTTCTTCAGGTACACACGTTATTTTTTAAATTTACCTGCTCTTGCCTTCTCTTTTGTAGATATTTGCAGGTGTTCGTGAGTACACACTCATATTATATGTTTATTTAACTTCCTTTGACTTCTCTTTTTCAGAAATTAGCAGTTTTTCACGAGTTCTCATCATGTACTCACATTATATGTTAATTTAAGAATTTTTGACTTCTCTTTTATCGAGATTTGTTGGTTCTTGTGAGTTAACCTTAGGTACTCGACTAATATGTTATTTTTTTTACCAATTTTCGACTTACCTTTTGCTAAGATTACTAGGTTTTCAAGAGTTCTCTTTAGGTATTCTCGTTATATGTTAATTTAGCTGCTTTTGACTTCTCTTTTGCAGATATTAGCAAGTTTTCGCGAGTTCACTTCATGTTGTAAGAGCCCCCCATACCGGAACACAACACACGGCCAATGGGAGACTTATGCTCAGAACAACTGCCTTACAGAAGCGTCAATGCATGGGCTAATCGGTACTACAACATGACTATCCTGCCGGCTAAAACAAATATCATCCTTGCTAACCCAACATAAAAAAATGTAAACAGAAGTCAAATCAACATAGGTATATGTCCAAATCAGTGTACAATAGAATAAGAAGCTACAACAACTTCATTAATATCAGAGTACACAAAACTTGCCCGAATGTCTACAACGAAAGTATCTCTAAACTCAGATCAATCACCGACAACAACGAGGTAATCATCGTATCCGTCCCTATGGTCCTAGCCTGGCTGCCGCCTGTATAACCTGCCACTAATCTATCTGCGGGGTTCCCTCCTAAAATGGTAGACATATCAACCATTAGTCGTAAAGACTAAGTGACTGTCACAATCGCTCCCCTGACAACTCTTAGGCATCGTGCTGAGAAAAGAGGAATAGGTACAATATATATATATATATATATATATATATATATATATATATATATATATATGTATATGTATATATATATGTATATATACACATATATATATATATATGTATATATATATGGAGCCGTAAGTACAAACATATGGTATATGTCTACATATCCTGAATTATAATCGTAGGAGTGTATAACAGTACTAGTGTCATTCTACTCTAGCAATTATATAAGAGTACTATATCATTCAATCACAATATTGATGTTTCACAACCTAGGATGAGTTGGTGGAGCGCTTCCTAACGAAGTACTTTCCGCCCTCAAAAACTGCAAAGTTACGTGCTGACATTTCTTTATTTGTGTAGAATGATCCAGAGTCTCTATATGAGATTTGGGAATGGTTTAAGGAGTTCCTTCGCAGGTGCCCGCACAATGCACTGCCAACGTGGTTGCAGGTACAAATTTTTTATAATGGCCTAAATTTTCAGACGCATCAAATGATTGACGTGGCTGTCGGGGGCACATTAAATAACAAAACCCCCCAGGCCGCCCAGGCTTTATTTGAAGAAATGTCTTTGAACGCCTACCAGTGGAACGTCCTGCGGGGATGCCCAAAGCAGGAGGCGGCCTTTTTGAAGGGGATGCAACTGCTCTCTTAACCCTTCAATTTGAAAGGTTAACAAAGCAGGTTGCCGAGATGTCTACAGCCTCCTCCACTCCCCCTTATTTTATTGCCCCTAATGTTTGTGTGGCTGAAGAGTTCGTAGACTTTGTTGGAAATTCGGGTCGTCCTTCCTTCAACCGCAACAACAACCCTTATAGTAATAACTATAATCCGGGTTGAAGGAATAACCCCAATTTCTCTTGGAGCAATGCGAACAATGCACATCACCCAACTAATTCTTTTGCGCCCGCAATTTTCCCGCCTCCTCCTCCGAAACCTTCTCTGATTGAGGAAATTTTTTATAGATACGTCACGTCCAACTAGCCAAATATCTGGAATATTAACGGATTGCTTAAAAATTTTGAACTACAGGTTAGACAGTTGGCGCAACTAATGTCGGAACCCACGCACGGGGCGCTGCCAGGGAATACGGAGCCAAACCCGCGAGAGAACATCAATGATATAACCCTTCATAGCGCTAAGGAGGTGGTCGATCCAAAACAGATCGATCCGCAAGTACATATTTCCCCTCCGACTCCTCTTCCCCCTTCTTAGATTACGCCGCCTTTACCAATTTTAAACGAAAAAATTATTTTAAACAAGGCCCTGCCGTATCCGCACAGGTTAGATAATGAGCGTAAGAAGGCACAATACAAAATATTTATTTTACTATTAAAACAAATTCATATTAATGTTCCCTTCTACGAGGCGATCTCGCAGATACCTAAGTATGTGTAGTATTTGAAAGAACTTCTTTCTAATGAACAAAAATTAGAAAATATTTCGCACATCTCTCTGAAAGTCCACCTAGTGTCAACTACTTACACCTATGGGGGGGGGAATAGGTGTCTTTGCAGCGTATTTGCGGAATTAAAGTTTTACCTGCACAAGAAAACAAAACAACACAGCACAGAAAGTACACAAGCAATTTATAGTGGTTCCCCGATTTGGGTACGTCCACTTCCCCCTTCGACCTATCTCCCAACCAGGGACGACTCGGTCACTTCACCAACAGGATTGAAATCCAATCCTTGCACTAACAGAAGGAACCCTTCCACACGTAGGAGTCAACACTCCCACAACACGGGTTACACCCAACCCTACAACTAGAGACCAATCGGTCCTTTACAAAGAATTGAAAATAGCTTGTAAGAAATACAAACAACGTATGGAGACTAAGGTGTCCCTCTTCATTCGACGACGTGTTCTTGAAGTCAACGAAGAGTCCACAACCCTAGATCTCACTTGGAGAGAATCTCCCCGAGACCGGCGGTGGCGACGAGCGGCGACAAGGCTCTCGGTGTTGGCAGCGGCAACTAAAGACAGCAGCAAAGCACTGGAGATCCAATCTTCTTAGCGAAGTCGGCAAGGTCTACCAACGGTCACACGAGGATCGATCCTCTCGATCGATTCGGACGGGGAAAGATTTCCCTATCTCAAATCAAGAGACAAAAGATCTCTGGATAGACACGTGAGACGCTGTGCAGGACTTGGCTTCTATCACCGAGGATCTGGAGGAGATCGAGATCGGCTTCGGTGATCGGTGGCGGCGACGGAGGCAGAGCAAGTTCGTGAGATTAGGGTTAGTCGGCCGCTCGGTTTCGTATCTTTTCTGTCTTACTGTACACAAATACCAGAGTATTTATACAATAGGTCAAGAGATGACCGTTGTGGGCCCCACCAGCAGTAAGACTAAAGTCCGGTTAAAAATCCCGCAGATAACGTGGACCGGTCCAGACAGAGTCGGAAAAATACCCAAGTCAAATTCGGCGAGAATCGTGGGTGATTCTCGACGAATCGGCGAGAATCACTTACGATTCTCGCCGAATTCTACTTAGAGAATTCTGGCTGCACAGGTTATAGAGGCCGGGGAGAATCGGTGGGAATCACCTTGGATTCTCGCTGACTCGTCGAGAATACAAAGTCATTCTCGACGAATCGGCGAGAATCACTTGGTGATTCTCGACGATTCTGCCTTAGATGAGTTTTCTGACTGCGTCGAGACCGCCGGCCAAACCCGGCAAGAATCAACTAGTGATTCTCGACGACTCGTCAAGAATCACTGGTGATTCTCGACGAATCGGTGAGAATCACTTAGTGATTCTCGATGATTTACACTTAGACGATTCTCGACTCTCAATCTGCAAGCTGGTCTTTGACCCATCCTTGCTTCTTGTCTGCTCTTGATTTATCATAGCCCTGTACTTGAAATTAAGTACACCCCAATAGAGAGAGTACACGTAGGCCAACACACTGATCTGCTCAACGAGGGATTACATCGCGCAGACCCGTGTATATTGACCCACTGCACCCTGACATTGGTGTGTACTTAGCGTGGAATAACTGCAAGCACAACTTAAAAGATTTCATCAAACACATTTTCTATTTACCTTAGCTTGTTCAGGGGCTTATTCAAATTAGGTATATTGTGGATACATTACACAACAATCTCCCCCTATTTGAAGAAGCCTAAACCCTATAAGCTAAGGTGAATAGAGCAAATAGGAATGAAACTCATAAACTTAAAATTGAGTTGAGAGAGATATTCATTACCAATTACTTGAGAGCAAACTTGGAGCTTGGAGCCACCTTAACCTTAGCCGAGAGGGTAATCTCCCCCTTTTCGGCTTTTGCAAATCGGGGTCTGGTGCATATGACCCCATGCTCCCCCTCAGTTCTTGCACCTATGCTTACACTTGAGTGCCTGGCAGATGCTCCCCCTAGATACACGAGCCATGAGCTTTTGTAGTCTTCATTCCTCATAGTTGAGTATCCCCAATTCAGTTTTGAAGAGACTGAACTTGGCCTCGTCTAAGGGCTTAGTGAAAATATCTGCAATCTGCTTGTCCGTGGGGACATAGCAGAGAGAGATGCCCGTGTTCTCCACGTGCTCCCGAATGAAGTGGTAGCGTACTTCAATATGCTTCGTTCTGCTGTGCGATACCGGATTGTTGGCAATAACAATTGCACTTGAGGAGTCGCAATACATTGGTACTTCCTTGAACTGGAGGTCATAGTCGGCTAACTAGTTTCTTATCCATAAGAGTTGTGCGCAACAGCTGCCAGCCGAGATGTACTCAGACTCTGCAGTGGAGGTTGCTACACAATTCTGCTTCTTGCTGTTCCATGAAATAAGCCTTCTTCCGAGGAATTGACACGTCCCGGAGGTGCTTTTCCTGTCATCCCTACTTCCTACAAAATCAGCATCTGAAAACCCTATTAGCTCGACATCATTGCTTCTCGTGTACCATAAGCCAAGATTAGGGGTACCTTTAAGGTATCTGAGAATTCGCTTTGCAGCGACATAATGAGATTCCATAGTGTTCACCTGATATCTGGCACAAACACATGTGGAGAACATGATATCCGGTCTACTCGCAGTAAGATAGAGCAGAGATCCAATGATGCTTCTGTATTTGGTTTCATCAAAAGGTTTCCCTTTCTCATCCTTATCCAGAGACATGGTGGATCCCATTGGAGTCCTCATAGAGGTTGCATTCTCCATTCCGAATTTCTTGAGGAGCTCATTTGTGAACTTCGTCTGAGAAATGAAGATTCCTTCCTCAGACTGTTTCACTTGAAGTCCCAAGAAATACTTCAGCTCTCCCATACTGCTCATTTCAAACTTTCCTTGCATAAGTTTGGAAAACTTTTTGCAAAGATTGTTGTCCGTTGAGCCGAATATAATGTCATCAACATAGATTTGCACCAGCAAAATCTTGCCTTTGTCTTCCCTGAGAAACAATGTCTTATCTATTTTTCCTCTAGAGAACTTGTTCTCAAGAAGAAAACTAGACAATGTCTCATACCAAGCTCGAGGAGCTTGTTTTAGGCCATATAGCGCTTTATTAAGAAAATATACATGATTAGGATAAGTAGGATTGACAAAACCTGGAGGTTGAGCAATGTATACTTCCTCTTTCAAATCTCCATTCAAGAAAGCCGATTTCACATCCATCTGATAGACTGTGAATCCTTTGTGAGAGGCATAGGCTAGGAATAGCTGGATTGCCTCGAGCCGTGCAACTGGTGCAAACGTCTGGTCAAAGTCAATCCCCTCCTCCTGTCTGTATCCTTGAGCCACCAGTCTGGTTTAATTCTTGATGATGACTCCATGTTCATCCAACTTGTTTCTGAAGATCCACTTGGTGCCAATCACATTTTGCGTCTTCAGTCTGGGAACCAGCGTCCAGACTTCGCATCTTTCGAATTGATGCAGCTCATCTTACATGGCCAAAATCCATGATGCATCTTTGTTCGCTTCGTCGAACTTCTTTGGCTCCACCTGCGATAGAAAGCTAAGATGCAAGATCTCGTTAAGAGTACCTCGGCGAGTTCTGACACCGTCTCGGGGATCTCCAATGATTTGATTTCTGGGATGATCCCTCACGTGTAACGACCCCATCCGTTAAATGACGTATAGTAGAAGGTCCAGCCGGGGCCCCACACTATATGCCACAAACAGACGGTGAGGTCACAGGATAATACCAAACCAGACACGAATCCTAACTCAGAGCATTCTAGCGGAAGCTTTAAGTTGTAATTTGAACTCTAACCAGGAATGTCCAATATATAAACCACCTTTATATATATAGCCACAGAATGTACAACAAATACATAGAGTTTGGCCTTAAGGCCTTACAGTTCCTCTTTCCACACCGTATGGTTTACAAACCTCGGCGCGCAGGCCGGCCATACATGAGTAAAAGAAAACAAGCAAAAACATTCGCTTAGCCTTCAAGGGCTAGCCGCAGCAGTGATAATACGTTTTGTAGCCTAAACTATTATCGTATTTTATATTTTATATTGTGCAAATTATGTCTATTATTAGTTTATTTTTATCCTTTTTATGTAAATTTTATTGCCACTAACTTTTTCCTGTCTTTTTGCAGGTTTTCAGAAAAATTGCCAAAATGGCCTGTCACGCCCCCCTGTCACGCCCTCCCTGGGCGTGACCTAGGGCGTGTCACCCGATCCCGAGGACACCTGCTGGAAGGGACAGAAAACGGTCAAAACCGCTGTCACGCCCCCCTGTCACGCCCTCCCTGGGCGTGTCACTAGGCGTGACCAGGGGCGTGTCGCCCTCTGCCGCAAAGCGGCCGCCGCATTAAATGCCCTTCCGCCTCAGCACGCAAATAGTACTGTCACGCCCCATGTCACGCCCGTGACATGGGCGTGACACCTTCCTTTTTCGGTGACTGACGGATTTCCGACCAATGATTTGGACATGACATGCCTGTCACGCCCCCCTGTCACGGGCGTGACCTAGGGCGTGACCACCGACGTACCGAAGCAATCATCCCTCCCGCCAGAATCCAGAGCCCGAGGTCAAATCCGTAACTGTCACGCCCCTGACACGCCCCCCTAGGGCGTGTCGGAGGGCGTGACCAACCCGAGAAATTTTCTATAAATTGAGCCCCCCTCCTCCCCATTTCAGCAAGCTTTGGTTGAGTGGGGGAGGTGCTGCCCCTTTGTTTCTTGATCCTTTTTCATGCTTTCTCTCTCTCTCTCCCCCTCTCTTTGTACTTTTTGGTTAACCCTAGTTTAATCTTAGTTTGTGCTAGCTTTTAATGTAATTTTCTTCTTGCTTAGTGCGTAATGTAGGGCTAGAATAGGGTTTAATTTTCATGCACTTGTAATTTTATTTTCATTAGTGTAACTTGCCCTTTTTCATTAATAAAATTGTTCTTCCCTTATCTTGTGTTCTTCTTATGTTTTTCTACTCATCTCCCCCCCTCCACTCCATTATGATTAACTAATCCTCCTTGTACTCGATCTTGATGATCCGAGGTTAGAGCGATTATGTTATGATGTTTTAATCAATCTTTTCTTTTTAGGTTAGGGCCTTGAATTACTCTTGACTAATCACGGGTTGGGGGTATATTTTCGATATATACTCTCCGCCTTTGCTTTCATTCTGGGCTAGCCGAGAGGCCGAAAGAATGAAGTGAGCATTCAAGAGTAAAGGGAGTTGTACGCACCCCTCGAGAGAGGCAGACGTCCAAATCTCCCGGATTGGAGTAAAATCCAATAGTGGGGTTCACCGCGTAAAGCGAGTTTTAGGCCTCCGATTTAGACGAGAGTCGGTCGGACCTTCCTAAACTCAGTTGGGCACGACTTCGAGAGAAGCGTGTTCAAGCTTTAGGAACCTCCACGGTCAAGGACCCTTATCCTATTAAGTTTAGATTGTTATCGCATTTTCTTAATCGTCTTTAGCCGAGGTGAATCTCGATCGGGTGCATTTCCATTTCATATTGTTCTACCTTTTGTAGTAATCTCATATATTGTGCTATTTAATTAACTGCAGTAATTTCCTTTCTAGCTTAGTTGTTTGCTTAATAGCGTAACTTAATTGCGGTAGTTCTCTTTCTAGTTTGCTTTAATTTCTCCATTGCGCTTAGATTTTCTAAAACACTAGTTTTTCCGTCGATAAGATAATAGTGTTCGTGTGAGTAAGCTTAGCCAACAGTTCCCGGATTTCAATACGACACTTGTGTCCCTTGCTACAATTCGATAGGTATACTTGCCTCATCGGGTTGCTAGTTCGGTTGCGTTTATTTTCTTCGAACCCTAGCGCGCAACAAGTTTTTGGCGCCGTTGCCGGGGAGCCAACTTCCGTTGATATTTTGAAAACACGAACCTATTAATTTTATCTCTCCTCTTTCTCATCCCCTTTCTTTAAAGTTTTAAAAAAATCAAAAAAATTATCACCGCTCTTAATAGAAACCAACCTCACAATTTTTCTACGCCACCTAATTCTCTCGAAAAGGGCAAAGGGCTTTAAGCGCCACTGTCTTGTCTAGTACCTTGCGAACCCTTCACGGGGTAGTCCTTGGGAAGTTCGGGAGTTAATCTATAAAAAAAAATATATTTCAAAAAAGAAAAAAAATTTTAATTTAATTTTCTAAATCTAGTTTTTCTTTCTAGTTTATCCTTTTTCTCTTTCTCTTCTTCTTTTCTGTTCTTTTAGTGCATGACCCGCGGGAGTCCGTCGGTTATTTTGGACTTGGACCATGAAATTGAGCGTACTCTTCGGAGAAGATCGCGATTTCAAGGTCCTACCATCCAAGTGCCGGTTGAGGACTCCGAGTCATTTAATACTTTAAGAATGGAAGAACCCAACGTAGATGAGGCCGTGCAAAGGACTATGTCCTATTATGCATGACCGAACCTCGAGGGAACAGAATCGAGTATAGTCCGTCCTACTATAGCAAATAATAACTTTGAACTAAAGCCTAGCATAATTCAAATGGTGCAGCAATATGTGCAATTTGACGGACTTCAAGATGAAGATCCGAACGCACATATAGCTAGCTTTCTTGAAATTTGCGACACCTTCAAGATAAATGGTGTCACAAATGATGCGATCAGGCTAAGACTCTTCCCCTTCTCTCTAAGAACTAAAGCTAAGCAGTGGCTTAACACACTTCCGAAAAATAGCATAACCACTTGGAATGAATTAACTGAAAAATTTTTGGCGAAGTATTTTCCGCCAGCTAAAACTGCAAAACTTAGGAATGACATCTCTGCCTTCGGACAAATAGACTCTGAAACCCTTTACGAAACCTGGGAGAGATTTAAAGAATTATTAAGACGATGCCCACATCACGCGCTGCCTGTATGGTTACAAGTGCAGACGTTTATAACGGGCTAAATCAAAGCACGAAGCAAATGATAGACGCAGCTTCTGGCGGTACTTTAAATCATAAGACCCCGGAAGCCGCTCTTGAGCTTTTTGAGGACATGGACATGAACACTTATCAGTGGAATGTGCCTAGGTCCCGCCCGAACAAGCCTGCAGGTATCTATGAAGTGGACAACATCTCCCAGCTCGCTCTGCAAGTAGAAATCCTAAGCAAAAAAATAACGGAGATGACTGCTGCCTCCGCCCCTCAGGTATGGGAATCTGCAACCCCTACTCCAGAACATTTAGATTATGTTAATAATTTGCCTAGAACTGCTTTTAATAATTTTTCTGCTGCGAATTTTCATCCGCCTGGTTTTAATTTTCCGAATAGTTATAACCCCGCTTTAAGAAATCACCCGAACTTTTCATGGAGTAATCCATCGAATGCGATGCGCCCACCTCCGCAAAATGATTTTTCTGCACAACCACCACCACCACCACCACTTCTTCAAAATTACCCAAAACCTCCGAGCTTGGAGGAATTACTTTCTAAATATATCACCACAAATGACGCTACCATAAGAACTTTAACCGGAAGCGTAAAAAGTTTAGAAAATCAGGTAGGACAGCTCGCGAAAGTAATTTTTGAGCGACCCGCAGGGTCTCTTCCTTCCAATACCGAACCCAACCCGAGAGAGCAAGTGAAAGCTATAACTCTTCGGAGTGGGAAGCAAGTCTCCGGTATGGTAAGTGAAGAGCCCGAGGCAAGCTCCGCTTCCGCTTTTAAAAATCAAAGCTCCGCTCCGCTTCCACCCTCTGCTGAAGCCCACTTTAGAAAATAATCTCACTCCACCACCCATCTTCAAAAATAATTCAACTCCTCCATACCCCTCTGAACTTAATAGACAACGTCAAGATGATCAGTACTCCCGCTTCTTAGAAATCTTCAAACAAATCCACATTATTCTTCCCTTCCACGAGGCTATTTCGCAAATGCCGAAATACGCCAAATATCTTAAAGACCTCCTCACAAACAAGAAGAAGTTAGAGAATCTTTCACACGTCACGCTAAACGCCGAGTGCTCTGCCGTTTTAACAAACGGTTTGCCGAAGAAAATCAGTGACCCGGGTAGTTTCTCTATCCCGTGTGTCTTCGGTGATCTCTTTGTTAAACACGCGTTAGCCGACTTAGGCGCAAGTATAAACTGATGCCCTTTTCGTTGTTCAAAAAGTTAGGGATTGGTAGCCTTAACCCCACGCGTATGAGTATCCAGCTAGCCGATAGATCCGTCAAGTACCCGTTAGGAATAGTGGAGGACGTTCTGGTGAAAGTCGACAAGTTCATCTTCCCGGTGGACTTTGTCATTTTGGACATCGAAGAAGACGTCGAGGTTCCCCTGATCCTTGGCCGACCCTTCCTCGCCACCTCCCGAGCCATCATTGACGTAGGCAATGGTAAGCTCTTTCTTCGAGTAGGCGACGACGAAGTCACATTTCCTATCACCCCTTCGATGAAGAACACCTTAGCGAACGATGACTCATGTTTTTTCGTAGACGCCGTGAGTGATGATTCTTCCTACTGCCTCCTCTCCGACTTTGAAAAAGAATTTTCTACTTTTTGCTCCTCTTCTCTTACAACAGAATCACTGCAAGGAAGTGATGAATCTTCTTATTGTCTTTCGACTTTGAAAAAGAGTTTTCTGATTTTTGTTCTTCCTCTTTTCTTACCACTGAATCTGTACAAGAAGCCGTCTTGGCTGCTAGCCCCACCCCTTATTACGTTCCTTATAAAAAAGTTTATGAAGATATTATTTTTGAAAAAGAAAGAATCTCAAAATCCTCTTATGAAGAACCCCCTACCCTAGAACTTAAAGAACTTCCCGAACACCTTAAGTATGCTTTCTTAGAAAAAGACTCCAAGTTACCAGTTATCGTTTCGGCCTACCTCACGGATACGCAGAACGATAAACTTCTTCTAGTTCTACGTAAGCATCGCCGGGCTATTGCTTGGCAAATTTCTGATATCAAGGGCATAAGCCCATCTTTCTGTACACATAAAATTTTAATGGAAGATAATTCGCGTAACTCTATCCAACCTCAGCGCCGTATAAACCCGAATATGAAAGAAGTAGTTAAGGGCGAGGTTATGAAACTATTAGACGCAGGAATTATCTACCCTATATCGGACAGTAAGTGGGTTAGCCCCGTTCAGGTAGTTCCAAAAAAGGGAGGGATAACCGTAGTTAGTAATGAGAATAATGAATTAATCCCGACACGGACAGTGATGGGTTGGCGTATGTGCATAGATTACCGTAAGTTAAATGACGCCACCCGTAAGGACCACTTTCCTCTACCGTTTATCGACCAGATTTTAGAACGTCTCTCCGGCCATAGCTTTTATTGTTTTCTCGATGGCCTCTCGGGGTACTTTCAAATACCCATCTCTCCCGAGGACCAAGAGAAAACTAAGTTTACTTGTCCCTTCGGCACCTTCGCGTACCGAAGAATGCCGTTTGGATTATGCAATGCGCCGGCTACATTCCAACGATGTATGCTCGCAATATTTGACAAGTACGTAGAAAGCATTATAGAGGTATTCATGGACGATTTCTCCGTGTTCGGCGACTCCTTCGATAGATGTTTAGAAAACCTCGAAAAAGTCTTAGAACGATGCGAAGAAACTAACCTTGCCCTAAATTGGGAAAAATGCCATTTTATGGTGAGGGAAGGGTTAGTTTTGGGTCATAAAATTTCTGCTAAAGGTATTGAGGTAGACGTTGCCAAGATAGAAGTTATTGAGAAGTTGCCGCCACCTACAAACATAAAAGCTATAAGAAGTTTCCTAGGCCACGCTGGTTTTTATCGTCGTTTTATAAAGGACTTCTCCAAGATCACTAAGCCCCTCACCCATCTCTTAGAAAAAGACGCTCCATTCATTTTTGATGACTCTTGTATTTCTGCCTTTGAATTAATTAAAGAAAAGTTAATCAACGCGCCAATTATGATAGCTCCGGTGTGGGACCTTCCTTTCGAGATTATGTGCGATGCGAGTAGTTTTGCGGTGGGGGCCGTATTAGGTCAACGCATATCTAAGAACTTCCACCCCATCTATTACGCTAGTAAAACCCTCACATCTGCACAAGAAAATTACACCACAACCGAGAAGGAGCTCTTAGCCGTAGTATTTGCGTTTGATAAATTTCGCCCTTACATTACACTTTCAAAAATCATTGTTTTTACGGACCACCACTCGGCCCTCAAGTACCTTCTTGCCAAAACGGATGCCAAGCCTCGCTTGATTCGCTGGGTCTTACTCCTCCAGGAGTTTGACTTAGAGATCCGTGATAAGCGAGGAGCCGAGAACTTGGCCGCCGACCATTTATCAAGATTAGATAACCCCTTTATAGAAAAATTAAATGAAAAATCTTTTAATGATTATTTTCCTGATGAGAAGCTGCTTTTAGTTAATACATCTACTTCTCCTTGGTTCGCGCACATCGCCAACTATCTAGTGGCCCGGGTGCTCCCAAAAGAGTTCTCCTCTCAGCAGAAGAAGAAATTCTTTTCTGAGCTGAAGAACTACTTTTGGGAAGACCCGCATCTTTTCAAAATTTGTGCGGATCAAGTGATAAGGAGATGTGTTTCTTTTGATGAAGGAATTGATATTCTAAAACATTTGCATGAAGGTCCGACAGGTGGGCACTATCAAGCTGCTCGCACCGCTCATAAGGTGCTTTGCGCGGGTTTTTACTGGCCTAGCCTGTTTAAAGACGCGCAAGCCTTTGTGAGCAGGTGTGATAGTTGCCAACGGTCGGGCAATATTTCTAATAAAAATGAAATGCCGCAAAATTATTTCTTAGAGTGCGAAATTTTCGACCTCTGGGGAATTGATTTTGTTGGCCCCCTTCCTTCTAGCTTCGGAAACAAATATATTTTAGTTGCTGTTGATTATGTTTCACGATGGGCTGAGGCCCAAGCTCTTCCTACGAACGACTCCCGAGTTGTAGTCACGTTTTTAAAAAAATTATTTTCTAGATTCGGTACGCCACGCGCAATCGTTAGCGATAGGGGTTCCCATTTCTGTAACGCGCAATTTTCAAAAATCCTTACTAAATACGGCGTTACGCATAAACTATCCACTGCCTACCACCCCCAAACTAACGGTCAAGTCGAAGTAGTAAATAGAGAAATAAAAAGAATATTAGAAAAGACTGTTTCAACTTCTAGAAAAGACTGGTCAGCCAAACTTGACGATGCTCTATGGGCCTACCGAACAGCGTACAAAACCGCCCTCGGATGTACGCCGTATCGGCTGGTCTATGGAAAATCGTGCCATCTGCCCGTAGAGTTAGAGACACCGCGCCTTTTGGGCCTTAAAATTTTTAAACTTCGATCCCCACTCAGTCGGTGACCTTCGAAAATTTCAACTAAATGAACTCGACGAGTGGCGCTCTTATGCTTATGAAAATAATAAACTTTATAAAGAGCGGACGAAGCGTTTACACGATAAACACTTAAGGCACCCTAAAAACTTTAAGCCGGGCGACCAAGTCCTTTTATATAATTCTTGTTTACGTTTATTTCCGGGCAAATTAAAATCTCGCTGGTCTGGCCCGTTTTTTGTTTTAGAAGTATTTCCTTATGGAACTGTTTTAATTTCTCACCCTGATAAGGGTAATTTCAAAGTGAATGGTCAGCGTCTTAAACTGTATTTTTCTGGTGATGATGATGTCAGTCCAAACACTATTAAGTTTCTGCTTCACGAACTTTAGATTGAACTTTTTATTTTTTGCTAAAAACAATTTTATTTCGGGACAACAATATTTTGGACAATATTTTTTTTTGATGCGTCGAGCTCAACGACGCTTTAACCAAAGGGCGCTCTTGGGAGGCAACCCAAGTTATCTTTTTCTGTTTTCTTTATTTTACAATTTTTGCCTCGGACGGCTCCGACAAGCTGAAGCTTCTGCGATCGCCTGCTCCAACATTGCTGAATCCATCACAAAGTCCAAAGAAGACATTCGGGGAGCGGCATCACTAAACTTTCGCAGCAAATAAATCCGGGGAAGTACCTGTATTTCAATTCTGTCTTTCAATTCTGTACTTTATTTTTCTCTCCTTCTCCAATCCCCTTCTTTAGCCATTGAGGACAATGTCTGTTTTAAGCTTGGGGGAGGATTTCCTCCTTCATTTTTGCGTAGTGTAAATAATCTTCTTTTTGTATATATTGTAAATATTTCAAAAAAAAAAATGAATATCTTAAAATTCCAAAATCCAAAAAAAGAGAATATTCCACAAAATTAAATTAAAAAAAATTATATGTGTTTTTGAATAGTTTAGACATTTTGGTATTTCAATAGTACCCCTAGTTTTTAGTTTTGTTTTACTCAAAATCTCCTATAAACAACTTAGTTAATTATAATATTTCTAATCGTCCTTTTTAATTATGTTTCACAAGTAAAATGTTGGCCATGCTGTGTTTCTAATTCACGGTAGCATGTTAAGGTGAAATATTTTTCTAAAACTCGCATTTCTATTATGGTTTTTTGTTGTTTATTTCCTTTACTTTCTTAAAATTCATCATCCACTATTTTCTTTTTCGTTTTTGAATAATTTTTGTAAAGTCAACTTTTGAATAACGTAGTAGATGTGAACGATCCAAGTCACCTATTATTTCTATTTTCAAGTTAATTTCATCAATCTTCTTTTATTATCTAGGACTCGCTTTTTGAAAAAATTTCAAACCTTTGTTTTAAATAAATTCAAAAGCGTGAAAATGATTTAGGCCATTTTTGTTTTCGTTTGAGCTTTCCTGCCAACCTAAAAAAAAACTTTTACCACTAGTTAGCCGTTTTTGAGCCTTTTTCCGATTTCATTTGATAGCTCCTCCTTCATTTCAGTTTCACCAAAGCCAAAATTTCCAACCTATCGAATCACACTAGCCTTTTTGAGTTTCATAAATTATTTTGACAATTTTGATAGGGTATTTTGTGATTTTGTTTTTTGTGGAGAAAGGTTTTCGAAAAAAAAGGGAAGTATGTTCAAAAGTGATGTTTATTTTTGTTTGGCCAACTCAAAAAGGAAAATAAAAATATTTATGGCCTTTGTTTTGAAAAAAAAAATGGAAAAGAAAAAAAAATGAAAAAAAATAAAAATGTGTATATATTTTTATGAAATTTTTTGAAACTCTTTGCTTTGGTTTAGTGTGATTTTAAAACCTTCACGTTTATCTTTGAATTCCACTCCTAATCATTTTCCTAAACCAAACGTTTCTGTCCTATTTAAGTCCTTTTGATTCACGCTTTTTGATTTTTTATTTAACAACTAAGAAAAGAAAAACAGTAAATCAGTTTTAGTTTTAGATTTAAACCTAGATTTTTGATAATTAAATTGATATAATTATAATACGTTGCTTGGATCTAGTAACAACTCAATGCGTGTTTTTCATTTTCGTTGCTTTACTTAAGTCCATTTAAAAAAATCTCTTCAAAATTTTGGATGATTTGTTTTTATTAAGTAAAGTTTATAAAAGTTTTACCATACCTAAATAATTGTTTTAGACTTACATTTCACCTTTTCCCTACTAAGAATTTCGCATAGTACTTGTGTAGGCATAATTAGAACTTTTTGATTAGTCATTTTTTATAAATATCTAGTTTTTATATTTTTGCTTGGGGACAAGCAAAGCTTAAGCATGGGGGAATTTGATAATACGTTTTGTAGCCTAAACTATTATCGTATTTTATATTTTATATTGTCAAATTATGTCTATTATTAGTTTATTTTTATCCTTTTTATGTAAATTTTATTGCCACTAACTTTTTCTGTCTTTTTGCAGGTTTTCAGAAAAATTGCCAAAATGGCCTGTCACGCCCCCCTATCACGCCCTCCCTGGGCGTGACCTAGGGCGTGTCACCCGATCCGGAGGACACCTGCTGGAAGGGACAGAAAATGGTCAAAACCGCTGTCACGCCCCCTGTCACGCCCTCCCTGGGCGTGTCACTAGGCGTGACCAGGGGCGTGTCGCCCTCTGCCGCAAAGCTGCCGCCGCATTAAATGCCCTTCCGCCTCAGCACGCAAATAGTACTGTCACGCCCATGTCACGCCCGTGACATGGGCGTGACACCTTCCTTTTTCGGCGACTGACGGATTTCCGACCAATGATTTGGACATGACATGCCTGTCACGCCCCCCTGTCACGGGCGTGACCTAGGGCGTGACCACCGACGTACCGAAGCAATCATCCCTCCCGCCAGAATCCAGAGCCCGAGGTCAAATCCGTACCTGTCACGCCCCCTGACACGCCCCCCCTAGGGCGTGTCGGAGGGCGTGACCAACCCGAGAAATTTTCTATAAATTGAGCCCCCCTCCTCCCCATTTCAGCAAGCTTTGGTTGAGTGGGGGAGGTACTGCCCCTTTGTTTCTTGATCCTTTTTCATGCTTTCTCTCTCTCTCTCTCCCCCTCTCTTTGTACTTTTTGGTTAACCCTAGTTTAATCTTAGTTTGTGCTAGCTTTTAATGTAATTTTCTTCTTGCTTAGTGCGTAATGTAGGGCTAGAATAGGGTTTAATTTTCATGCACTTGTAATTTTATTTTCATTAGTGTAACTTGCCCTTTTTCATTAATAAAATTGTTCTTCCCTTAGCTTGTGTTCTTCTTATGTTTTTCTACTCATCTCCCCCCCCCCTCCACTCCATTATGATTAACTAATCCTCCTTGTACTCGATCTTGATGATCCGAGGTTAGAGCGATTATGTTATGATGTTTTAATCAATCTTTTCTTTTTAGGTTAGGGCCTTGAATTACTCTTGATTAATCACGGGTTGGGGGTATATTTTTTATATATACTCTCCGCCTTTGCTTTCATTCTGGGCTAGCCGAGAGGCCGAAAGAATGAAGTGAGCATTCAAGAGTAAAGGGAGTTGTACGCACCCCTCAAGAGAGGCAGACGTCCAAATCTCCCGGATTAGAGTAAAATCCAATAGTGGGGTTCACCGCGTAAAGCGAGTTTTAGGCCTCCGATTTAGACGAGAGTCGGTCGGACCTTCCTAAACTCAGTTGGGCACGACTTCGAGAGAAGCGTGTTCAAGCTTTAGGAACCTCCACGGTCAAGGACCCTTATCCTATTAAGTTTAGATTTTTATCGCAATTTCTTAATCGTCTTTAGCCGAGGTGAATCTCGATCGGGTGCATTTCCATTTCATATTGTTCTACCTTTTGTAGTAATCTCATATATTGTGCTCTTTAATTAACTGCAGTAATTTCCTTTCTAGCTTAGTTGTTTGCTTAATAGCGTAACTTAATTGCGGTAGTTCTCTTTCTAGTTTGCATTAATTTCTCCATTGCGCTTAGATTTTCTAAAACCCTAGTTTTTCCGTCGATAAGATAATAGCATTCGTGTGAGTAAGCTTAGCCAACAGTTCCCGGATTTCAATACGACACTTGTGTCCCCTTGCTACAATTCGATAGGTATACTTGCCTCATCGGGTTGCTAGTTCGGTTGCGTTTATTTTCTTCGAACCCTAGCGCGCAACAAGCAGCAGCAGCAATAGCAGTAGGGCTTCAGCCCTTCATTTACCACTTGGCTCTCCAGCACATGCATAGGGACAATCCACCCAACCGGTGGCAAACAATGCAACGGTCAGCATTCAGCTGACCCAATTATAACAATCCTACCCCTTTCTCGGGGCATTAGCATTCTTTCCCTGCATAGCATGGCATCATCATATAGCAACTATGTGTGCGCAGGCACATTCAAGCCATCACAACTATCGGCCAACGGCCCGACAGTCCGTGCACTCAGGGCACATTCTTGGTGTACCGGAATACCAGGGTCAACACCACCGTCTACACGGTATTTGAGCATTCTAGTCTTTCCGGCGTGCGGGCCTAAGACTCTCATTAGGCGCTCCAACAAAACCTAGAACCAGGCTTCCAAGTTGGACGGACCTAACGCAGGTACGGATCAGCCACCCCCTGTTGCTCAAGTCGTCGTGCCACCTCGAATACGGAAGTATCCATGGCTATTTATAGGCGCGGGTCGGTTTCACCTTTCCTGTTCGGCAATCTGCCTTTTCATCGAGTTGCAGCCCAACGGCTCAACCGCTCATAAAGTGGCAACGCACGGCCACAAGAGTTGCATCCAACCCTCTTCATTTCCTGGACATCATCCAGTACTTCCTGCTGCACCAAGCAACAGGTAGGCATAAGGCAACACAAGCCATAATCACGGAGCCTTTTCCGATATGCAAACAAGCATCACCAATCCAGACCATGTCCAGATGGGCTTCACACAGTATGCCTAGAGCCGTACTCCAATTCCGGCCTCTAATAAGGGGGACTTCACATATCTACCCCAAGGGACACCACAACCCACCGCACACTCGCGGGGAAGGGTTTTCCCTATGCAATGCAGAAAAGAAGGACTTCACATGTCCAAGAAGGGAGATCGTTACCCTTGTCGATCTCTTGGGATCCATCGCAAACTAGCCGGTGAGAAAGAACCGCAGCAGCTTTGCCTTCACAACGCCGGCTTCGGATCACGAATCGGACCACGGGAACTCCGCCGGTGGCTTGATCTCCTCCTCCTTCTTCTTCCTCCTCTCTCTTTCTCTCTTCCTTAATCACATGAAGAATGAATTCTTCCTCAGCCTCTACTGATTAAATCCAGCCAGGAATCACCTGAGCCCTTGGATCCAAAGAGAGAAATCTGAACGGCCACGATTTGCCCAAAAACTCACTTTTTTGGCTGACACGGCCTATGACACGCCCGTGTCACAGGCCGTGTACCCTTAAGCGGCACACGTGGTATTCGTACCGACTGAGATTTACTAGAACACGGGCATCGACACGCCCGTGTCGAACCTGACACGGCCGTGTCATTCCTGAGACACGCCCGTGTCACCCCTGCCTCATCGAGCTGCAAGCAGTACACGGGTAGGCACACGGCATCGGACACGCCCGTGTCCAACCTGACACGCTCGTGTTCAAGGCTTGGTTCTAGGCCGTGTAACCTTCTGACTCAGAACGCATTTTATTTGCGTGACACGCCCTGGGACACGATTGTGTCCCAGTCCGTGTACCCCCGACACGCCCTGGGACACGCCCGTGTCCCAGGCCGTGTAAAATGACCTGCACCTCAAAACCATTTTTGAGTCTTTTTGGGGTGTTACAATCCTCCCCCCCCTTAACAAAATTTCGTCCTGAAATTTGCACGGTAAGGAAACAAGAACCAACAATGATATAACTTGATAACTCGGTTTAAACAAAAAGTACACGGTCTACAGCTTATACAAACAGTTTGGGAAATTCAGCTCGCATGGTCTTCTCTCGCTCCCATGTTAGCTCTTCACGGCCACAATTGTCCCATCGGACCTTGACCATCCCGATCACTTTGTTCTGCAACTGTTTCTCGGCTCGATCCTCAATCCGAATGGTTCTAACCCTCGTCGTTAGCCCATACTCGACCGGTACCCGATCATTCTCCACTACTTGAGCTGGATCCTAAACCGCCTTACAAAGGACTGAGATGTGGAATACATCATGTAATCCACCCAAGTCTGCTGAAAGTGCTAGTCGATAAGTAGCTTCCCCAACTCGCTCCACCACCTCAAATGGATCAAGATACCTCAGACTTAGATTTTTCAAACGCCAAATCCTGGACACGCCTTTGAAGGGTTTGATCTTCAAATGTACCCAATCACCCACCGCGAACTCCACGTTCCGATGTTTGGCATTGTAGTACTTTGCTTGACGATCTTGGGCTATCAATAGCCTCTCCCGAATAGAGCGTATGAGCGAGATAGCTTCTTCGACTTCCTTTTTCCCACTCAGCATAGATTCGCCTGCTTCTGCCCAAGCTAACGGTGTACGGCATTTACGACCATATAAAGCCTCAAATGGTGCCATACCAATACTCGCTTGGTAGCTATTATTATAGGCAAATTCGACAAGAAATATATAATCTTCCCATCTCTTACCAAAGTCTAGGGCGCACATGCGGAGCATGTCCTCCATCGTCCTGTTGGTTCGTTCAGTCTGGCCATCCGTTTGGGGATGAAAGGCCGTACTAAACGATAACTTTGTACCCAACATTTGATGAACGAGCCGCCTATCATTCGATGTGAACCGCCCATCACGGTCACTAACAATGCTCCGAGGAACACCGTGCAGTCGAACAACCTGCTCCACATAAAGCTTGGCCAAGATTTCCACTGAATCGTCTCTTCTGTTTGGAAGGAAGTGCGCCACTTTTGTCAACCGGTCCACAATCACCCAGATTGAATCATGACCGCGTTGAGATCTCGGCAACTCGTGCACAAAATCCATTGAAATGTCATCAAACTTCCATTCCGGAATAGGTAACGACTTCAGGAAACCGCCAGGCTTCTGGCATTCTGCTTTCACCAACGCACAGGTATTGCATTCAGCCACATAACGTGCGACATCTTTCTTTAGTCCAGGCCACCAGAACAGCTTTTTCAGATCTCTGTACATCTTTGTGCTCCCTTGGTGAACTGAGTACTTTGCAAAGTGAGCTTCGTACATCAACTCTTCCCTCAATTTACCCACACTCGGGACGCACACTCGACCATTTCTTCGTAACAAACCGTTATCCCAAGAGAATTGGTCATCCGGCCCATCTTTAGCATAGCGCTGGAGACTTTCATCAAGCTCCGTTGCTTGCCGAACTCTGCCCGTAAGGTCATATTGCACCTCCGTCCAGTTCAAGCATGCATCGGTCGAAGAACCCTTGTCAACACAAGATATCTCCAACGCTTCCAATTCCTGGATTAACCGCTGATCATGCCTCTGCAACCAGCTTGCCCGTACCGGAGTCTTCCGACTCAAAGCATCAGCGACCACATTTCCCTTCCAGGGAGTATAGTGAATTTCGAAGGTGTAGTCCCCAAGGAACTCCATCCATCTTCGTTGTCGCATGTTCAGATCCTTCTGATCTAACAAGTACTTTAGGCTTTTGTGATCTGTATAGATATCCACTTTCACGCCATAAAGGTAGTGCCGCCACAACTTGAGTGCAAAGATTACCGCCGCCAACTCCAAATCATGGACGGGGTAATTCCGCTCATGCACTTTCAACTAGCGCGAGCCATAAGCAATCACTTTACCAAACTGCAGAAGAACGCAGCCTAAGCCGCTCCCGGAAGCATCACTATAGATCTCATACCCATCTGTACCACATGGCGATGTCAACACAGGCGCCGTGGTCAAACGACTCTTCAAGTCTTCAAAAGCTCGCGCGCACTCCGGCGTCCAAATGAACTTTTGATCTTTTCTCGTCAGTGTGGTCAGAGGTAAAGCAATCCGTGAGAAGTTTTCCACAAACCGTCTATAGTAGCACGCAAGTCCAAGGAAGCTCCTGACCTCGGCCACTGAAGACATCACTGGCCAATCTCGAATGGCACTTATCTTCAACGGATCCACCGCGATACCTTCTCCACTTACCACATGGCCTAAAAAGGCTACTGAAGAGAGCCAGAACTCACACTTTGAGAACTTGGCATAAAGCTTATTCCTCCGCTGGGTATGCAAGACCAACCGCAAATGGTTTGCATGATCCTCTTCCGACTGAGAGTATACTAATATATCATCGATAAACACAATCACGAACAAATCCAAGTACTCTCGGAACGTTCGATGCATTAGGTCCATAAATACCGAAGGCGCATTACATAGGTCAAACGGCATTACCGTGAACTCATAATGACCGTAGCGTGTTCCAAACGCCGTCTTGGGAATGTCACCTTCCCGAATTCTCAGCTGATAATATCCCGATTTCAAATCCAACTTGGAATAGACCATTGATCCTGCCAGCTGATCGAATAGGTCATCAATTCGCGGAATCGGATATTTGTTTTTCTCCGTCAGCTTATTCAATTCGCGGTAGTCAATACATAACCGTAAACTATCGTCTTTCTTTTTCACAAATAGAACAAGCGCGCTCCAAGGTGACATACTTGGGCGTATGTATCCCTGCTCCAATAACTCTTACAATTGGACTTTCAACTCAGCCATCTCTTTTGGCGCGACGCGATATGGAGAGCGGGCCACAGGATTCGCACCTGGCACCAACTCAATAGAGAAGTCAATCTCCCGATGGGGTGGTAACCCAGGAAGATCTTTAGGAAACACATCGGCAAACTCTGACACAACCAGTACTTCACCGACACTGGCCTTTGGCTCAACAGCCTGAATTAGCGTGAAGAATAACTCCGCGCCCTTCCGAACAGCATTGACGACTTGGAGTGCAAACAACAGAGTCCCGCCAACTCCTCGCATACCAGCGAACTTCGTCACAAGTCCGGTATTCTGGCCCAGTGTAATCTCCTTGGAGTGTCAATCAATAAAGCCACGCTGCTCCGAGAGCCAGTCCATACCAAAGATCACATCAAACTCCGACAACGGTAGCACGGCTGCACTCAAACCGAAATCCCGACTTCCTATTTGAACATCCACATCGCAAGCCCTATCTGCAAGCATCACACAGCCATTCGGCAATAGCACCCTTGTACTATCCACCGTCACATGACTTGGTACCCCAATGCGAGATACGAAATCCTCAGACAGAAAAGAATGCGAAGCACCCGTATCAAATAGGGCTCTCGCCAGATTATTCCGAATCAGGACAAAGCCTGCAGCACACACATCATGCACAAGCTATACATAACCAAAAACAATAGCACGCAAGCAAGTAAGCTAAATCAACTCGTACCTGTGACGACGTCACTTTGCTTAATCGCTTCCTGTTGGCCAAGCTGATATATTCGGGGCTGTGCCTGGGACGCAGAGGAATCAACCACCGTTTTTCCCTTCTCAGCATAAGACGCACATGTCTTCTTTTCCCCTTTGGGCTGAACAACCTGACAGTCACGAGCTATATGCCCCACCCAGCCACAGTTATAGCATGTACGAGAATCCGGCCTTGATGTCGCTCCCGACACAACGGTCGTAGTCACTTTCCCAGACGGCTTGGACCTCTTGCCCCCTTTCTTCTGGTAAAACGATTTGCTCGGGCGAGGTACTTGAACCTCGGGCTTTGACACAACCAAGCCCTTATTCCCTTGCACCCGCCGCATATCCTTCTCCAACGCACACGCAGTATCAACCAACGCCTGAAACCCTTGGTTCACTGAACTCGAAAGCAGGAACCTCAACTCATCCCGCAATCCTTCATAGAACCGATTCATTTTCCTTTGGTCATCCGCGAAGATTGTTCCCGCATACCGTCCCAACCTGGTAAACTCATGCAAGTAGATATCCACACTATCATCCCCTTGCTTTAACCGTTGGAACTCATTTTCCATGGCAATCCGCTGCGCCGCTGGGACATGTTTCGCCAGAAATATTCGAGAGAACTCCTCAATTGATACTTGCGTTAATTGCCTGCCCGCCAAATGGTGTACCTCAACCTCGTCCAACCACAACCGCGCCTCTCCTTCAAGCATGAAGGTGGCCAAGGTGACCTTTAGAGTTTCCTCCGCCCTGATCGCTGTCATTATCCGCTTGACACGCGATAACCAATCCTCTGCCTGCATTGGGGATCCCATTCCCGTAAACGTAGGAGAACTGAAGCTCATGAATTGCTTCAACTGTCGGTCAGCTGCTCGTGGATCTACAGCCTCAACCGGCTCGGGTCTTACAATAACACGAACTGGCTCGACTGCCGGCTGCGCTTGCCCGGTCGGCTAAATCATGGCAAATAGCGCCTCAGCAACTAAGCGAACAGTTTCCGCAGATGGAGGAGGTGTTGGCACCTCAGCTGGTGCCGCACTCTCATCAGAGCGCTGGGGCTCAGACTGCCCAGCACCACTACGCGTCACCTATAGGTGGACAAGACACACATTAGCGAACGTATGCAAGCAAAACAACACAAAAAGGAACGCGCAGATTCCTCAAACAAGATTTTGTACATTCCTTAGTGGACATTCCAGAGTTCATTAGCGTTACAGCAGGGCGCATAAACACGCGCTCGCCACCCCATAAAAGAATTCGTCCACGAATTCGAGAGAGGAAGACCGAACGAAGCTGATACCAAAATGTAACGACCTCATCCGTTAAATGACGTATAGTAGAAGGTCCGGCCGGGGCCCCACACTATATGCCACAAACAGACGGTGAGGTCACAGGATAATACCAAACCAGACACGAATCCTAACTCAGAGCATTCTAGCGGAAGCTTTAAGTTGTAATTTGAACTCTAACTAGGAATGTCCAATATATAAACCACCTTTATATATATAGCCACGGAATGTACAACAAATACATAGAGTTTGGCCTTAAGGCCTTACAGTTCCTCTTTCCACACCGTATGGTTTACAAACCTCGGCGCGTAGGCCGGCCATACATGAGTAAAAGAAAACAAGCAAAAACATTCGCTTAGCCTTCAAGGGCTAGCCGCAGCAGCAGCAGCAACAGCAGTAGGGCTTCAGCCCTTCATTTACCACTTGTCTCTCCAGCACCCGCATAGGGACAATCCACCCAACCGGTGGTAAACAATGCAACGGTCAGCATTCAGCTGACCCAATTATAACAATCCTACCCCTTTCTCGGGGCATTAGCATTCTTTCCCTGCATAGCATGACATCATCATATAGCAACTATGTGCGCGCAGGCACATTCAAGCCATCACAACTATCGGCCACACGGCCCGACAGTCTGTGCACTCAGGGGCACATTCTTGGTGTACTGGAATACCAGGGTCAACACCACCGTCTACACGGTATTTGAGCATTCTAGTCTTTCCGGCGCGCGGGCCTAAGACTCTCATTAGGCGCTCCAACAAAACCTAGAACCACGCTTCCAAGTCGGACGGACCTAACGCAGGTACGGATCAGCCACCCCCCATTGCTCAAGTCGCCGTGCCACCTCGAATACGGAAGTATCCATGGCTATTTATAGGCGCGGGTCGGTTTCACCTTTCCTGTTCGGCAATCTGCATTTTCATCGAGTTGCAGCCCAACGGCTCAACCGCTCATAAAGTGGCAACGCATGGCCACAAGAGTTGCATCCAACCCTCTTCATTTCCTGGACATCATCCAGTACTTCCTGCTGCACCAAGCAACAGGTAGGTACAAGGCAACACAAGCCATAATCACGGAGCCTTCTCCGATATGCAAACTAGCATCACCAATCCAGACCATGTCCAGATGGGCTTCACACAGCATGCCTAGAGCCGTACTCCAATTCCGGCCTCTAATAAGGGGGACTTCACATATCTACCCCAAGGGACACCACAACCCACCGCACACTCGCGGGGAAGGGTTTTCCCTATGCAATGCAGAAAAGAAGGACTTCACATGTCAAAGAAGGGAGATCGTTACCCTTGTTGATCTCTTTGGAGCCATCGCAAACTAGCCAGTGAGAAAGAACCACAGCAGCTTTGCCTTCACAACGCCGGCTTCGGATCACGAATCGGACCACGGGAACTCCGCCGGTGGCTTGATCTCCTCCTTCTTCTTCTTCCTCCTCTCTCTTTCTCTCTTCCTTAATCACATGAAGAATGAATTCTTCCTCAGCCTCTATTGATTAAATCCAGCCAGGAATCACCTGAGCCCTTGGATCCAAAGAGAGAAATCTGAACGGCCATGATTTGCCCAAAAACTCACTTTTTTGGCTGACACGGCCTGTGACACGCCCGTGTCACAGGCCGTGTAACCTTAAGCGGCACACGCGGTATTCGTACCGACTGAGATTTACCAGAACACGGGCATCGACACGCCTGTGTCGAACCTGACACGCCCGTGTCATTCCTGAGACACGCCCGTGTCACCCCTGCCTCATCAAGCTGCAAGCAGTACACGGGTAGGCACACGGCATCGGACACGCCCGTGTCCAACCTGACACGTGCGTGTTCAAGGCTTGGTTCTAGGCCGTGTAACCTTCTGACTCAGAACGCATTTTATTTGCGTGACATGCCCTGGGATATGCCCGTGTCCCAGGCCGTGCACCCCCGACACGCCCTGGGACACGCCCGTGTCCCAGGCCGTGTAAAATGACATGCACCTCAAAACCATTTTTGAGTCTTTTTGGGGTGTTACATCACGTGTCTGATCTCTAGAAGTCTTGCATCAGGAGCTTCGACTACTTCTTGGGCATCTCCTTCTTCTAAAGGATTTGCCTCATTTTGATCTTAAACTTCTCCGGTCGGCGTTGATGTGGAGACCTTGACATATTTTGGAGTTGCATCTTTCTCGGGATCATCCAGTTGTAACTTTTCGAGTCTGGCACCTGCAGCTTCAGGAAGACAACTAGAAGTCTTGCAATTAAGCAAGCTTCCTTCATCAAATACAACATTTATTGATTCCTCTACCACTAGGGTTTTCTTGTTGAAAACTCTATAAGCCCGGCTGTGGCTACTATAGCCCAAGAATATGCCTTCGAAGCATTTTTCACCAAACTTAGTACGAGGGTACTTCCCATTATTCAGTACATAACATTTGCAGCCAAAGATCCTCAGATAGGACATGGTTGGTTTCTTGCCATTCAGTAGCTCATAAGGAGTTTTACGATGGCTCTTATTGATTAACGCCCGGTTTTGTACATGACAAGCCGTATTGACAGCCTCGACCCAGAAGTATTCTGGCAGAGAAGCGTCATTCAACATTGTCGTGCACGCCTCAATGAGTGTTCTATTCCTCCTCTCTGCCACTCCATTTTGTTGAGGAGTGCGAGGGGAGGAGAACTCATGAAAAATACCAAGCTCTTCACAGAACTCTGTCATAGCCCCAGACTCAAACTCTGTTCCGTGGTCACTTCTGATTTTGACCACTGAGCAGTTAAGTTTGTTCTGTATCTGCTTGACAAAACTGGTGAAGATGTCAAACGTATCAGACTTGCGCTTTAAAAAGAACACCCACGAATACCGAGAGTGATCATCTACAATTACTAGCGTATAAGACTTCCCTCCTAAGCTATGAACTTGCATTGGACCAAACAGGTCCATATGCAGAAGATAAAGATATCTGGAGGAGTCTTTGTCTGGGATGCCCTTAAAGGTAGCCCGAGTCTGCTTGCCCATCTGACATGCAGGACATGGACTATCTTTATCACACTTAATAATGGGAGCATCCCTTACTAAGTTTTTGGAAAACAACATATTAATTGTCTTGTAATTAATGTGTGCCAATCTCTTGTGCTATTGTTCACAAAGAGATGCACTGCCTTTAACAACGAGGCATACTGGGGTAGAAGAATCTAAACTAAGAAAATCTAAACAGAAAATATTTCCGCTCCTAATGCCAGTTAATACAGTTTCCGAAGAATCACATGATATTATCAGGCATTTATCCTTGCAGAACTTAACGTCATACCCTTTATCACATAATTGGCTTACGCTGATCAGGTTATGATTTAATCCTTCAACATAAGCTACGTTAGTGATAGAGAGTATACCATTGGAAATCGTACCGTAACCTCTGGTGACTCCCCGATCAGATCCCCCAAATATGACTTTGGGTCCATCCTCGACTGGAGAGTACTCCCTCAGCAGGCTTCTTGTCCCGGTCATGTGACGGGAGCATCCACTGTCCAAATACCAAATAGGAGTTTTGTTGGCCTTTGGACATTCCTGCATAACAGAATTAATTTTCCTTAGGAACCCAATCGAACTTGGGTCCTAGATTCCTTGTTAGCATACTCCCCCTCGATTGGTTAGCCCTACGAGTGGTCGGCCTCACATTGCTAACATAAGGAGTCTCGTTATACCTTGGATTAAACCAACAATCCACGGCAAAGTGACCAACTTTGCTACAACACCAACAGTCAAATCTGTTGAACCTTCCTAGGCTCCTGCTTCACCCTGGGAATGGTGGGTACAGCTGGGGCCTTGGATCTGGAGGTGGAGGCATCATAGTGATTGCAGTCACATGATTTCTTCACCTTCTGTTCCAACAGTATAACAGGCTTGGCTTTCGGTGCATGTTTTCTATTATGACCGCGAGTGAATTGACCATAATTTCCCAAGTGGATTTCCTCATAAGGTGCCTTGAAGACACTCTCACCAAAGTTGCGGGGAAAAGACCAACCATCATATCGGCTCTTAGGCTTTGCAACCGAGGGCCTGAAGTGATGCCCATATGTTGACTCAAAGTCATGTTGGTTACAGGGAAAGCTGGGCTTTTTGAACTCAACAGGGCTGATTGGGGCCTTTCCTTTCTCATCAGCAGAGGCTTTCTTGGCAGCCTTATTCTTCCTCTTATTCCTGTTTCTCCTGGATGAGGAGCTTGATACCCCTACATGCCCCAAGCTAGCTCCTTTGGCTTGAGCAGAGAAGGTATCAACTAATGGAAGAATAGTTTTTGGCATAGAGAAGCTCTTGACGATCTTCCTTTCTGTCGCAAGTAGTTCTTCCAACTTGTCGACTTCCTCCTGCTTAAGATCAAGGAGCTTAAGAGACTCTGAATGCTTTGAAGTCAGGTACAAGTGCTCCTGTCAGAGGGAGATCAAACTGGTGATCTCTTCCCTCAGGGATACACTCTCACCTTTAAGGAATTTTACTTCCTTCTTCTCAGCCTTCAGTCTCTTTCGACACTCCAGGAAAGTATTGAGCAGAAGCTCATACTTATCGAGGAGCTCAGCTTCACGGGCAGAAGAGCTATCCTCAGGGTCATCATCCTGAGACTCAGGATCAGAGTCAGAGTCAGAGAGAGGGGTGTGAGATTTTACCTTCCCCGTAAATGGGGGGCAATCTCCTTCCGAGTCATAGTGACCCATTAGCCCAAAGTAGGCTTCCTCGTCATCGCTGGTATCTGATGTGTCAGATTCACTCAGCGTCTTTGGCTTCTTCGCGATGTAGCTCCTCTCCTTCTTCTTGTCTTTTGAGGACCTGTGCTCCTCTCCCTTTCCCTTTTCCCTCTTGCCTTGATGGCAGTCGGCCACGACGTGTCCTGGCTTGTTGCAACCAAAGCAAATAATGTCAGATGTGTGATGTTTGTTCGGTTTGGAAATATACCTGTCGGAAGAATAGTTCTTCTTCTGATCCCTTGACGAGGAGCCGTTTCTCCTTCTCTGATTCCTCAGCTTGAGGAACTTCTTGAACTCCCTTGTGATAAGGGATAAGTCTTCCTCCGACAATTCTGAGTCGGAGGAGCTTGGCTCAGAGTCTTCCTCTTCATCCCTCTTCCACGCATGGGAAGAGGTGGCACCCTTACCCTTTCTGGATTGAATGGCTTTCAGGTCCACCGTCTTTTCCTTGGCCGCGGCTTTCTTTGCTTCCTCTTCAGCCTTCCTTGTGTTCAACTGAAGCTCATAGGACATGAGCTTCCCGAACAGAATCTGTGGATCAGTTTCCGCAAGTCTGCCAAACTCGCGGATGGCGCAGATCTTTGTGTCCCATTCCTTAGTGAGGGACCTAAGGAACTTATCATTGAGTTCACCGTCAGTGAACACTCTTCCATATCCTTTGAGTGCATTGACGATCTTGAGGAAGTTTTCGAAGGTAACTCCGATCTCCTCCTTTGGCCCTTGTCTGAAGGCCTCATATTTCTAATTGAGGAGGGATCTCCGATCGTCCCTCACTTCATCTGTGCCCTCCATTAGGACAATCAGACAGCTCCAGAGATCCTTGGCCATCCTACAATTGCTGAAGTTCTGCATCATATAGTCGTCAACTGTGCTTACCAGGATGTTCTGAGCTTTCTTGTCGAGTCCGAATAGCACCATTTCATCCTTGTCCATTTCTGAAAGTTTCTTGGGTACTTTCTTGGTAGGATCAATGGTGGAGGCCTTGGTGGGAATGTAAGGTCCCTCCTCCACTATCATGAAGAGCAGGGGGTCGACTGCTTCCATGTAGAATCTGATTCTTTCCTTCCAGATAGGAAAGTACAGTCTGGTGCATACTGGGATCTTGCCGGAGTGCTTGAGTCCGTCCATGGAATATATCGGTCTTCTTCTTGACACTGGTGGCAGGATTCTACTCAAGGTGTGAACCTTTTTGATGAGTAACCTCCCTCTGATACCACTTGAAAGTCACCTAGTGTCAACTACTTACACCTATGGCAGGAGGAAAGAAAAAGGGAGAAGGGGGGGGGGAATAGGTGTCTTTGCAGTGTATTTGCGGAATTAAAGTTTTACCTGCACAAGAAAACAAAACAACACAGCACAGAAAGTACACAAGCAATTTATAGTGGTTCCCCGATTTGGGTACGTCCACTTTCCCCCTTCGACCTATCTCCCAACCAGGGATGACTCGGTCACTTCACCAACAGGATTGAAATCCAATCCTTGCACTAACGGAAGGAACCCTTCCACACGTAGGAGTCAACACTCCCACAACACGGGTTGCACCCAACCCTACAACTAGAGACAAATCGGTCCTTTACAAAGAATTGAAAATAGCTTGTAAGAAATACAAACAATGTATGGAGACTAAGGTGTCCCTCTTCGTTCGACGACGTGTTCTTGAAGTCAACGAAGAGTCCACAACCCTATATCTAACTTGGAGAGAATCTCCCCGAGACCGGCGGCGGTGACAAGCGGCGGCAAGGCTCTCGATGTTGGCGGCGACAACTGAAGATAGCAGCAAAGCACTGGAGATCCAATCTTCTTAGCGAAGTCGGCAAGGTCTACCAACGGTCACACGAGGATCGATCGTCTCGATCGATTCGGACGGGGAAAGATTTCCCTATCTCAAATCAAGAGATAAAAGAACTCTGGATAGACACGTGAGACGCTGTGCAGGACTTGGCTTCTATCACCGAGGATCTGGAGGAGATCGAGATCGGCTTCGGTGATCGGTGGCGGCGACGGAGGCGGAGCAAGTACGCGAGATTAGGGTTAGTCGGCCGCTTGGTTTCGTATCTTTTCTGTCTTACTCTACACAAATACCAGAGTATTTATATAATAGGTCAAGAGATGACCGTTGTGGGCCCCACCAGTAATATTACCAAAGTCCGGTTCAAAATCCCGCAGATAACGTGGACCGGTCCAGACAGAGTCGGAAAAATACCCAAGTCAAATTCGGCGAGAATCGTTGGTGATTCTCGACGAATCGGCGAGAATCACTTACGATTCTCGCCGAATTCTACTTAGAGAATTCTGGCTGCACAGGTTATAGAGGCCGGGGAGAATCGGTGGGAATCACCTAGGATTCTCGCCGACTCGTCGAGAATGCAAAGTCATTCTCGACGAATTGGCGAGAATCACTTGGTGATTCTCGACGATTCTGCCTTAGATGAGTTTTCTGACTGCGTCGAGACAGCCGGCCAAACCCGGCGAGAATCAACTAGTGATTCTCGACGACTCGTCGAGAATCACTGGTGATTCTCGACGAATCGGTGAGAATCACTTAGTGATTCTCGACGATTTACAATTAGACGATTCTCGACTCTCAATCTGCAAGCTGGTCTTTGGCCCATCCTTGCTTCTTGTCTGCTCTTGATTTATCATAGCCCTGTACTTGAAATTAAGTACACCCCAATAGAGAGAGTACATGTAGGCCAACACACTGATCTGCTCAACGAGAGATTACGTCGCGCAGACCCGTGTATATTGACCCACTGCACCCTGACATTGGTGTGTACTTAGCGTGGAATAACTGCAAGCACAACTTAAAAGATTTCATCAAACACATTTTCTATTTACCTTAGCTTGTTTAGGGGCTTCTTCAAATCAGGTACATTGTGGATACATTACCCAACACTCTCTCAACGCAGACTCCTCGACCGATCTTACTAATAAATTGCCCTCAAAACCAAATGACCCGGGACGGTTTTCCATCTCGTGCCATTTTGGCAATATATTAGTAAAATACGCTCTTGTAGATGTAGGCGCGAGCATTAAGTAGATGTCATTCTCGCTCTTTTAAAAATTAGGTTTGGGCACTCCGGTCCCTACTAATATGCGTATCCAATTAGCGGATCGCTCGGTTAAGTTTCCCATCGGGGTAGTGGAGGAGATCCTTGTCCGAGTTGACAAGTTTATCTTTCTGGTAAACTTCGTCATCTTGGACATCGAGGAGGACACTGATGCACCAATTATACTCGGTCGCCCTTTTCTCGCCACCTCCCATGCATTAATTGATGTGAGTAATGGTCGTCTCCTCCTTCGGGTGGGAGATGATCAGGTTACTTTCTCTATTAATCCCTCGATGGAGGACTCATCATCGAGCGACGATTTTTGTTATAATTTAGATACTTTTTTCGGAGATCGTTCTTCTCCTGTTTTCGAGTCAATTTTCCTAAACGATGATATCTTCATGCACGAAACTTTTCATTGCAAAGAGGATAAATCTATAGGCTTGCCTTTCGAATTAATTGGTTCGAAAGACATTAGAATCAAAACCTCGCTAGTAGAACCACACATCCTAAACCTCAAACCCCTACCCGGCTCTCTCAAATACGCACCCTTCCCGTTATCATTTCTTCGCATTTGAGTGATTCGGAGACTTCCACTTTATTGGAAGTTTTGCTCAAACATTGCCACGTAATTGCGTGACAAATTTCTGATCTTAAGGGGATTAACCCCTCTTTTTGCACTCATAAGATTTTCCTTAGTGATAATTTCTACAAAACCATTCAGCCGCAGCGACGTCTTAACCCAAACATGAAAGACGTCGTTAAAGCTGAGATAATTAAATTATTAATGGCGGGTATTATTTATCCCATTTCAGATAGTGCGTGGATTTGTTCCGTTCATGTCGTGCCCAAGAAGGGAGGTCCAACTATAGTGGAAATGAGCACAATGAACTCGTCCCAAGTCGTACTGTTATGGGTTGGCGGGTGTGCATTGATTACAAAAAATTTAATGATGCCATCCATAAGGACAATTTTCCCTACCATTTCTACACCAAGTTCTTGAGTGTTTATCCGGTCATCCATTTTATTATTTTCTTGATGGTTTATCGGGGTTTTTCCAAATCCCCATTTCACCCGATGACCAAGAGAAAAATACTTTTACCGGCCCATTTAGCATATTCGCCTACCGAAGAATGCCATTTGGCCTCTGTAATGCGCCGGCTACATTCCAAAGATGTATGCTGGCAATCTTTGGCGAGCTGGTAGGAGAGATTATGGAAGTCTTTATGGATGAATTTTCTGTTTTCGGACGCACTTTCCCATCTTATCTTCCAAATATAGATCGTGTCCTCCAGCGATGTGAGGACACGCATCTCATTTGAAATTGGGAAAAGTGTAAATTTATGGTTCGAGAAGGTTTGGTTCTCGGCCAGAAGATTTCTTCTAAGAGGTTGGAAGTAGATAAGGCCAAGGTAGAAATTATAGAAAAACTTCACTCACCTTCCAACGTAAAATCCATTAGGAGTTTCTTAGGCCACGCGGGCTATTATAGATGTTTCATTAAAGATTTTTCAAAAATAACAAAGCCGCTTACTCGCCTCTTGGAAAAGGAATCAAATTTTGTCTTTAGTAACGAATGTGAGTCCGCATTTAATTTAATAAAACAAAAACTTATCAATTCACTCATTTTAGTGGCGCCTGATTGGTCCCTTCCGTTCGAGATTATGTGTGACGCTGGTGATATTGCTTTAGGTGCCGTTCTTGGCCAATGCGTAGACAAACACATTCATCCAATTTATTACGCTAGCAAGACGCTCACTTCCACACAAGTAAACTACACAATGATGGAAAAGGAACTCTTAGCTGTCATTTTCGCTTTTGATAAGTTTTGCCCGTATGTAACACAATCTAATGTTATCGTATTTACCGACCACTCCGCGCTTAAATATTTACTTGCTAAAACCGACGGCAAGCCCCGCCTTCTTTGATGGGTTCTCCTCCATCAAGAATTTGATTTGGAGATCCGGGATAAAATGGGCGCTGAAAATTTTGTCGCCGATCACCTCTCCCGTTAAGAAAATTCGGGTGCGGAAGTGCTCGTCGAATCTGACATAAATGACAGATTCCCAGAGCAATGCCTCCTAGCTATAGATACCATTTATTCTTCTCCGCCTTGGGTCACAGATTTTGGAAACTGCTTAGTTGCGAGGGTGCTTCAAAACGAATTTTCAAGCCCGCAAAATAAGAAATTCTTTTCTGATTTGAAAAATTTCTTTTGGGAGGACCCTTTTTTTTCGTATCTGCGCGGACCAGGCCATCTGAAGATGCGTCGCAGAAGTGGAGGGCACGAAAATACTTAGACACTGCCATGAGGGTCCAGTCGGTGGGCATTATCAAGCTAACTAGACCTTGTTAAAGACGCTGGAGGCGCACTTATTTCAGCCCACTCTTTTCAAAGACGCTCACTCTTTTGTCCGCTCGTGCGATAGCTGCCAGCAGTCGGGTAACATCTCTCATTGCGACGAGATGCCCCAAAATTTATATTTAGATTGCGAAGTCTTTGATTTATGGGGCATCGATTTTGTCGGCCCCCTACCTCCTTCTTTTAAAAATATTTATATTTTTGTGGCGGTCGACTACGTATTAAGATGGGTGGAAGCGCAAGCTCTCCCCACCAATTATATGTGAGATTTCGTTACCTCTCTTACAAAATTATTTTCTCGCTTCGGCACACTTCGGGCTATTGGGAGGGATAGGGGAACACATTTCTATATGTACCAAATGGCTAAGAATTTAGCTAATTACAGAGTCACACACAAACTTGCCACCCCGTACCACCGACAAACAAGTGACCAAGTCGAGGTAGTAAATCGAGAGATTAATCGTGTACTAGAAAAAACCGTTTCACTTAATAGTAAAGATTGGTCCGTAAAACTCGACGATGCGTTGTGGGCATATCGGACGGCATACAAAATCGCAATTTGTTGTACGTTGTTTCGGTTAGTCTATGACAAAGTGTGTCATCTCCCTGTAGAACAAGAGCATCGCGCTCGTTGGGCTTTAAAAGTCTAAAACCTCGACGCTAACTTAGCCGCTCAAAATGGAAAACTGCAACTAAATTAGCTCAATGAATGGCCTGCAAACGCTTACGAGAGCAAAATAGTTTTATAATTTGCGTTCTAAGTTCTATCGCAATCGAAAAATCAAAAACCAAAAATGTTTTTCTCCGGGCGATCTCGTCCATCTTTACAATTCACGTCTAGGCTTTTTCCGCGTAAACAAAAATCACATTGGTCCAGCCCCTTCAAAGTTGAATAGGATTGGCCATATGAGAACATACTCATCTCCCACCCAGAAAAAGGTTCGTTAAAAGTAAACGGTCATCGGTTAAAGTCTTACGTAGTGGGTGATCCAATGTTCGTTTTTAACGAAACCATAACTTTCCTCAACATTATAACCCCGCCATAATAGTCAAGCTACAAGATTATGAACAAAGCGCTACTGGGAGGCACCCCACGTCTACCTTTTTCGCTCTTTCCTTATTTTGTTTGCTACTCTTTCTAATAACGCAGGGTTTCTGATGGGCCTCCCCGAACACATTCCTGGGAAGTTCCTACCCTCCCTTTTTACTTTTTGTACATACTGCATTTCATTTCTTTTCTTTCTAAAATTTCAAAAAAATTACAAAACAAAAATTCAACAAAAAAAATATATTTATATTTACTTTGTAAATATTTTTCTTTGTAAATATTTTTTTTGTAAATATTTTTAAAAAATATTTTTCTAAATATTCTTCTCTCTCTCCTCTCTTCCTTTCCTCCTCCTCTTTGTAAATAACTTCTCTCTTTTTCCTCATTTGTAAATATTTACTTAAAAATCTTAAAAATACAAAAAAATTTATAAAAAAAATATAAAATATTTCAAATATATTTATATATTTATATAAATATATATATCTTTTTCGCATTTTAATATGTATATATTAGAGAAATAAACACAAAGTACAAAAAAAGATAATAACTCCAAAAACAAAAAAAAAGTAATAAATTAAAAACACAAAAAAGATGATAACTTTAAAAATCCAAAAAATTAGAAAATAAATAAATCAAATAATCCATTCGTATCCTTTTTTGTTCTCCAAAAATATAGTTGCAAGTTTATTTATGAGTGAATTTCATTAATTCTTTGTTTACTATTCTTTTATTAATTATAGATTGATTGATTTAAATATTTGGGGTTAAGTTTTTAAAGAATTTATTATACCTTGTTCTTAAAATAGGGGACTCATTTTCGGCACTACTTCTAATTTGTCATAAATAGAGCACGTGTATTATGTTTGAAATAAACTACTATACGATTCAATTATGTTTACTTCTAGCTTTCTGAAACACACGAACATTCAATTTATAAAGGTTGCTTTCAAACTTGTTTTTATTATAATCTAGTTCTTCCTTATGAAAACCCTTTCTCCTCATATTTATCATGCCTTACTTGACATGATAACAAAATTTTCCCCTAAAGAAACCTATGTCAATGGGAATAAAATTTTATTCCGTAAACATAGGCATCCAATATATAAAAAAAGATTATATATCACGAAGTAAGAGGATAAAATTCATTACTTCTATACATATACATTGTGTTAATATGAGTTGTTCAAAAAAAATTATATGTTAAGGAAAATAAGATTTCATTTTCCTAAAAATATCCAAAAAAAAATTATTATTAGAGGTTTGAGAAAAAATTAGCTCACCTCTAAATCTAAGCCCTCTTCATAAACAAAAATACCCCCCCCAGCCAATTTCAATGATTATAGACTTAATTTAAAATAGTTTTGAGAGCATAATTTTTAAATTGCATTATTTCCCGTAAAACTCCCACAAGCTAATGTTTCTATAATTCCAAACTATTTTTGTTTAGCTAACGATTACAAAATTTTGTTTCTATTTGATTACATCAAGAAGTCTTTTGGCCAAACTTTTCCTCTATTTAAATCATGTTCATAATTTTAGGACTTAACTCTTATGCCCCATATATTTATTTAGATCTCTCTTTTAATTAATTTAAGCGGTAACTAAATTTAGGATTTCAGTTAATTCCCTATAAGTTCATCTGCAACTCTTGCTCTGGAATAACAAAGCTTAAGTGTGTGGGTATTTGATAAGTTGTAAATATATGTATTTTTATGTACGTTATTTAAGTTATTTTAGTTTATTTTCATTATTTTTAGTTAGTTTTCTCCAATAAAATGTTCCTTTTTTGTATAAAATTTTCTAACTTAGCTTTATTTTATTTTTCTGAAAATTTCAGAAAAAGCAAAAAAAAAAAAATTCACAGTACACGCCCATATCAAATCTGACATGCCCGTGTCTAAACACGACACTCCCCGTGTCGCGCCACTCGACGCTCGACGCATTCGGTTTGATGATCCCAGCTCGATGCTTGCACGTCATGCCCATATCCCGATTGACACGGCAGTGTCAATCCCGATTGACGTTCATCCACCCCAGCTCGACGCTTGACGATTCGTCGAGGAGCGCTCGATGAAATTCTTCCAAATTATGCTCAACAAAATAAAGCCATCAACCACTCAACGCTTCCACACTCGACGCCTCAACACTCAACACTTCAGTCACGCCCGTGACAAATCTGACAAGCCCGTGTTAATCCTGATCGACGTTCGTCGATCCTAGTTTGACGTTCGTTGAACCCAGCTCAACACCGCCATAAGGCATACCTTACTAGCATGCCCGTGACAAACCTATCACGCCCGTGACCAACACATGTCCCGATCCATAAGCTTTCAGAAATCGACAAGTCACTAAGATTTTTACTTCTCCAGCACAACAGACCCGACACGCCCCGTATTATGCCCGTGACCAGGGCGTGTCACCCCTAAAATTTTGCTTATAAATAGAACTTTTCCGTAAGGTCTAACGTTTCAAACTTTTGGGCAAATTTTGTTGTTTGTAGGTTGCTTGCCTCTAACTATGTAAGGAGAATTTTCTCCCCCTCTCTTTTATGTTTGTTTTAGCTTTGTAATCTAATTTTTTTCTTATAAAGTATGTTCGATTTTCTCTCCTTTTGTTGTCTTGGAATGGATGTGAGTGTCCCACTTTTGTCCTCTCTTTATCATTTATTTTCCTTTGTCTTTCTCTTAAAAATATGTGTGTGCGTGTATGAGTTTAACTTCTTGATTTTATGTTTTCATACTTTTGTTGTGCTTTGCTTTTGTTCTAGGTTTTCTTTTATAGTTATTAATTGTTATGTTAACTTTTATTTTCTTGTCCCTTAGGATTGTTTAATTTTAGTTTTTTTAGTACTTTAATTTTATTTTTATGGTTTTATACAAGTGTTTTCAAACTAACTTTCTACGTTCCCTTTTTTTACTTAGTCTTTTTATTTTTGTAAAACTTTTGTTATTTTCAACTTTTTTTTCTTTTTGAACTATTTTATAAAATTATAATAATGAAAAAGTTGTTATTTTAATTTTTAAGATAAGTTTGTTTTCTTTCTCTTTTTGTTGTGTGTGTGTGAGTGTATGAGATAATTTTTCTTACATTCTTTTATAGCTTTCTTAATCATCTTCTCATTTATGTAGTTTATGTGTGTTTGTATGAGATAATTTTCATTGCTTTCTTTCAATTATGTTCAGTGTATCTGTATGTGCATTTATTTTCCGCCTACTAATTCGAGTAGGACTCATTTTTATTTCCCGCCTACTCATTTGAGAAGGATTTGTCATTTTCCACCTACTAGTTTGAGTAGGACCTTTTATTTTTCGCCTACTCATTTGAGTATGACTTGTCATTTCCCGCCTACTCGTTTGAGTCGGACTTGTCATTTCAAGCCTACTCGTTTGAGTAGGACTTGTCATTTCCCTCTTACTCGTTTGAGTAGGACTTGTCATTTCCCGCCTACTCGTTTGAGTAGGACATGTCATTTCCCTTTTTGTGTAACTTAGCTTCTTATTGGATGATTTTGAAAAGTGTGAGTTCTCATTTTAGTTAGTTTTATAATTTTCTAACGTTGTGTTCTTTTCTGTACCTTTTTTGTAACCCTTTAGTGCTTAGTCTCGAACTCACGCCTCATTAAAATAATAAGTTGTCCCATACCGATGAGTGGCTAATAATTCTTAGCCCTCGACATCGAAGAGCATTGGGACATATGAAATCACTCTAAATAATTAAAGAATCTTTTTCTCACTTTAATTAAAGGGCTTTAGGTTTGCCCCGGGTTTACGACCCGTAGAACAACATATCCATTTGTGGGCTATATTTCCGTTATCCATATGCTAGCTAGCCGATAGGCCGTGTGTATGGACTTATCACCCTTGGGTAAAAAGAGTTGTGTGCGTACCACTGAGAGAGGAGAAGCGTAATTCTACGATATTGGGTTCCCCACCCAATAGCGTTAACCCTTCATCGAATTTTTTTAAGCCTTTTTACAACTTTCTTTTATAACCGCTTTAATTAACTAAAACTCGACAAGTTATATTCCGTAAAATAATAGTCCCTCCGAACGGAGTAGAAATAGTCAACAGGCCTCAGGAAATATATGACCTCGATATTCCCCACCAGAATATCCTGTATTTCTTGCAATAGGTGCACTTGCCACAGTAATTTTCGTCGCGCGGAACCCCTTTCCCTCCGCGCCCATCAGATTCCTACCCCCTACCCTGGTGCTTGATCTTTAGTTATGAAATAGGAGAGATGTCGGCTCAAAGGAGTTTGACCTTGGTGAGAAATGAAGTTTTCTTATGAAGGGACCATGCTATGACCTTTGTCCCAGGATATATTGTCTTCAACCTTTCCTCTCTTCAATGTGAAGATGGTGGACTCGGTCCATTAAGAATAATGGTCTTATGAGGGGAAATAAGGGAGGAGGAAAAGTTTTATGCACTATTGTATGAATGGTTAGAGGAAGAAGACAAACCAGTGTCATTCATTGGGCCTCAAGATGCTTGCAAGAATTTGTTTCCTGCACGCAGCAGACTTTAAGGCCACTTCTGAAAATAGTATGGCCATATTCAAGTCTTGATATGGACTTGATAATTTTAGTCCTCGGATTGACCTTTCTAACGGATACTTACACGTTACATAAGGAGCTCTATAGCTCCGGGAATATTCAGTAAAAGTCTCTGCACAGTCATAACATAAGTGCAAGTTTTTTCAGTCTAGTGTACATTCGGGTAAATAAGATGAAAAAATGTTTGTCGGATCTTAAATGGATAAATTGTTGTTGGATCTATGTGTAAATAAATGGATATTTGATCTTTAAATGAATAAATAATTTATTCACAAACATCGGTTAAGGTGTGTCTTAATAATAATACGTGAATGTTTAATCTTTAGCTTGCGGTGATCCAAGTGGTTGGAAGAACATGGGATGTATTCCTAGCAAGATATGTTGATAATGTAGAAATATATAGGTTATAAGGTGGATGATGCATGATTTAGAATTTGGAAAGGATGTACGACTTGATATGCAGATGCCTGCAGAATCATAGAAATGGGGCTAGATGAGAAAACACCCATTGCCATGTGATATGATGAGTCTCAAGGTTAAAGTGATAAATAGAGTCCACTACTGATAGTTTTATCTCCCTATAATAGAAGTCAGGACCAATATATCATATAAGGTGACTTGCCACCTACGTTAATGTTGAGCCTTAAGTGCTTGGGAGCATGGGAGGGTCAAAGTGTATAAGTAGGTGAGTATTTGATCGCACTTATTTGATGTGATGATAAGGGACTCAATGTGGAGCACTTGAGTGCATTTGCACAATGGATTGGTAATAATGATAAGGGACTCGGATAGAGCCCTTGGATGTTTGAAGGCATGGCCATGTGAATTTGCATGCGATGAGAGTTGACACGCGGTGTCATAATCTTGGGTTAAGGATAGTGTGGTAGGTCTACAGGCTCTCCAGTCATTAGACCGACTGGAGTTTATAGATAAAACTTGGGCGGTTGGGCTTGGTCCTCGATTCTCATTCCCGATATTCCTTACGTGCAAAGTGGATGGTTGGGCTTGGTCCTTTTGTGATACGATCCTAGAGGCTCCTTTCATGCCACACCGAGAGGCTAGTTTGGGTTGTGTTCTTAGTGCACATCTACCCGAGACCCCTCTTAGCCGTATTATGCATGGGCTCCGTTGTTATGTTCCTAGCATTGAGGCGTTCGGAGGCCCAGGCCTTATAGTGTTGATACCCACCTCGTAGTGTAGAAACCCTCTCTACTGTCACCATCTGGCCACGATGGATGAAGCCTGAGAGGTTAGCTACCGGCTCAAAAGGTGGGAACTAAAGGTAAGTATCGACATAGCAGTGTGTGTGTGCTTATGTATGGGAGAGTTTTCATATTACATTCATATCATTACATTGCACTCCATTACACAAGATCTTTATCATATAGCCGCAAGAAAATGACGTCATCTGTAATGCTATTAATCTTGAAGGTATCGCATATTTCCAAAAAAATTAGACAAGTGAATAATCGGGTCCTCATCCGGCAGTTCATTGAACAGTACAGCGTTTTGGATCATTTGAATGACAATCGATTTTATTTCAAAATTATTATTCGCCACCGTAGGGCGAACAATACTAGACCCAATATCATCTAGGTTAGGTCGGGCATAATAAGACATAGTATGCTCGGCCTCTTGGGCAGGGTTACACTCGGCCATAACTACGGCAGAGGGTTCTCCGATAGATTCTTCACGGTATAAAAAAGGATTGTGGCATTGAACCTGAATATGTGCGAGGGAGCGTTCGATCTCAGGGTAGAAATCAAAATCTTCAAACTCCGAGGGTTTTCCACGGGTCATACACCCTAAAATATAAACTAAACAAAATCTTTTTATTATTATTTTTAAATAGAGTTTTTAAGTTTTTTTCTTAGTTTTTAGAAAATAGGTAAAATTAATAGACTCGGAAATTAAAAATAACAACACGAAGAGTCCTCGGTAATGGCACCAAAAACATGATGCACGCTGAGGGAATGGGGTTCCGTATAGTGAAAATTATAGAGGCAATTGCACCTACCACAAGTAATACAGGATATTCCGGTGGGGAATATCGAGGTAGTATATTTCTTGGGGCAGGTTGACTATTTCTACTCCTTCCAGAGGGACTATTATTTTACAGAAAATAACTTATCGGGTTTTAGTTAATTAAAGCGGTTATAAAAGAAAGTGGTAAAAACACTTAGAAAAATTCAATGAAGGGTTAACGCTCGGGATCAAATCGGATCGAAACTAAAACGACTCTTTATAGGGTTAGAACTTAGTTTTCAAATTAATTAAAGGCAACTTGGCCATGGAGGTTCCACAAAAATGAGCTCACCTAGCTATAGGGATATCACTCACCTGAACATTAAGACTATTGGACCGAACTCTCATCCGGCGAAAGATTGTTCTTAATGCCCGCTTTATGCTAAGAACCCCGCTATTGGGAGGGGAACCCAATCTAGTAGAATTACGCTTCTCCTCTCTCAAGGGATTATAAGCAACTCTTTTTACCCAAGGGTGATCAGTCCATACGCAACCTCTCGTCTAGCTAGCATATGGATAACGAAAATAGAGCACACAGATCGATATGTGGTTCTACGCATCGTAAACCCGGAGCTAACCTTAAGCCCTTTAATTATAGTGAGAAAAAGATTCTTTAATTATTTAGAGTGAATTCATATGTCTCAATGCTCTTTGATGTCGTGGGATAAGAACGATTAGCCACTCATCGGTATGAGTACGGCTTATGATTTTAATGAGCCGTGAGTTTGAGAGTAAGCGCTAAAGGATTTCCAAAAAGAGGCAGAAAAGAACACAACGTTAGAAAATTATAAAACTAACTAAAATGAGAACTCAAACTTTTCAAAATCATAAAATAAAAAAGCTAAGTTACACAAAAATGGAAATGACAAGTCCTACTCAAATGAGTAGGCAGGAAATGACAAGTCCTACTCAAATGAGTAGGCGGGAAATGACAAGTCCTACTCAAATGAGTAGGCGGGAAATGACAAGTCCTACTCAAAAGAGAAGGCGGGAAATGACAAGTTCTACTCAAATGAGTAGGCGGGAAATCAAAGCGAGTCCTACTCGAATGAGTAGGTGGGAAATAAATGCATACACACACACACTACAAAATTGAAAGAAAGGAATGAAAATTATCTCATACACACACACACACTCTACAAATTGAGAAAGCAATAAAAGAAAGCAAGAAAAATTATCTCATACACTCACACACACACACACAACCAAAAGAGAAGAAAACAAACTTATATTTAAAATTAAAATAACAACTTTTTCATTATTATAATTTTATAGAAGAGTTTAAAAAGTGGAAAAAATTGAAAAGAAAATTTTTTTTACAAAAATAAAAAGACTAAGTAAAAAAGGGAAGGTAGAAAGACACTTTGAAAACACTTGTATAAAACCATAAAAATCAAATTAAAGTACTAAAAAAACTAAACTTAAACAATCCTAAGGGATAAGAAAATAAAAGTTAACATAACAACTAATAACTATAAAAGAAAACATAGAACAAAAGCTATGCAAAACAAAATTATGAAAACATAAAATCATGAATTTAAACTCATACACACAAACACACATTTTTAAGAGAAAGACAAAAAAAATAAAGGATAAAAAGAGAACAAAAGTGGGGCACTCACATCCATTCCAAGACAATATAAGGAGAGAAAATCTAACATACTTTATTAAGAAAAAAAGATGATTACAAAGCTAAAACAAATATAAAAGATAGGGGGAGAAAATTCTTCTTACATAGTAAGAAGTGCACCCAAGAAGCCCACAAACAACAAAATTGGCCCAAAAGTTTTAACCCTTAGACCTTACAGAAAAGTTTTATTTATAAGCAAAATTTCGGGGGTGACACGCCCTTATCACATGCGTGACAGGGGTGCGTGTCGGGTTTGGTGTGCTGGAGAAGTCAAAATCTTGGTGATTGGTCGATTTCTGGAAGCTTCTGGATTGGGAAATGTGTTGGTCTCGGGTGTGATAGGGTTGTCACGGGCGTGTCAGCAAGGTATGATTGGTGGAGGTGTTGAGCTAGGTTCGACCAATGTCGATAGAGATTGACACGGGCATGTTAGATATGTCACGGGAGTGACTGAAGAGTTGAGTGTTGAGGTATCGAGTGAGGTGGCATTGAGTGGATGCTGGCTTTATTTCGTCGAGCGTAATTTGGCAAAATTTCGTCGAGCGCTCCTCAACGAATCATCGAGCATCGAGCTATGATGGACGAACGTCGATCGGGATTGACACGGCTGTGTCAATCGGGGCACGGGCGTGACTTGCAAAGCATTGAGCCGGGATCGTCGAACTGAATGCATCGAACATCGAGTGGAACGACAAGGGGCGTGTCGGGTTTGGACACGGGCATGTCAGATTTGACATGGGCATGTACTGTGAAATTATTTTTTGGCTTTTTCTGAAATTTTTTGAAAAACAAAATAAAGCTAAGTTAGAAAATTATATACAAAAAAGGAATATTTTATTGCAGAAAACAAACTAAAAAATGAAAATAAACTAAAACAACTTAAATAACATACGTAAAAATACGTATATTTATAACTTATCAGAAACTCACCTCATTTCCAGCTATAGATCTTGTTATCCTACTTGGTGGCATAGTGGCGTCAACCTTCGCTTGTTCTTCTCCTCTGAGAGAAGTCCGTCACATTCCTTGCCCTTCCAAGAGAAGAACTGCCCCTTATTATCTCAGCAAAATCGGAGAAGGAGACCATCAGACAATCCTTTGGACAAACATATATAAAGGATGTTGCAAAATAAATCTATGGTTTCCTGATCAGGGAGCTACCGACGCGCAGTAGCATGCTACTGCCGTACGGTAGATTTCTACTGCCGCACGGTAGTTTCATAATTGACTTCCTCCGCAAGCCACCGTCCAAACTGCCCACTCAGGTGCCGCCACCTACACCACTACCTCTGTGCAGTACTGCTCTACTGTCGCGTGATATTTTACTGAGCACCATGACAAACAATTACGCCGGGCTATCGCCGGCGGTATCACTACCGCCAGGCAATAGCTTGTCGAGCCCTACGCCGATAAATTAGACAGCTACCGCCATACTATATCCCGCTACCTCTGTGTGCTATCTTACCATGCTACTATCTAAATAATTCAGCGAGCCTATCACTCGCAGTAGCACTAACGCTAAGAGATAGCATACATATCCATGCACTGATAAATCTATCGACTACCGTCACGCGGTATCCTGCTACTACCGTGCGATAGCACTCGACGATCATTGATTCAATCTCGGCAAGTGCATCGATCGTCATCAAGTAATAAATTGGGGGACTTATCCTCCGAGTATCGAATATCTCGAGGAGTGAAGATGGGGAGTGTGATCTTCCTCGTTGTGAAGTGATTGCAAAAACATCAAAGGTTTGGGGGTTCTGTTTTTGGTTTAGAACAACTAAAATTAATTAAGCAGGTCTCCTTCAGCACTTCGTAATTGTGGAATACTTCGATGAGTATTAGGGCGTATGGTCCTAATTGTTGAGGGTCGAAAACACCTCCTGGACAAGCTATCCCCTAACACACATTAGTGCGGCATATCACCAAGCAACAACCCAAAGCAAGCAAAGGAAGTAAATCCAAACTATGGACTACAACAACATTTGCAATAGTAAACCATCATGAACATTGTTAAGAGTTCATAGCAAGTTTAGCTAACATCCAAAGCATAGAAAAAACATCCAAATGAGAGTAAAGAGGAGATTTACAACCCAACGCGTGAAGACTAGCCACGATTCTTGGTCGGAGTCGAAGGTTGTCGGTCTTCATCCGGGCTCAGTTGGTGGTTGACATTCGAGGAAGCTTGAAGTGATGTCACCTACTTCAAAGGTGTTTTCCCCATCTACTTCACGATTCATGAATGCTGGTAGTCGCCGGAAAGCTCTCTAATGGTAGCGAGAAGGAGCTCCAAATGCACCTCTTGAGAGGGAGATGAAGAAAATAGCATAAGATCTTTGCTTGTGGTGAAGTTTGGAGGAAGAACGGTGGTTGGACAAGCTCTCCAAGGAGGAGAGAGGAAAAAACGGATGGAGGAAGATATTCCCACTAAGAGGAGTGGAAATTACGGAATCGTCCGTACTCTAGTCAACTCCTGATCTTAAATGTGAGTAGGTAAGATAAATTGTCACACACAGTTTGGCGCACGACCTTGTATTAACCGTGTGATATTAACTTCAAGGACAAAGCTTACGGAGGAAGATGAGGTGACCCGTGTGTTTTACTCACACATGGAGGCTTCCGCCCGTGCATGAAGGAAAATGCACGGGTAACACCAAAGCGCTGAAATTCACGGCAAGCAAGTGGAACCGTGTGTTTAACTCGCACACGGGCACTTCTGCCAGTGCATGAACAAATCGCTCGATTGACCATAGAGCGCTATAAAACTAGACATCTACAGGAAAATCGTACATCTCCTTCGCGCAAGATTCAGAATAAACTGTGCATGAAGAAATCGCATGGTTTGGTCAATCCTCTAGAGAAACCTAAAGAAAAAGCACAATTTGGTAGAAAGCGTGCTCTAAGGAATCACATGACTGTGCATTTTCCACAAGTCATAATTCCTAATTTGGGGGACAACTGACCACCTACATAGCAAAAACCATAGCTGGAGAAAAAGCTCCCAGTACCAATATACATCATAAAATAACCAAATCCGCACGGAGAGTACCCCGGTACTTACCCCTGACGTTTCGGTGCAATTCGTAAACCAAAATGGGCTGAAACAGTGCAACAATGGCTAAGTGAAGCCCTAATCAAATATACGACTTTTCCTTCCGAAAGAGTAGTGCACATGAGATATAATAAGCCCAGATGAGCCCGAAAAATTCTATATAAATCGGACTCATTACACCACCAGACTTAAACATTTGCTCGTCCCGAGCTAATAATCCCTAATGCGGATGAGAAAAATAGCATAGCTGGCCTAAAACTGCGTACCGAAGTACCATGCAAAATTACATGCTCATACTCATAGGAATACGGTAGAAGGAATTTCTTATTATGCATTAATAGCCTAAATATTTCTAAAGGCATCTCAAAATATTATTACTACTCTACTATATAATCAAGGGGAATCATTCGGTCACGCGCAAGGAGAAAGCAGAAAATCACTGAGTTGAGGATTTCTAAAGCAAGGGATCTTGAGAACCTCCAAAGGAATCAACCAATGTCGATGACCATAAGCTTGCCCGTTCACACTCTCTCCACGGCACTAGTTTTACTCAAGCGTGAATCCTTAGGACTTGGAGTATAATGGAGGCTTAGGCGAATGCGGGGTATACAAAGATAAACATGACGGATACGCACACCCAAAATTAGACTGCCCGAAAAGACTCACAGCTACACACAATGACTAACATATGCACCGCACCACCAGACTTGGACTTTTAATGTTGTGTGCACGCCCATAACGAACACAATACAACAAAATTTCACAACCATAAAACCACAACTCTATAACAAATATATTTTTCTTTTATTCCACATTGGTAATTTCCATTTCCATTTCATTTCATTTATTATTATTTTTATCTTTTTTTTTTAATTTTAAGTTAACCAAATAACCAAAACAAGTCGAAAACACGGCCATAGCACAAGAGGCACAAAGCTACCGAAAATAGCCACACCTAACAGATACAAAACTTCAATAAAACAAACCAACTGAGCGACCACATTCGGGTGTGCGAGTAGAAAAGGCTATATGTCTTAGGTAGCGAGGCGTAGGGATGGCAAAGGAAGGGACAAGCACAACAGGGATATGAACGGATAGATGTCGGGAATGGTAGAAGGCTCAAACTAGAACAAATTGACGGCCTACATCACACGTGCACTTGACTAACCATGCACCCATGCTTTGAGAGTAGCTAGGGGCAAGTTCTTAGCCACCGAGAAAGAAAATCCTTCCTCCTGACTCGAGAAATACGAGGCTAGCGATGTCGACACACATCCCTACGCTACTGTTTGATTCACACCAGACTCGAAGTAGGCGAGTAGAATAAACAAGATTTACGCCAATAGAAATAAAATACGCTATGACCATAAAAAGAATCTATTCTACATGTAATCCTAAATGAGTCATGAGCACTCGATTAGGAGAACTCAAGGAGGCAACATTTAACTCTGCCTCGCAATCCTAGGCCAGCGCTAAAATTTTCCAAATCGCACACTTGTGACGATAAAACTCACGGCATGCTTCTGTTCAAGACGGCGCTCAAGTGTGGTACAGTGGTATGAAATGCCAGTCATCATAGACAACAAATGAATATATTATTCTAGTATGATAATGGTTTAATGCACGTGCATGAGTACACCGCATTACTCTCCCAACCAGACTTAGCCTAAACATCCTAACACAACAATTTGATCGTGAAATTAAAAAGCAAGTAAAGAGAAGGGGTTACCCAATGCTCAGAAATGAGCATACCAGAAGATTGGCATTAATCTCTGTTAAAAGTCCACTGCCAGAATGAACTCCAACTACAAAATAAAATTCCTCCAAGCACAATAATCCATATTAGATAATATGAAAAAAAAAACAAAATAATGGTTGTCTCCCAGGAGACACTTTTCTTTACTATCCTTATGGTGGACCAAATACATGTACTACTAGTTTTATATATAGTTCAAGAGCATAAGTTCAATACGCAACGATTAAGTCTAAAACTTCACACACTTTAAGGAAAAATTATAATAGAAAGGGGGCGGGGGGGGGGGGGGCGAAGATCCTTCACATCTCAGCTAATTGCTTACGTGTGATAGATCCCCCTTGACATGCAAGATGAGGGAGAAGCGTAAGCATTAGGGCCCAGGGAAGACGAATCTCCCCTGCCCCTCGCCTCTTCCTTCTTGCGCCGGCGAGAAAAATCAAGTGCCTTGCGCATTCTCAGTTCTTTTTTTTGTAATTCCACGGATTGAGATTGCCATGGTGGTACAACCACTCCATTCAATTCAGAGGTAGCTCTATCTTTTCCGTCCGAAGTAATCCTTTACTCACCCGCGATGGGTGATAGATCAGCCCATGCAACCTATTTTATAGTTTTACACAAATAAATTGGCTCAATATAAGTTTTTGATTCTAATTTATGCACGCTTTCAATAGCCATGATCCGCTCCTTAGTCTTTGTAACGTGCCTTTCACTCCACTCACTATCCTTCTCATCCACAACTTGCTGCACTCCAAGCAACTCCGCTTTTATTTCCCCTTCAGCTATCTTCAGCATTTCTGCTACTTTCACCGCCCTATCTACCCCTTTCTGCAGCACACCTGTCTCAACAACACTAGGAAAACCTTTATATACGTTAAAGGCGAATCAACCTTGGATGCCAAGGTGATGCCGCTCACGTTAAACTGCAATGTCTCCCCACTGGCTTTCAGGAAGGGGACCCCTAAGATGGGTTTTAAAGCATTCCCCATTGTTACCAGCACCTGGAAATCAGTGACCAACACAGCCTCTTTCAATATCACTTCCACTGCCTTTATCTCACCGTCGGTCTTCACTACCGATCCGTCGGCTAGCTCGAGTGATTTCCGGACATTCGACTCGATATTTAAATTAAATTTTTCAACATCTTACAAAGCAAGAATATTGCAAGAAGATTCGGAATCAAATATGGCCACTATCTCTACCTCATTTATTTCACAGTTAACGGCCACTTCATTTGTAATACACGCATCCGTCTCCCCAACACACTTACCTTGCTAACGAGGATTTTTTTCCGTGTCGCTTGGGAGGGCGCCACGAGTACACTCAGATAAGACATAGGCCAGTTTCCCCAGCTACGTCTCCAAGTTTCTCAGGGAGGTAGTATGAGTGGCTATGTTGGATTGAGCCATCTCCACGAATTTCTCCATCATCTCTTCTAACGCACTCTTTCGCATCCCCTGCGCATTCTAATTATAACCCTATTGTGGTGGTCGTTGCTGGATATTAGATGCTTGAGCATCAAACTTAACATGGCCTCCCTGCCACCTTTGACCGGGACCATTTTGGTTCTAACAGAAATTCTTATTATTTATCGCATTCGGGTTGTGAGCATTATTATAAGGAGCAGCGCGGTTTTGATTATTTATAAAGTTCACACTCTCGTTAGCATATATACCCGAGGGATTAGCAAAATCTTCTCCTGCTGGGCACTCATATGTATGATGGTCGGGGTATCCACAACCTTGGCACGAAATAGTCATCAACAGAGCTGGAGGAGGGGTCGATCTGGTCAGCAATATATTCCATCCATAGTAGGATGGCTTGCCTCAGCTTGTGGCTACAACGCATTTACCTCATACAAATTTCTCGCACACCTAGGTGCGTTTCTTCTAGCAGTCCAATACGTACTATGAGAAGCGGTGTCACAAAGGAGCCGCAAAGCCTCGTCGGGAGTCAAGTTCATGATAGTTCCTCCAGCCGCTGCATCAATCATTGCCCTGTAATTAGGCTCAATAACAAAATAAAGTATTTCAACCAAACTCCACGGCTCACAGCCGTGCTGGGGGCATCGATGCTGCAGATCAACAAATCTCTCCTAGGCCTCAGATAATGTTTCCTAGTCCAACTGCCGGAAGGTTGTTATCTCCCTTCGGGCGTTCACTATTTTGTCCATCGTGTGGAATTTGGCTAAGAACATCAAGGAAAGATCCTCCCACGTAGTTGTAGTCCCAGGCGCAATCATGTGGAGCCATGTTTTCGCCTTGTCCCTTAGAAAAACTATGAATAACCATAGCTTTACCAAGCCATCTATAATGCCGGCGTAGTAAAAGGTGTCACAGTTCTCCTAGAATTCCGCCAGATGGAGCTGTGGATACTCACTTGGTAAGCCCGAAAACTGCGTGTTATTGCTTATCATGTTTAGGATGGCGAGTTTATTTCGAAGTGGTGGTTCACGATGGCCGGGTGGAAACTATGGTAAAAACTTCTCGCAGTAGGGGTCGTGAAGTCGCACATTGTCCTAATGTGGGGTTGGACCTCCTCCTAGTCCTCATTAACCCATTCATCGAGGCTATTTCCTCCTTGACCTAAATCTTCCATTCTTTCTCTTCCTTCAGTAGCAGCAGCACGCCGGCGGGCTCGCCTCACTTGTGTGGTTTCAATATCAACTCCAAGATCTTCACCTCCATCCCTGGGGTTTGGATCTATCATACAACACACAAAAACCATTCAAAATGCCAAAAAAACTTGCAACAACTTTTCCAATAGAAAAATACAAACAATTGTGGCACTCCCCGACAACGATGCAAAAAACGTGATGAAATCTAGGCAAGTGCACCGATCATTGCCAAGTAAACACTGGGGGAGTTATCCTCCGAGTATCGAATCACTGGAGGAGTGCGGATTGGGAGTGGGATCTTCCTTGTTTGAAATTGATTGCAAACACATCAAAGGTTTGGTGGTTGAGTTTTTGTTTTAGAAAAACTAAAATATATTACGTGGGAAGCCTTCACCCCTTCGCAATGGTGGAATACTCTGATGAGTATTACGGTGTGTGGTCGTAACTGAAAGTGAGGGGATAAGATACTTACTAATCTAGAGGGGGGGGGGTGAATAGAGTATTCAAAAATTAAGGAGACTCTAAACACTTCTCTTAAGGCTATTTGCGGAATAGAAATATAAAAGCTTTAAATCTAAAGCCTAACTGTGTGTAGTGAATAAAAGAGAAGCTCACTGAATTTTCAGTTGAACTATTATCCTAACACAGTAACTAACAACCTAGTTAAAACTATCACAGCCACAGAGCAATGATTAAAATAAGCAACAGACAACACAAGAGCTTTATAGTGGTTCCCCAATTGGGTACATCCACTCTTCTACCACCCTTATAGGAATCCACTACAGGTTTTTGATCAGGTGCCCTGCCACCAGTAGATCTGCTTCAGTTAGATCTAAAGACCCTTCAGGATTTTGATCAGGTGCCTAAAAACCAACAAAAAGGTTTTTGATCAGGTTCCCTCCCACCAATGGTTCACTTTTAAAGGGAGTAATTACCCTTGTATAGGAGGTTGAAAGAGAGAATTAAGATGTCTTCTCTGTGTTCAGAGAAGCTAGTGAATGGCTCTGAATATATCAAAGCTCCCCCTGGCTTAAAGAATGTCCACGAAGAAGCTTTGCTTCAGGGTATAGGATATCCAAGTTGCTTGAGAAGACTTTCTGATGCAGCCTTGAAGAAGACTCTAGATTTTGAATGAATGTTCTTCCTCGGTAGCTTTTGTAATCTGGGAGAGTTTGCAATAATGAATGTTAAGCAATCTGGGAAGTTCTTTTTCTTGAAAGCTTGAAATCTGAGTATTGATTTTCCTGAAGACAGGATGAACTCAGGAAGAAGAAGAACTTTTCTTTTCTCTTGATATGTCTGTTTCTGTGTCTGTTGTATGTTTGTATGTATTATTCTCCGTATTCTGAGTTGTGAAAGAGTATCTTTATCTTCAGCCGACTTCACTGATAATATAGAAACTTCTCTTATTTTAAAAAAGCCTCGAGCCCTGCACTAGAAAAACTTTCCAAATAATAGAATAAAATAAAATAAAGAAACTTGCACCTGCAATCTTTTCTGTCATTCCCAAAAAGGAATTAAGGATATTAAAAATATCCTATCAATTTGACTTTACAAATTGGCACAGGAAACAAAGCCTAATGACTATATTACAGCTGTAGAAAAGCACGATTTCCTCTGATAAAACAAACGGCTTTATTCTGCCAAATCTCTCAATTAATGAAAAAGGAATATTGCAAATAAGCAAAAGAATATAAGCATTAAATTGAGAAGAATATATTGAATAAAATGTCTTAAACAAGAGGAAATAAACCACGGATCAAATAAAATGACTATAGATAAAAGCAGACAGAAAGCGTCGACCAGAGATCGAAGATCGTCGATCTAAACAAACAGATCGTCGACCTGAAGAAAAACTGTCTTCACAGAAATCGTCGACCAAGACTACACGATCGTCGATCTGAATAAGCAGATCGTCGACCCACTTCAAGTTCATATAACTCTGAGATCGTCGATCATCATTCGAAGATCGTCGAGCGCAATTCGACTATCGTCGAGCACAATTCTACTTAACCATTTTCATTTCAATTCAATCTCAACTAATCTAACCTAAGGGTAGACTAAACTTTAGTCTAACCATTGACCATAGATAATTCTTGGGTCAATTAAGCCTAATTAAGATGACATGGCCCAAATCAAAACTAGGGAACCAACAATCTCCCCCTATTTGGGTGATATCACTCAACCAAAAACAAATCTAATACAAGCAGATAAGAAAAAAACAACAGCAAATAGATTAGAATAAATTGGTAGTGAAAACAATATCACAGACATTTATCAACAGAGTCTGAAGGAGGATTAGAAGTAGTAGAAGAAAAAGTGATTTTTCTTCTAGGATCACATGCATCCTTCTTTGATAACTTCAAATCTTGCTCTCCAATAATCTTTAGTTCTCCATCTTTAGGTAGAACAGCTTCAGGATGTTTTTCCATATACTTTGAAGCATCAAAAACTTCTGAACTGACTTGGAACCTGTCAAATTCTTTCTTTCTATATTTTGACATAGTAGAAAGTCCTGTGATATCTTTACCTTCAGCTTTAGCTTTCCTGATTTGAGCAGCTCCCACCAATTCTAAAAGTCTAGCCATTTTGAAGTTAGGATCAAGCTCTTGACTTTCATAAGTGTTTTCATCATCTGGACTCAAGGGATTTACAACCTTAAATTTTACTGATTGAGTTAGAAAACTCTCAGTTTGCTCTTGAGATAGCTTGACATTTGAATCTTTTGGCTCTTGAATCATAAGACTAGATGGAGGAGCATACTCAACATACTTCTTGCTTGATTTGTCAGAGTATGTAACTCTTTTTCCTTTGACATCTACTGGCTTGACCTGAGCAGGTTTTTCTTTTGAAGGAGACAATTTTTCTATGGGAGGAGACCTAGGAGCTGGAGGAGGAGAGAAAGTTGATTTTTGATATACAACTTCCTTTACTTTCTCTTTTTGACTGTCTGAATGCCTTGTCTGCCTCTGATCATGAGACCTGCTGGGAGGAGGCTGTCTGCCCTTCCTTTGATAGATGTAAGGTTGATTTGGTCTGATAGAAGGAGCAGAAGATCTGGGAGCAATATTTCCTGAAGCACCAACAGAGGGAGGAGGAGGAGGACCTCTCTGAATCCCCTTGGGAGGAGGAGAGTTCTTCCTGCTCTTCTTCCTTGCTTTCTGAGCATTTTTTGAATACCACATCCAAGCCTCAAAATTCTTAGATTTAGGATCAATTCCTTTCAGAATATAGTATGGAATATCATGATCTGGGTAAGGAGGTTTTGGAGCTATGGCCTTCCTTTTCTTTTGAGCAGTCCTTTTCTTTTTCTTATTACCTTCTGAATTATCAGAATCTTCATCCTCATCCTCAGAATGTGAGGATTGAGGTTTTGCATACAGATCATCAATATCTTTTAGCATAGCTTTCTCTTATTCTTTAGCATTCAGAAGAGCCTTTTCTCTTTCTTCTTCTAATATACCTAAGGTGTCATCTCAAAGAGTACAGGGCGCAGAAGATACAGCAGATTCAACTTCTGGATCAGCAACTGACACACCTTTATCTGAAGACTCTACTTAATTCCACTTAGCTTCTAAGAAGGAGGTAATAATCCCTTCTAGATATCTGGTAACTACAGGAGTTGAAATCTCCTCAAGACAAAATTTGAAGGCAAAGGCTTCTTCAGCTATTGATTCAGAAATAATAAAACTATCCAAAATCTGAAGGCTCATTGGTCTCTGATAGCACACAATGGCCTGAAAGGGATCAAATGAACAAGGGGAGGACTGACAGATATAATGGACTCCAAGGGATGAGAGAGAGGACTCATCATCTGAATCAAGAAATGCATCCAGTTCATATGGAACTACTAGAGCATCTATATCTACTACTATCCTCTGAACTGAATCTGGAAAGACTTCATCTGGAACTGCATCTGAACATGTTCTAGCTCCACTACTGCTGGAGATTGTACAACCTGACAAGCCCAAGCAAAGCCTAAATCATCATCATTGAGCATCTCCCCCTGCCTGGGTTCAGTGGCAACTAAACCCAGGCCCCTAGATGAAGAAAGGGCTGAGAGGGTAGTGATGGAAGCAGCAAGTGATGAGATGGAGATAGTGAGGGGAGCAATGGCTTCAGCTATCATTGTTTTGATGGATGGAGTAATGAGGTCTAGGATATTGGCAATGCATTCTGGTGTAATTTGAAATGATGGAGGAATGATAGACGGAGAAACATCAGAGTTGATGTTCTTCTGAACTAGGGCTTCATCAATTGGGGAATTATGATGAGATGGATGATCATTAGTGGGTGATTGATGATTTGAAGTAGCTGGGGAAGGATGAGGAGATGGAGTAAGTAGATTGAACATGGAATCTATGTTGAAATTTGGTATCTCATCTAGATGAGCTGAAGTTGGAGAAGCAGATTGTGATGGATGGTTCACAGGAGAAGAATGGGTTTTAATGGAGGTGGATGGCAAGGAGGATGAAGCAGAAATTTCTTCATTAGGATGGGAAGTGGCTTCAGGAGCCCTTGTGCCCTCAGATGTTGTAGGGGCAGACCCAGCCTTTGATGATTTCTGAATGGTCCTCTTCCTCTTAACAAACAGAGAAGAATCAATTCTCTTGCTGGCATTAATTGCTGTAGGAGCAGAGCCTAACAGCTGGGAAGCTTTCTTGGATAGAAAGAACCCAATCATCCTACCTTGAGTCACCTCTTTCTTGTTGTTCTTTTTCCTGAGCAATTCAAATAGCAATCCAGCCCAGTTGATTGCTTTCTTATTCACTAACGCTGACATACAGGCAAATTGTTGCCTGTTGATGTTGTCATGGCCTGATTGCTTTCGAAGAAACAGTTTTCCAACCCGGTCAGCCAAGAACTTAAATCCAACAGATAAATTTACTTTCAAGAGCTTAGATGGAATGCCTTCTGCATGTCTCATCTCTATCAGCATTCTACCATACTCAGTAGTATCTTGCTCATACTCATCAGATCCATTCTTTAACTCAAAGATTTCAGTCAGTATTTCGGGAGTAAGAGTTACCTCCACACCGTTGATGGTTCCTGTTATTGCTTTTCATATGAAGAGGATGTATAAACCATTCCTTTATTTCTGATAGGTGGAGTTTGATTTTTGTAGACATGAGTTTCTTGAGACCTTGATCATCACATAGCTGCAGCATTTCTCGAAAAACTTGTTCGTAGTCGCTGAACGAATCAAAATCAACAATGAACCCGGCATCGAACTTCATCACAGACAGGGTTGCAGAGGAAATCGCCATGGAATCAACGAGAGAAATCGTAAAAAGAGAGAGGGAGAAAGCGCGGGAAGAGAGCTCGAAATAGTCCTGAAAGCTGAATAAATAAAGGCGAGCTCCGTCGATGATCTTCAGACCTAAATATACGATCGTTTAGACATAAACTAGAATCGTCGATCTCTGAATAAAGATCAGGAGAATCGGTCGTCGATCTTCTATCGACGATCGATTTCCGAAGCAGAGTCGTCAGTCGTCGATCAATGATTCTTATCTCTAAAAGCATAGAGCTGTCGTAGACCAAGGGTCGACGAATTAGCTCAACCTGTTCAATGATCTTCGAACACCATTCGATGATCTCAGAACAGATTTCAACTTAGCAGATTTTTACACTTAGTCTGATCCATTCATCATGCCTAGTTGATTCAAAAAGAATAGATTTTTCTGTTCATCTAAAGGCTTTGTAAATATATCACTTCTTTGAAGATCTGTGGGTATAAACTCGAGATTTATTTTATTCTTATCAACACAGTCTCTAAGAAAATGGTGTCTAATGTCTATGTGCTTAGTTCTAGAATGGTGCACAGGATTTTGTGCTATGGAAATAATACTGGTACTGTCACAGATAATTTTGGTGTTTTTTTATGTGTACCCATAATCCAAGAGTTGATTCTGAATCGACAGTATCTGTGAACAACAACTAGCAGCTGCTATATATTCAGCCTCTGCAGTTGAAGTTCAAACAGAAGACTGCTTCTTGCAAAACCAAGAGACTAATCTCTCACCTAGGAACTGATAAGTCCTTGAGGTGCTCTTCCTATCAACTCTATAGCCAGCATAGTCAGCATTTGAGTATCCAATCAACTCAAATTCTAATTCAGCTGGGTACCAAAGTCCTAAATTTCGGCATCCCTTCAAGTATCTTAAGATTCTCTTACGAAGAGTTAAGTAAGATTCCTTTGGGTTGACCTGAAATTTAGCACAAAGGCCTGTGGCAAACATTATATTAGGCCTACTTGCAGTTAGATATAATAGGGAACCAACAATGGCCCTATAATATTTCTGATCAACAGGCTTTCCCTTTTCATCAGAATCAATAACTACATTAGTAGCCATAGGAGTGTGCATTGCAGAAGCATCTGCCATCCCAAACTTCTTTACAAATTTCTTGTCATATTTAGATTGGGAGATGAAGATGCCATCAACATCTTGTTTCACTTGGAGACCAAGGAAATAAAACAGCTCACCCATACTACTCATCTCAAACTTAGAATGCATTAGGTCTGAGAACCTTATGCATAGTTTGGGATTAGTGGAACCAAATATAATGTATTCCACATAAATTTTAACTAACAGGATCTTGTCCTTGTGGTGCTTAATAAAAAGAGTTCTATCAACTATTCCTCTAACAAACTTATATTCTAAAAGGAAACTAGCTAGAGTTTCATACCATGCTCTAGGAGCCTGCTTAAGTCCATATAGAGCTTTTTGCAACTTAAAAACATGTGAGGGATAAGTTGAAGAAATAAAACCAGGGGGTTGTTTTACAAATACCTCTTCCTTTAGCTCTCCATTCAGGAATGCACTCTTTGCATCCATTTGGAACACCTTAAACTTCATGTAGGCTGCATAGGCTAGAAAGATCCTTATTGCCACAAGCCTTGCAATAGGAGCAAATGTCTGATCATAATCTATGCCTTCTTCCTATATGTAGCCCTGTGCTACAATCCTTGCTTTATTCCTTATAATAATTCCTTGAGCATCCAACTTATTTCTAAACACCCATTTGGTGCCTATAACCAGTTGTCCTTTTGGTCTTGGGACCAAATTCCAAACTTTACACCTTTGAAACTGGTTTAGCTCCTCTTGCATAGCAATGATCCAGTGGGGATCTTGCTCAGCATCTTTTATGGTTAGGGGCTCAATCTGAGAAAGAAAACAAGCAAGCATCACATCTTGACTTAGTTGATGTCTAGTTTGCATACCAGTTGAAATGTCTCTAATCACTTGAGATGTAGGATGATCTCTAAGTGTGACATAATCAGTTGGTTGTATGTGATCTTCAACAGTAGTTGGAATCAATTCCTCAGGTGGAATTGGATTGGCTGTTGGTAGAGTTGCAATCACTTCTACTTGGTCTTCATCACTGTCTGAATTAGCTATCTGATGAGTTGGTTGAGTTTGAATCTCCTTAGTGAGTTTTAACTCATCCAAATTCTTGCACAAGTCAGGTACTTGCAAAGAGTTACTGTAAGAAGTTTCCTTCTCTCTATAAAACATGTTAGTTTCATCAAAAGATATATGTACTGACTCTTCAATTTTCAATGTGGATTTATTAAATACCTTATAAGCTTTGCTTACTTGGGAATATCCTAAAAAGATTCCCATTGAAGCCTTTGCTTCAAACTTTCTAATGTAATCTTTGTTATTGTTGTGAATGAAAACTACAAAGCTAAAAACTCTAAAATAATCTATTTTAGGTTTCTTTCCTTTAAGCAATTCATAGGGAGTCTTCCCCTTTATTTTATGTATAAGACTCCTATTCAGTACATAGTTTGCTGTGCTAACTGCTTCTGCCCAAAAGGATTGAGGCATATTAGAATCTGCTTATAATGTTCCTGCAGCTTCAATCAGGGTTCTATTTTTCCTTTCAACTACCCCATTTTATTGAGGAGTTCTAGGAGAAGAGAAGCTATGCCTGATACCTTCTTTCTCATAGAATTCTTGCATAAGAAGAGATTCAAACTCAGTACCATGATTACTTCTGATCAAGTCAATTTGAGTAGAGTACTCAGTCTGTATACAAAGTAGAAAATCTGTAAGAACTTTAAAGTTATCAGATTTAGTTCTCAAGAAGAACACCCAAGTGAACCTAGAGTAATCATCTACAATTACTAGGGTATAGAGTTTCCCTCCTTGACTCTGTACAGTTATTGGACCAAAGAGATCCAAGTGCAATAGGTACAAGATTCTAGGTTAATCAGTTTTATTTACAGCTTTTAAACTATTCTTAGTTTGCTTGCCTAGTTGACAAGCCTTGCATATGCCTTCCTTCTTGTAGGGGCAAGAGGGCAAACTCATGACAAGGTTGTATTTAGATAACCTAGAGAAATTCTTAAGGTTAACATGACCTAGCCTCTTATGCCACAAAGTATTATTACTACTCACCTCATTAAATAAACAAATTTCAGAAGAGGTGGAATTAAAATCTACAAGATATATATTTCCTTTCCTAATGACAACTAATACAACTTTATTATTCAAAGTAATATTGCACAGAGTATTGGAAAACCAAACCTGATAGCCAGCATCACACAGCTGACTTACAGAAATGAGATTGTGCTTCAGTCCTGTTACATAAGCTATCTTCTTGAAGTCACTGACCCTATGGTGAATTTACCATATCCTTCAGTCTGACCACAGCTGGAATCACCAAAGAATACCTTTGGTCCCAACTTGGCTTTGAAGCTTGAAAGGTTCTCTTTGTTTCCAATCATATGCTTGGAGCATCCACTATCCAAATACCACTTGTCCTGAGTGATAGGATAGGTCATCACCGGCAATAAGATAAGTTAAACATTGTGGACCCAGGTAACCTTGGGTCCATTGTTCTTCACATAGGAAAAACTAGAAATGAAAGAATATGCAGGTTGAGGGTTATATCCTAAGGGATGACATCTCCTAGGTGGGATAATACAATTAACAGACCTAGGGTTGATGTTTAACTTATGGTTTCTGTGAGCATTATTATGATTCTAGAAATTTAGTTCTGATCGTCGATCGATGTTCGACGATCGGTACCCAGATCGTCGATCTTGGTTTACAGAAAAGGATTCTGGATTCCACGATCGTCGATCTCTGTTCGACGACTCAGGCTGAGATCGTCGATTACCCGTTGCTAAGTAGTTATACCCAGCAGGTGGTTTCAGAGATCGTCGATTGTCGTTCGATTACGGGTGCAGCGATCGTCGATAGGCGTTCGACGATTTTTGTATTTCTATGAATTTCTGATTCATTTTGTCTCTCTTAATCTTATTTAAAGTTTTCTTAGCCTTTTGAATAACCTCAGTATTGTGTACTCCCTTTTATGAAACAAACTTTACTGGAGTAGAAAGATTGTATTCAAGGAGCAATGGGGGTTCACTAGGGGAGGCGCCTAAGCCCAACTTATTGTTGCCTGTCCTAGTGTTGGCAGTGCTTGTGATTTCTAGCAACTTAAGGCTTCTGCCATTAAGTGAATCTTCTAACCTCTTAGCTTTAGCTAGTTCTAATTTAAGAAATTTAATTTTTTCAGATGCTCTAGTGAGTTCAGATTCTAACTTAATGTTTTCACTAGATAGAGATTCTGATTCAGCTAGTTTATCTTTAAGCAACTTAATCTCCTTTTCTGAACTAAGTAAATCTAGGCAAAGAGTTTTATATTCATGCTTAAAATTCAGAGGTAAAATCATAAGATGCAATTACCTGGTCTTCATCAGATAATTCATCCTCCTCATCTTCAGTCATCTCTATAGCTGAGTTACTGCTGCAGACATTGATTGCCATAAGGAAAATCTCCTTAGCTTTCTTCTCTTCTTCATCATCTTCACTAGAGCTGGAGGAAGAGGAGTCTTCCTCAGTGTCACTCCAGGTCTTTGCAATAAGACCTTTCTCTTTCTTCTTATATTTGTGAGAAGATGTCTTGGAATAGTGCTTCTCATGTTCCTTTTCTTTTCTCCTTTCCTTATGCTTTGTCTCTGGACACTCAGGGAGAATGTGTCCAGGCTTCCTGCATCCATAACAAACAATTTCTTTAGATGGGGCTTTAATATACCTTGGCTTGTCATCATATTTTGATGACTTTCTTCTGTTGTCCTTTCTGCCCATCTTGTAGAACCTCTTTGCAAAGAGTGCCATCAGTTCTTCATTTGATTAACTCACTTTGGACTCATCATTAGCCTTAAGAGAAAGGGTTTGCTCTTTCCTTGTTGGAGTAGATGCTTTGGCTTCAGCTTTAGCTTCCCTGGTCTTCAGTACTTGCTAAAATGATATGAGCTTGCCAAGGAGAGCTTTAGTTGAAATCTCTGTTGTACTTCTTGACTCCTTGATTGGCCAGATTCTGAGATCCCATGTGATTGGGAAGCACATCAGTATTTTATCATTGACTTCTGTCAATGTGATCTCCTTATCAAGTGTCCTCAGCACAATTATAATGGAGCTTTGCCTTGTGTATATAGCTTCTACTTTCTCAGCTTCTTCCTTCTTGAAGTTCTCATATTGGGATATGAGGTTGGACATTCTGTCCTTCCTCTCATCAGCTGAACCAGCAACAATCTGATTCAGTGAGTCCCACATGGATTTTGCTGAGGTGCAATTAGCCACTTTCATGAATGTCTCATCATACATAGTCTGAGCCAGAATATTCATAGCTTTGGCATAAGCTATCTTGGCCTTCTTATAAGTTTCATTATAGTCAGTAGGTGGCAGTGCACTGAGATTTGAAGATGTTGTAGCAGTAGCTGCAGCAGGTGGTTTTGGTGACCCTATTAAGATAGAGGAAAAAAATATCTTCATCAATAGAGTTCATGTAAAGTCCAATTCTTGCCTTCCAGATGCCAAACTTGGCTAAGTTGCATACTGGAGGTCTGGGGCTAGAGTAATCTTTGTACTGGGCCATGAATCTAATGTGAGTGTATATGGTATCAAAGTATCTTATCACAAGATCTTATGGTTCAGGTGTTATCCTGTTCAACCAATAACCCTGATAAGGATTTAGTGGTTGAATAACCAACCTGGCTCTGATACCAATTGAAAGTGAGGGGATAAGATACTTACTACTCTAGATGGGGGTGAATAGAGTATTGAAAAATTAAGGAGACTCTAAACACTTCTCTTAGAGCTATTTGCGGAAGAGAAATATAAAAGCTTTAAATCTAAAGCCTAACTGAGTGTATTGAATAGAAGAGAAGCTCACGGAATTTTCAGTTGAACTTTTATCCTAACATAGCAACTAGCAACCTTGTTAAAACTATCACAGCCACAGAGCAATGATTAAAATAAGCAACAGACAACACAAGAGCTTTATAGTGGTTCCCCAATTGGGTACATCCACTCTTCTACCACCCTGGTAGGAATCCACTATAGGTTTTTGATCAGGTACCCTGCCACCAGTAGATCTGCTTCAGGTAGATCTAAAGACCCTTCAGGCTTTTGATCAGGTGCCTAAAAATAAACAAAAAGGTTTTTGATCAGGCGCCCTACCACCAATGGTTCACTTTTGAAGGGAGTAATAACCCTTTTAGAGGAGGTTGAAAGAGAGAATTAAGATGTCTTCTTTATGTTCAGAGAAGCTAGTGGATGGCTCTGAATATATCAAAGCTCCCCCTGGCTTAGAGAATGTCCAGGAAAAAGCTTTGCATCAGGGTGTAGGATCTCCAAGTTGCTTGAGAAGTCTTTCTGATGCAGCCTTGAAGAAGACTCTAGATTTTGAATGAATGTTCTTCTTCAGCAGCTTTTGCAATCTGGGAGAGTTTGCAACAATGAATGTTCAGCAATCTGGGAGGTTCTTCTTCTTGAAAGCTTGAACTCTGAGTATTGATTTTCCTGAAGACAGGATGAACTCAGGAAGAAGAAGAACTTTTCTTTTCTCTTGAGATGTTTGGTTCTGTGTCTGATGTATGTTTGTAGGTATTATTCTCTGTATTCTGAGTTGTGAAAGAGTATCTTTATCTTAAGCCGACTGCACTGATAATATAGAAACTTCTCTTCTTTTTGAAAAATCCTCGAGCCCTGCTCTAGAAAAACTTTCCAAATAATATAATAAAATAAAATAAAGAAACCTGCACCTGCAATATTTTCTATCATTCCCAAAAAGGAATTAAGGATATTAAAAATATCCAATCAATTTGACTTTACAAATTGGCACAGGAAACAAAGCCTAACGGCTATATTACAGCTATAGAAAAGCACGATTTCCTCTGATAAAACAAACAGCTTTATTCTGCCAAATCTCTCAATTAATGCAAAAGGAATATTGCAAATAAGCTAAAGAATATAAACATTAAATTGAGCATAATATACTGAATAAAATATTTCTTAAACAAGAGGAAATAAACCACAGATCAAATGAAATGACTATAGATAAAAGCAGACAGAAAGCGTCGACCAGAGATCGTAGATCGTCGATCTGAAACAGATCGTCGACCTGAAGAAAAACTGTATTCACAGAAATCATCGACCAGGGCTACACGATTGTAGATCTGAATAAGCAGATCGTCCACCCACTTCAGAGTTCATATAACTCTAAGATCGTCGATCATCATTCGAAGATCGTCGAGCGCCATTCGACTATCGTCGAGCACAATTCTACTTAACCATTTTCATTTCAATTCAATCTCAACAAATCTAACCTAAGGGTAGACTAACCTTTAGTCTAACCATTGACCATTGATAATTCTTGGGTCAATTAAGCCTAATTGAGATGACATGGCCCAAATCAAAACTAGGGAACCAACAGTAACCATTAAGGGTCAAAAACACCTCCTCTCCAAGCCATCCCATAACACATGTTAGTGGGGTGTATCACCAAGCAACAACCCAAAGCAAGCAAAGTAAGTAAAGCCAAACTATGGACTACAACAACATTTGCAATAGTAAACGATCATGAACATTTTTAAATGTTTCTAACAAGTTTAGTTAACATCCAAAGCATAGAAACAACATCCAAATGAGAGTAACGAGGAGATTTACAACCCAATGCGTGAAGGCTAGCCATGATTCTCCGCAGGAGTCGAAGGTTGTCGGTATTTGTCCGAGCTCGGTCAGTGGTTGACGTTCGAGGAAGCTTGAAGTGTTGTCACCTAATTAAAAGGTGTTTTCCTTATCTTCTTCACAATCCATGAAGGTTGGTAGTCTCTAGAAAGCTCTTTAATGACAGCGAGAAGGAGCTTCAAACTTTCCTCTTGAGATGGAGATGAAGAAAACAATGGAAGATCTTTCCTTACGGTGAAGTTTGGAGGAAGAACGGTGTCCAGACGATTTCTCTAAGTAGAAGAGAGGAAAAAATGGTTGGAGGAAGATTTTACCACTCATAGGAGAAGAAATGGCGGAATCGTCCCTGCTTTAGTCAACTCCTAAGCTTAAATATGAGTAGGTCAGAAAAATGGTCACGCACTATTTGGCGCACGACCGTGCATTAACCGTGTGATATTAACTTCCAGGACAAAGCTTATGGAGGAAGATGAGTTGACCCGTGCATTTTACTTGCGCACGAAAGCTTCCGCCCATGCGTGAAGAAAAAAGCACGGGTAACCACAGAGCGCTAAAATTCCTGGCAAGCAGGTGGAACCATACATTTTACTCGATCACGGGCACTTCTTCCCGTGCGTGAACAAATCGAACGATTAACCACAGAGCGCTATAAAACTAGACAACTATAGGAAAACCGTACATCTCTTTCGCGCACGGCTTAGAAGAAACCATACATGAAGAAATCGCACGGGTTGGTCAATCCTCTAGAGAAACCTATAGAGAACACACTATTTTGTAGAAAGCGTGCATTAAGTATTCGCACGACCATGCATTTTCCACAAGTCAGAAATCCTGATTTTGGGGAAAACTTACCACCTACACAACAAAAACCATAGCTGGAGAAAAAGCTCCCAGCACCGATATACAACATAAAATAACCAAATCTGTATGAAGTGTACCCCTGTACTTACCCCCGATATCCCGGTGCAATTTGAAAACCAAAATGGGCCAAAACAGTGCAAAAATATCTAAGTGAAGCCCTAGTAAAATATACAACTTTTCCTACTTAAATAGTAGTGCGCATGCAAGATAATAAGCCAAGATGAGTCTGAAAACCCTATATAAATCGGACTCATCAATCATCGAGTCCACTCGACGCCGTTACACCCTCATTCATCACATTGCATATAACAGAAGGTCCGACCAGGGCCCGACGCCATATACTACAGATAGTTAAAGGAGTTAATAATTGAAACAGTAATCCAATTCGACGCAACCTAACATAGAGTGCATACTAGAGAAAGAATATAAAGGTTATAGTTAGAACTTAACCTATAGAATGTCCACTACTATAAAATAGGAATGATAGATCAAGTACACCAACTGTTTTGCCCTTAAGGCCTTACAATATTGAATCTTAGAATAAACTATCTTGCAAACATTGGCACGCAGGCCAGTGACACATGAAAGAAAAAAACGGGTAATTCTCTTTGTCCTTCAAAAGCCATCTTAGTAGTCATGGGTTACAGCTCGCTAGTTCTTGCTTGTCTCGGTTGCGCGATCATGAATCCTTCCACGATAATAATGGCAAATATTAGCAACGGTTAGCATTAGCTGACCAAATTATAACAACCCCACCCTTTACTCGGTGTGGCGGTGCCCTTCCCTATATCACCCACGATTTTTTCGATGATATTATTTGATTTGTTATCGTCATATTTATGATGTCAGGGCGTTACCTTTGTACGTTATATTGATGGCGCTACACCGTTAGTTCATTTTCGCGCTCGTTGGGTATGTTTGACAAGATTTTGGGGTTTTGAAGAGATTGAATGTTTTCTTATTGGAATAATTAAATTTGTGACATGTATGCTTATAGTAAGCATTTGATGTAGGTGTCTCAAGAATGGTGCGTCGAATTCTAGTGATATATTCGCTACTAAATTCGTAGAGTCGACATTTTATCCTAGAATAATAGACAAATCGATTTTCTGCTTTTGCCCTTCAACTCTCAAGAATCCCTTACCTGCCCTCGAGAAGCTTCATATATAGTACTTGATATCTATCCTTCACTCTCGAGAAGACTTGTCTTGCTATTCTTGGGAAGCCTTTGCTAGTTCTCGAGAAGCCTTTTAGTAATCGAGAATCTGCCCTTCATTTCTCGATAAGCCAAGAGTTGTTCTCAAGAATTGCTCCTGCCTGTTCTCGAGAACTCTGCTCTATTACCCGAGAAGTTTCCCTCACATACCGAGAAGCTTTCTTTAGTTCTCGAGAACTCTTCTCCTTCAGGACTCGAGAAATTCCTCTATTTTCCTCAGGAAGTTCTGCTTATTTCTCAAGTAATCCTTCTTTTGTTCTCGAGAAAGCCTTTGTTGTTCCCGAGAAGCCTTCTTCAGTACTCGAGAAATATATACCTTTTACTCAAGAAGTTTTCATCATTTCTCGAGAAGCCTTCTTCAGTACTCGAGAAATCCATACTTCTTCTCGAGAATTCCGGTTCAGCCAACTCCGGTTTGTTTTCGTATTTATTTAACTATTAAAGATATATTATCTTATTACAACATTTATTATATCTATATATAAACCTACTCCTCTTTCTTCCCCTCATTCATTTAATCCGTACTCCTTCCTTCTCGTAAATCCCGAAACAGAGCGGTTCAAGTAAGAGAGAGAAAACTTCCTTTTCCATAGAGTTTCTAGTGGCCGCCAACGGTGCTCCGGTGCTCGGAATCTTCAATCGAGTATAGATCCGAAAAGCTCTCAACGAGAGCTACGTCATTGTGGTAAAGTTTTCCCCATTTCTTGAGTTTTCTTGTTAGGGTTTTTTTCCCAAACTTCTATTTCAGCCATTTTTGTTCAGATTTTGACTTTCCCCGTCTTCCTTTGTCCCGATGTACGTCGAGGTGCTATTTGGAGGACTTTTCCGACAAAACAAAGGCAAGTGGTGGTTTTACCCCTCTTCCTTCCTTTTCCGATCTTAATGGAACCTCTAACCCCTTTTATTTAGTGTTGTTATCATGATTGAGTTGCTGATTAGTGGTACTATTTTTATCTTTTCCTTAAGATCCTCTCATATTATTATGTTCATGATTATGCTAATCCTACCTTGTGGTGTTGTTAGTGATTTACGGATGCGGTTTAATCTTTATCTTTTAATCGTCTCTTAACTACCATGTAGGACGAGATAGAATTTATTTAAGGTCATGCATCTTTCCTAGATGTTGATCGACCGATCCCTAAATTTAGCTATGTTTTATAGAATTCCATGTGGCAAGTCTTGAGATTCATATCATGGTTTTCTTTGTTGTGGGTGTTAGTGGATGAAACCATCGCCGTAAATGTTTGTTTCCATTTATTAGTACCTTGTGGAACTCTACTGTGTGGTTGGGCGTCTGCGGTGAATGGTGGAGTGTATGAGTCTCCCACGCAGTTAGACGGATATTATATCTGTGAGGGTGTGTCCGATTGAGTGACAACCCCGCCCGTGTTTTTCGTTATAGTTGACCACATATGGCTAATAATGTTATGTGAATTCTTTATTGTGATTTAATCAGCTTTCCACCTTTTAGCCTTGGGCATCTGGTGTAGTTTGATGTACGTGATGTTTCACGTAAGTTCTATTTTCTGATTTTGGTACTTTACTTTTGTACTCTACTTCAGTACTTTTATTAGTGGATTAGTACCCCTTTTATAACTTTGTTTACTTTTTGCTTACTTTTCTTCAACCGCTTGTACCCTCTTATTGAGGTGTTCTGTCTTTAGAATACACCAAGTTCGGAGCTTTAGCAGGTAGTGGAGCTGGTTTTGGAGTGCCTGAGAAGCAGTGTTGGCTGTGGTTTTCACCTCACCTTTGCGAGGTAGTTTGTTGTTTTAGTTTACTTTACCTAGTTCAGACATACTTTTGAATTATGTGAGTTCGTGTTAGATTGTCGACGCCCACAGTGTAGTTGATTTTGGACACTTTGCTAGTTGTTAGATTGTTTTCTTTCTGATTATTGGATTACTTGCACTCTTGGATGTTTTATGCTAAGATTGCATGTTAGGTATTTTCAAGAATAAAAACTACTATTATTACTTCATGCATTGCATGTTTTAAAATTCTAAATCATTATATTTAGCGACCGTAAAAGATATTTTTTACTACTATTGTAAACCTAGAGTCTTGCATACCATGAGTTGTCCTCTAGGGACATTTATACTCATATAGGATGTCAAATCTTGTAAAATATGTATTTTCCACAGCATATAACTATTTTTCTCATGGACTAGATGTGCCACAAGTCGATGGATACGTCTAATTGCTTAACTTAAACTGGATTTTTCTCTAAATAACTTAAAGATCTTTATTTATGCGTTAAGTAGGAGTTTTGCTTGAGCGTCCGTTGTTATCCCCTGTTGACATGGCATCATGACGCTCATTTTCCCTTACCAAGATATATCATTTAATGTGGTGAAAATTTGGGTTGTCATAGTTGGCATCAGTGGCAGGTTGGTTTGAAAAGTTTGTCAAACCAGTCAATCTGTTATAGATTTGATTTTCTTCATTCATTTTCATACACACACCGATGTGTCATCAGTTCATCTTAGCCGAAGTAGATTCACTACACTCATAGGATGATAAGAAGTATACGAGGCATACTATATAATATGGGATGCATAATATGTGTTTATATATGGATCCACCACAGAAGGTGACATGTGACGGTTATGTAGTATGGGTTGCATAACCACCATCTCATGGATGCCCATTAGCACGTTTTCTTTTCTCGTAGTATGTGATGTTATGTAGTATGGGATGCATAATATTTCATGTGTACGTAACTTATAACATGCATTAAGGCCTTTTTAGAATGTATATCCCTTCATACATAGCATATCATCGCATAAGCATGTGTGCTAAGTGAAGATTTACATGATAACACATGTACATACATGATTTTAAATAAGAATAAAGAATCCATGCTTTCATATCGTAAGCACGTGAGTTAATAGTATAAGAGGATATCATCCTATGTAAGGCATAGCATCATTTACAAAAAAATCCTAGAGCATGTTTGCAGCATAAGCAAGTGTCTTTTAAGTATGGTCTGAACTAAGTTGTGTGGCCTAGTTGTAAGCTAGGATTTTGATGAGTTGTTCATTTTCCCTTTTAGTAATTCCGGCGAAACGTCCTGTAATGAGGTTGACTCCCCAATCGGAGGGTGAGTCGTCAGGTGCGCAAAGCGATGCGATGATCGAGAGTCCGCGTTAGAGCAATGAGGCTCTGTAGAGATAATTAGTTGTGATGCAATCGCAAATTCAGTCTTTGTTGTCTTCCGCTCCCGCACAGCAACCCTTAGTGCAAGATCTTACCGTAGGTCAAGCCGTACCCATTACTCTTGCTCCTCTAGACCGCTAGTGAAGCTACCGCCATAGAGTAATTTTATCTTGCATTTCTAGCGATTGGGACCTCCCACTTACAATGGGAGAACTGACTTTATGGCTTTGGATGACTAGATCATCGTCATAGAAGAGAAGTTCTCATATTCGGGGATTGTAGAAGCCTAGAAGGTAATGATTGCAGCCTACCAGCTAAAATTCCTGGCAAAGAGCTGGTGGATTCGGGAAAAGGAGAGTCTGAAGGAAGGATGCTCGTGGGAATCTTTTAAGAAGATGATGCCGAAGAAGTTTCTACCCTCGGTCGAGCAGGACCACCTGATGAATAATTTCCTACATCTAAAGCAGAGAAAGCTCACGGTGAGCGAATATGAGATCGAGTTCAATAATTTGAGAAAATTTACTCCGGATATTATAGCTTCAAAGGAGGGATGAGTGAAGCGCTTCCACGGAGGACTAAGAAGAGATGTCCAAAAGTTGGCCTGCGCTTATAGAGTGGAAAGTTATGTTGAGGTAGTGGAAGCCGCTTTGACGTTTGAGGCTATCGATAACGCCAAGAATCGGGGTGCATCGTTAAGGAAAGAAAAGAGAAAGGATGAAAATGATGGGAGTTCTAAGGCATCTGGCCCTACTTTCAAGAAGAAAGGTGGAGAAATATATAGTTTTATGGTCGATCTGTCCACTCTTACGAAAGGTGTTACAAGAGGACTGCCACTCAATAGCAGTAGCGGGTGCTCTCCATCCAAGGTGCACCCAAGGGAGATCTTGTGTGCACGTTTTGTAAGAAAAAGGGACTTGACGTAAGTCGCTGTTGGTCGAAGGAAATGGCTTGCTTCTAGCGTGGGTAGAAGGGGCACCTAAAGTCTTCATGCCCCCTGGCTTAGTCTCCACTGTAGCCTACCCCTCTTCGATCTCTGCCGCCGCCACAAAACTAGGACAAAGGGAAAGGAAAGTTGAATGTGCTGACTAGGGAGTAAGCTCAGACCTCTATTCAAGTGATATCAGGTTAGATTACAGTTTAGCTTCTAATCTGCAATGTTGCTCTAGTTCCTCGTTCGCTTTAGTCACGTATTCTACGATTATATGGGAGTTTAAGGTGTAAAATAAGTGGGCGCATGTTCTCTTTGATTCGGGTGCCACGCATTCCTTTGTAGTACGGAGTTTTGTAGATAGACATCATATGGACGTTGAGGAGTTAGAAGATTTCTTCAATATCAAGCTTCCCTCCGGAAATCTGGAGATATCAAATCAAGGGATTAAAAGATGCCCTATTTGACTAGGTGATTTCCTATACTTTGTGGATCTGATGGTGTTGGATCTGGCGGATTTCGACGTGATTTTGGGCATGGACAGGTTGTCCAAGTATGATGCGGTCATCCAGTGCAAGACAAATCGACTGGACTTCAAGATGGACAATAGCCAACCTATGAGTGTCTATGGCTTTCAGAGCAAGGGTTCCCTCATTATTTCTACGATACGTGATTGTCGAGCTATAGAATCTGCATGCGAGGCGTATCTTGTCTCTATTTTTGCTTTGGAAATAGCTTTTATTACACCACGTCTTGATTATATCTCAGTGGTAAGAGAGTTTACAGATGTCTTTCCAGATAGTCTTCCAGGACTTCCTCTTGAGAGAGGTGGAGTTCGTGATTGATCTCGAGCTAGGTACTCGCCCAATTGCTAAGCCACCGTACTGTATTGCTCCTCCTGAGTTAGAAGAGTTGTGCACTCAGTTGGATGAGTTTCTGCAGTGTTGTTTTATTATGCCGTGTTCTTCTCTGTAGGGTACCCCTATTTTATTCGTAAAGAAGAAGGATAGCTTGATGAGGCTGTGCATCCATTACAGAGAGTTAAACAAGGTAACCATCAAGAATAGGTATCCGTTTCCAAGGATAGATGATTTATATGATCAGTTGCGTGGTAGCATGATGTTTTCGAAGATTGACCTTCGCTCAGGCTACCACCTGTTAAGGATCCGTGAGTCAAATATCCCACGGAAGGCTTTTCGATCTCGGCACAGATATTTTGAGTTCATTGTAATGTCCTTTGGACTGACTAATGCACCCTCTGCCTTTATGGATATGATGAATAGAGTGTTCATGGATTTCTTGGACCATTTCGTGGCCGTGTTCATAGATGAAGTCCTCATGTTTCCCCGTATTATTGTAGAGCATTCTCAACAATTGCGCTTAGTTTTGTCGACCTTGAGGGAGCACAAGATCTATGGGAAGCTGACCATGTGTCATTTTTGGCTACCTCAGGTAACCTTTCTAGGTCATGTGGTGAGTAAAGATGGGATTTCAGTTGATCCAAAATAGAACTCTGTTGTAATGGAATGGAAGAGACCTTCTACACCTAAGGAGATTTGCAGCTTTTTAGGCCTGCCCGGCTGTTATGGAATGTTCGTGGAAGGGTTCTCTGTATTTTCTGCACCTCTAACTAGACTTACAAAGAAGAACACCGCGTTCATTTGGAGCTATAAGTGTGAAGAATCTTTCTAAGAGTTGAAGAAGAGGTTGTGTACTACTCCAGTCCTGACCTTGCCCACCGATGGAGTTGAGTACATTATATATGTTCATGCATCGCATATTGGACTTGGTTGTGTTTTGATGCAGGGAGGAAAGATGATCGCGTACGGATCAAGGAAATTAAAGATCCATGAAAGAAACTACCCTACGCATTATTTATAGTTTGCAGCATTAATATATGCGCTGATGCTTTGGTGAAATTTATTTTATGGCGCGTTGTGCAAGATCTACATAGACCATAAAAGTTTGAAGTACGTCTTCACTCAGAAGGAGCTAAATCTGTGATAGCATAGGTGGTTAGAATATGTGGTCGATTATGAAGTAAAGATTCTTTATCATCCGGGAAAGGATAATGTGGTAGCCTATGCGTTGAGTTGGAAGACCGCCAAAATCTTTAATCTGCCTGTGCAATCCCCGGTGGAAGAATTCTTGTTGATGGACATCGATGTTGGGAGTAGTATTGTTCCTGCTAGTTTGGCAGCAGAAGAGCCCTCTTGAATTTTCCTTATCAGAGTGCACCAGAAGGATGACCCTGATTTATTGCATCTCTATAAGTGAACTGAGAAGGGAGGGCTACCTGATTTCTCTTTGGACGTGTTAGATTCTCTTAAATATCAGGGTAGATTTTGTTTCCCCGCATTTGGTGATATTCGGGCTAAGATTTCTAATAAAGCTCATGGTTCCAATATTGTCTACCATCCTGGTTCCACCAAAATGTATAAAAATTTTAAGCAAATTGTTTAGTGGTCGGGAATGAAGAATGATATTGCAAAGTTTGTGTCAGAACGTTATACGTATCAGTATGTTAAGGATGACCATAGAAGGTCTGGTGGTAAACTAACACCACTTGATATTCCAAGTTGGAAGAGAGAGAGTATTTTGATAGATTTCCCCATGGGCATAATTCTATTTGGGTGATAGTTGATAGATTAACTAAGTGTACTCACTTTGTGCACTTTAAGATTGGGTATTCTATGAAGAAGATAACTGAGTTATACCTTGATGAGGTCAACAGATTATATGGAGTGCCTATTAGCATTGTATCAGATCGAGACTCCAGATTTACATCTTGCTTTTGGAAGAGATTACAGGTGGGGTTGGGTACCGATTTAAGGTATTCCACCGCCTATCATCCGCAGACAAATGGATAGACGGAAAGGGTAAATCAGATTGTGGAAGATATGATAAGATGTTATATATTGGATCACGGTGGTTCTTGGGAATAGCGTCTCAGACTCATGGAATTTGCTTATAATAATTGTTATCAAGAGATCCTACAGATGGCCCCATTTAAGACCTTGTACGGATGGCGTTATAGGACACCTTTGTTTTGGGCTGAGGTTAGTGAGAGACTGCTGCTAGGTCTGGAGGCCCTTGAAGAGATGAATTGTGTTGTAAATCATATTCAGGAGAAGCTCCGTGTAGCTCAAGAGCATTATGAAAAGTACGCAAACCGATGAAGGGTCGATCTGGAGTTTGCCATTGGGGACTTGGTTTTTTTGAAAGTCTCTCAGATGTCAGGTATTAAATGGTTTGGAAGGAACCACAAGTTAGACCCTCGGTATGTAGGACCTTTTTTGTTTCGTAGCGTATCGGAGTGTCAACTTATAGGCTGGATTTGCATGCTACCTTCCCCTGTGTCCATGATGTGTTCCATGTGAGCCAGTTGCGGAAGTGTGTTCATAGTGATCGTCAAGTTCTTGACTCGGTGACCCAGATTTAGCCCAAAATATCGTACGTGGAAGATACTGTCCTTGTTTTGGAATCTCAAGATCGAGTGTTGCGAAGAAAGACCATTCCCATAGTTAAGGTTATCAAGCAAAATCAAGACATCGAGAGCGCGACGTGGGAATTGGATTCGGCAATGAGGGAATCTCATCAAAATCTCTTCCCTTAGTTTCTAGTATGTCTCCATGCTTTTGGATGTATTTGATTTACTCATTTGGTTTGTTTTAAAGTTGTGTTAAGTTTCAAGACGAAACTTCTTGTTAGGGGGAGTGACAGTAACGCCCGCTGATTTTTCTGATGATATTATTTGATAAGGTATCATCATATTTATGACGGCAAGGCATTACCTTTGTATGTCATGTTGACGGCGAGGCACTGTTAGTACGTTTTCCCGTCTGTTGCGCCTGTTTGACCAGATTTTGGTGTTTTGATGAGATTGAATGTTTTCTTGTTAGAAGAATTAAATTTGTGACATGTATGCTTATTGTAAGAATTTGATGTAAGTGAATCAAGAATGTTGCATTGGAATAATAACAAATCTATTTTCTTCTTCTGCCCTTCAGTTCTCGAGAAACCCTTCCCTGCCGTCTAGAAGCTTCATATATAGTACTCGAGATCTGTCCTTCACTCTCGAAAAGTCCTTTCTTGCTGTTCTCGAGAAACCTTTGCTAGTTCTCAAGAAGCCTTTTAGTACTCGAGAATCTACCCTTCATTTGTCGAGAAGCCGAGAGTTGTTCCCGAGAAATGCTCCTGCCTGTTCTCGAGAAGTCTGCTCTATTACCCGAGAAGTCTCCCTCACTTCCCGAGATGCTTTCTTTTGTTCCTGAGAACTCTTTTTCTTTAGTACTCGATAAATCCCTCTATTTGTCCTCGGGAAGTGCATCATATTTCTCGAGAAAACCTTCTTCTGTTCTCAAGAAAGCCTTCATTGTTCCCGAGAAGCCTTCTTCAGTACTTGAAAAATACATACCTTTTACTCGAGAAGTTTTCCTCATTTCCCGACATGCCTTATTCAGTACTCGAGAAATCCATACTTCTTCCTGATAATTCTGGTTAAGCCAACTTCTGTTTGTTTTCGTAAGTTTTTAACTATTAAAAGTATATTATCTTAGTACAACATTTATTATATCTATATATACACCTACTCCTCTTTCTTCCCCTCACACATATTAGCCGTACTCCTTCCTTCCAGTACATCCCGAACCAGTGCGGCGCAAGTAAGAGAGAGAAAATGTCCTTTTTCGTGGAGTTTCCGGTGGCAGCCGACGGTGCTCCGATTCTACGAATCTTCAACCGAGTACATATCCGGAAATCTCTCAATGAGATCTACATCATTGTGGTAAAGTTTCCTCATCTCTTAAGTTTTGCTCGTTAGGGATTTTTGCCCTAACTTCTATTTCGGCCATTTTTGTTCATATTTTGACTTCCCCGCCTTCCTTAGTCCCGATATACGGTGAGGTGTGATTTGGAGTTCTTCTCCGGCAAAATAAAGGCAAGTAGTGGTTTTTCCCCTCTTCCTACCATTTTCGATCTTGATGGAACCTCTAACACCTTTTATTTAGTGCTGTTATCATGATTGTCTTGCAGATTAGTGGTACTATTTTGATCTTTTACTTAAGATACACTCATATTATTATGTTCATGATTATGCTAATCCTACCTTGTAGAGTTTGTTAGTGATTTACGGATGCGGTTGAATCTTTATCTTTTAATCATCTCTTACTACCGTGTAGGACGAGATAGAATTTATCTAAGGTCATGCATCATTCCTAGATATTGATCAACTGCTCCCTAAATTTAGCGATGTTTAGTAGAATCTGATTTGCGAAGTCTTGAGATTTATATCATGGTTTTCTTTGTTGCGGGTGTTAATGGACAAAACCACCGCCGCAAATGTTTGTTTCCCTTTATTAGTACCTTGTGTAACTCTAACGGGTGTTTGGACATGTACGGTAAATGGTGGAGTGTATGAGTCTCCCCTGTAGTTAGACAAATATTTAATCTGTTTGGTTGAGTGACCGCCCCGCCCGTGTTTTTGGGTAGAGTTAACCACATGTGGCTAGTAAAGTTATGTGAAATCTTTCTTGTGATTTAATCCTTCTTTCCACCTTTTAGCCTTGGGCATCTGGTGTAGTTTGATGTACATGATGATTCACGTAAGTTCTATTTTCTTATTTTGCTACTTTACTTTTGTACTCTACTTTAGTATTTTTGGTATTGGGTTGGTACTCCTTTTTGACCTTTGTTTACTTTTGGCTTACTTTTCTGCCACCGCTTGTACCCTCTTGCTGAGTTGTTCTATCTTTGGAATGCCCCAGGTTCGGAGCTTTCGCAGGTAGTGAAGCAAGTTTTGAAGTGCCTGAGCAGCAGTGTTAGATGTGGTTTTCACCTCGCCATTCCGAGATAGTTTGTTGTTTTAGTTTGCTTTATCTAGTTCAGACATACTTTTGACTTATGTGGGTTCGTGTCAGATTGTCGACGCCAACAGAGCAGTTAATTTCGGACACATTGCTAGTTGCTAGTTAGTTTTCTTTCTGATTATTGAATTACTTGTTCTATGGGATGTTTTATGCAAGGATTACATGTTAGGTATTTTCAAGTATAAAAACTACAATTATTACTCCATACATTGCATGTTTTAAAATTCTAAATCATTATATTTAGCGGCCGTAAAAGCTATTTTTACTACTATTATAAACCTAGAATTTTGCATACCATGAGTTGTCCTTTGGGGACATTTATACACATGTAGGATGTCTAATCTTGTAGAAGTATTTTCCCCAGCATATAACTATTTTTATCGTAGACTAGATGAGCAACTAGCCGAGTGATACGGCTAACTACTTAACTTAAACTGGATTTTTCTCTAAATAACATAAAGATCTTTCTTTATGCGTTAAGTAGGAGTTTTTCTTGAGCATTCGAAGTTATCCCCTACTGATGTGGCATCATGAAGCACATTTTCCCTTACTTTGATATATCATTTAATGCGATGAAGATACGGGTTGTTACATTCCCTACAGGCATTAGGATTATTAAAAATTGGCAAACTGATCGTGCAAGCAAGCACCATTTTCCACAGACGTTGGCATAACAGACCAACTCCCCGTGCTCTAAGGGCATATTTACGGTGCACCGAACCCCAATGGGTTGCACCTCCATTCTCTACAATGGTCAACAATGTTTGAGCATTCTAGTCCTTCAGGGCCAAAGCTAAAGTAATTGCCGCTTTGGCTACAACCAAGTTATGTACTCTACACTTTGACTCACTCCAAGTTGATTGGCATAGGGTTGGGAAAAGTTCACCTATTTCTCGGTACTCAAATCGTCGGGCGTAATAACCCACGATGCGGGTCAGTATCCCCTTTCTCATTCATACAAATCATAATCTCATTATAATCATAGGCCAGCACTCACGACAACCTATGCTGGTCCACATAGGCTCTCAGCTCCATAATCTGGCCTCTAGGTCCAGAAGGGACAGTCCTCTCACAGCACTAGCCTCCAGGTCTCCATGAGACCGGCCATGCAAACAACACAGTGCTCATTGGGAGCTACAGCCGGCGATAGTTATACCACCGTGTGGTAGGGGAAAGACTATCGATTCTTCCCCTTTCTTTGGGTGTTTTCCTGGAGACCACCCCCAATTCTCTCACTATAGCCATCTGCACAACCCGTGACCCCGTAATCTACGTGAATACCACGAAGTCTTCTCCGACCTATAAAACATATAGTATCACTAATCCAAACCAACCTGTCCAGATAGGATTCACACAACATGCTTATTCTGTAATTGTGGAGTGTCTACCCTCAAATGGAAAAATGAAGGACTTCACAAGTCTAAGGAAGAGGATTGTTACCCTAGATATCCGTTTCTGGGCCATAAGAGATATTTTAACCGGATGAAAATGACTGCTTTGGCTTTACCTCCGTAGATACGAACTCGTCTCGTAAATCCTCGCTCCAAAACTCCAACAGTGATGAGATATCTATTGCACGACATTGCTCTTCCAGCTCCAGCCGTTCAACTCAAAACTCACAAAAGTAATGAAGAGAAAACGGCCCTTCCAACACTATAAATCGAGCTATCTCCATGCGGTAGCTAGCTACCACCGCGCAGTAACATTAATCAATGTCTAGATTAATGCGCCACCACCCAGGACCTCCAATCATAGGCCACCACATGGCCAAGTCGTTATAGAACTGCTCTCGCTGCATGATATGATACTACTGCCATGTGGTAACTAGTTTTGATTATGACACGACTGTTACCGCTATTGCCGCACGATAGTTACTACCGCCGCGCGGTAACAACCGGAGAACTTTGCCTATTAAATAGACCAAGCTACCGCTAGCGATATCTCTACCGTTGGGAAGTATCTTCCCAAGAGTCCTGCTACTAAATCACAACGCTACCATTGCGCGATAACCCTACTATCGGGCGGTAACTCCAAGAAGCCATTTTCTTACTTTGGGCAAATTGGGGCATTATAAATCTCCCTCACTTAAAGAATTTCGTCCCGAAATTAAGCCGTGCAGGAAAAATATAAAAGTAAATAATATCAAAGAGTGTACCTCAGATAAACAACTCGGGGAACTCCTCTGTTAGAACACCCTATTACTATTTGGATCAGGATGACTATATTTCTAAAGGGATTTTGTGTTGTGACCTCCTTGTTGTTATAAAGGTCACTTAGGCTAGATAGAGTAACTCTCAGCTCGACGCAGAGTCGACTTCAGCTCGACGCAGAGTCGATCTCAGCTCAACGCAGAGTCGATCTCAGCTCGACGCAGAGTCGATCTCAGCTCGACGCAGAGTCGACCTCAGCTCGACGTGGAGTCGACCTCAGCTCGACGTTCCGTCGAACCCAGTTCTGCTTACAGAAAACACTCTCTGGCCGATGTGTGTCGTGCTCAGATCGACGTTTCACTGTGAGCTCGATGTTTTCCAGACTTCCGTCAGTTTTGAATAGGAATTCAAATTCCTTCTGTCAGACAATTAATGCTGAAGATTTATTGGCCGTTACAGCATATCTAGTGCATGGCTCAAGGAATTTTCTAAGGAATGTCTGTCTGACATTTCCTTTGAGACATGGACATTTAAGAAAAGCATTTAATGCTGACTGCCAACGGCTATCAAAGAAAAGGAAGAAGAAGACTCAGTTATATTATTCATTTTTAGCTAGACAGAGAGACATAGAACAACAATACAGGACTTCAGCTGCTCTCTCTCTGTGATATTGTTTTGAAAGCTCACTCACAGGAATTCTGATTGCTTCAGACACAACCATCCAACCTTCTTGGATCATCTCTTGCTGGAGCAAATTAGATCTTTGAAGACCTGTCACCCTTGTGCAGAGCTCTCCTTCCTGAACTTCTTCTTGATCATAGGGGGAGCTTTGACAACAACTACAGATCCACTTTTGCTTCTCTCTACTTGTTGATAGAGAAGACATCATCACCTCTTTTTCTTTTTCTTTCTGTACAGGGTTTTAACTCCCTTCAAAAGTTACCTTTGGTTTTGCTGAAACCTGGTCAAAATCAGCTCCTTTGGTTTGTGAGAACCTGATCAAAAACTCTCTGGTGATCAAGACACCTGATCAACTCATCTTGAAGTGGATTCCTATCAAGGGTGATAGAAGAGTGGACTACCCAGGATTTTGGGGAACCACTATAGCTCCTTGTGTCGTCTGGATTGCTTGTTTCTTTGTGTTTTGCTTTGTGCTGTGAATTTCTTTTTACTCTGATTATTTGCTATAGCACCATACACTAAGTAAATATAAACTTTCTCTGCACACAAGTTTTTATTAGCAAAATTATTTTAAATAACTCTATTCACCCCCCTCTAGAGTTAGGATTGATCTTATCCTGCACTTTCAATTGGTATCAGAGGGAGGTTGATCATTCATACAGGCTAACACCTGGATCAAAAGATCCCTGATAAGATCATTTCTCTCAAAGGGTTATTTTCCTTAGTTTTACTTATCTTTAAAACTCATGGCACAAAACAAGGACTTTGCTAGTACCAGACCTCCTATGTGCAATCTCTCTAAGTTTGCACTATGGAAAGCAAGGATTAGACTGTACATGAACTCTTTTGATGAAGACATTTTTAATTCTGTGTTGACAGATTATCCAAGACCTCCCACAGGAACAAGTACATCAGCTGTTCCTCCTCCTTCAGGAACTGATGCTGACATAAAGAAGTGGAAGGCAGCAGATGCTAAAGCCATGAACATTTTGGCTCAAACCATGTCAGATGACATTTTCCAGAAAGTAGCTGATTGCAATACTGCTAAAGAGATCTGGGAAAAACTTTCAGAAATTGTATCAGGTTCTGTAGATGAAAGAAAGGATAGGAGATCCTACCTCATCACCCAGTATGAGAACTTCAAAAAGGCAGAGTCTGAGTCAGTTGCTGACATGTACAACAGACTGAGCCTAATCATCAGTGAGCTTAGATCACTAGAGAAGGACATATCTCTCACTGAGATAAATGACAAGATACTTACTTGTTTCCCTAGCTCTTGGGACTCAAGAATCTGGTCAATTAAAGATGGAAGAAATGTCTGTGAGTTATCCACAGAAGCTCTTCTAGGAAAGCTCAAGAGTTATGAGCAATTCATTAAGAAGAGAGAAGAAGAGCAGAAGACATCCACACCAATAGAAAAGGTTGAGAAAACCATTGCCTTCAAAGCACAGGAAGAAGAACCTAAAGAAAAGGTGTTGGGAAATGAAGAGCTTATGAGCCTACTGGTCAAAAGGTTCAATAAGCTGAATAAAAGGAACTTCAGAAGATGGTCAATCAAAGACAAAGACAAGCCAAGGTATGACAGATCTACTAATAAAGACATTATCTGCTTTGGCTGCAGGAAACCAGGACACATTTTCCCAAACTGTCCAGAAAATCAAGATAAGGACAGAAGGGACAAGAAGGAAAGAAAAGATAAAAGGAAAGATAAGGAGTCAAGGAAGTACCATGACAAGCTTTCCTCCAGCAACAGCAAGCACACCAGAAAAGGATTTGTGGCTGAATCCTGGAGTGACTCTGATGAGTCTGATTCATCATCCAGCTCTAGTGATGATGAGAATGATGCAGAAGAAAAAGGATTCTGCATGATGGCCATCAGTGCATCTCAAAAGAACACTGATTCAGAGCCTGATGCTGATTACCTATCTGATCAGGAACTCACTGAGGATCAGGTAATAGATTCATTTGATTTTACCTCTGATGAATTTAAATCTGAGTTCAAATCTATGTGCATTGACTTGATTGAATCTCAAAAGTTGATTAAAACTCTCAGAGAACAATTAATTGAATGCAAATCCATTAACTCAGATAATCTTAGACTCTTAGAAGAGTTGAAGCAGTGTGGGGAGGAGATAGCTTCACTGAAAGGTGAGCTATCTAAGGCCAAACAATTTGAAGAAACCCTTAATGGGAGAAGTATCAAATTGATGGACATCACAAGTACAGTGAACTCAAGATTGAATGGTTCACTGGGCTTGGGTGCTTCATCCAGCCAACCCTTAGTGCTGACAACTCCAATCAAATTTACCAGTGATAAAGGTAAAGGAGTCTTGATAGTGGCTAGGAAGAATGCTGAGTTAACCCAGGAAACTGGATAAGGAGCGTCGAACGAAGCTCGACGGACGTCGACCAGAGCTCGACATAATCGCAAGAGAACGTCGAACTCAGGTCGACGCCCCCTACCTTCTGAACAAAGCAAGCCTTCGCCGTCGAATGGAGCTCGACGCACTCACCAGAGTCCGTCGACCGAAGCTCGACGTGCGTAGAGCCAAGCTCAGAGCAAAAGTCAGTTCTCAGGGGTTAATTCAAAATTTAATTCCAGCTCCACATCTCATCAATTTAACCCTTATGCTGAATGGATAATACCTCCTAGGAGATATCATCCTGTAGGCTATAAGAGTCAACCTGAGATGTCTTTTATTTCAGAATTTAAAGGATATCAAGAAAGGCCCAAGGTAAACTGGGTCAAAAACAATTGATTTATTGTATGTGCAGATAAAGACCTATCCAATTGAGAACCAGCAGTGGTACTTGGATAGTGGGTGCTCAAAGCACATGACTGGCAACAAGGAGAACCTTGTGTCCTTCAAAGCCAAACATGGACCCAAAGTAATCTTTGGAGATTCAAATTTTGGACAAACAAAAGGCTATGGCCAAGTCAAAATAGGGTCAATTACATTTAAGAAAGTGGCCTATGTGGAAGGACTAAAGCACAACTTATTCAGCATCAGCCAGCTATGTGATGCTGGTTATCAGGTTTGGTTTACCAACTCAGCATGTAATATTGCATTAAATAACAACATTGTTTTAATTGGTAATAGACAAGATAACATATATCTAGTTGATTTCAATTCATCTAAAGTAGATATTTGTTTATTTAACTCCCTTAGCAAACCTAATGAACTTTGGCATAAAAGACTAGGACATGTGAACCTTAGAACCATTGCTAAGTTATCCCAAGACAACCTTGTTAGAGGACTACCTTCTGGTCCCTACAAGAAGGAAGGACTTTGCAAGGCCTGTCAGTTAGGCAAGCAAACTAAAAACAGTTTCAAGTCACTTAATAAGAGTGACTCACCTAGAATTTTGTACTTATTGCACATGGACCTTTTTGGACCAATTAATGTACAAAGCCTAGGAGGGAAATCTTATGCTTTAGTAGTTGTAGATGACTTCTCAAGATTCACTTGTGTGTTCTTTCTGAGAAAGAAGTCTGATAACTTCAAGATTTTGACAGATTTTCTCAAGGGCATACAGATTGAGTTCAATACTCACATTGCCCTGATCAGAAGTGATCATGGAACAGAGTTTGATTCTCTTCTTATGCTAGAGTTCTGCCAGAAGGAAGGTATCAGGCACACTTTCTCAGCTCCAAGAACTCTTCAACAAAATGGGGTAGTTGAAAGGAAAAACAGAACCCTTATTGAATCTGCCACAACATTGTTGACAGATGCTCACCTTCCTCTAACCTTTTGGGCAGAGTCTGTGAACACCTCCAACTATGTTTTGAATAGAAGCCTGATACATAAACTAAAGGGTAAGACTCCCTATGAGTTACTCAAAGGGAAGAAACCTAAAGTAAATAACTTCAAAATTTTTGGTTGCATTTGCTTCATTCACAATAATGACAAGAAATACCTAGCTAAATTTGAAGCCAAAGCTGATGAAGGAGTGTTTCTGGGATACTCCATGACTAGCAAGGCTTATAGGGTTTTTAACAAGTGCTCAAATAAAATTGAAGAATCCATGCATGTTACATTTGATGAAACTAACATGTCTTATAAGGAGAAGGAGACTTCTACCATAAGCAATTTGCAGGAACATTCAATTTCAGAAAATCTGAAGCAGCTTACCATCACAGACAAAGGGTCATTACCTTCACCAATTCAGCAAGACACTGAACTCAGTGACAATGAAGAGGAATTTCAGGGTTTGGAAAGTTCAAAAGGCCAACAAATTGAAGAACCAGTTGTTGTTCCACAAGAGGAAACAACAACACAGGTTGGTGCATCATCAACACCCCTTGTTGATCTTGCAACAACAAGAGATCACCCAATCTCACAAGTAATTGGAGATATCTCAGTGGGTGTGCAAACAAGGAATCAAGTTAATCAAAATATTATGCACACCTGCTTTCTTTCTCAAATTGAGCCTCAAGCCATACAAGATGCAGAGCAAGATCCAAACTGGATCATTGGAATGCAGGAAGAGTTGAATCAATTTGAAAGGAATAAAGTTTGGGAATTAGTACCAAGACCAAGGAACCAGCAAATTGTTGGAACCAAATGGGTATTCAGAAACAAGTTGGATGATCAAGGAATAATTGTGAGAAACAAGGCAAGACTTATTGCACAAGGATATTGCCAAGAAGAAGGAATTGATTATGACCAAACCTTTGCACCAGTTGCAAGGTTGGAGGCCATAAGAATCTTCCTTGCATATACAGCTCACAAGAGATTCAAGGTATATCAGATGGATGTCAAGAGTGCATTTCTCAATGGAGACATCAAGGAAAAAGTTTATGTAAAGCAACCTCCAGGTTTTATCTCTCCAACCTTTCCTGATCATGTTTTTAAACTGCATAAAGCTTTATATGGTCTCAAGCAAGCTCCTAGAGCATGGTATGAGACCTTAGCTTGTTTTTTGTTGGAAAATGATTTTAAAAGGGGTAGAGTAGACCAAACTCTCTTTGTTAGAACCCATAGGTCCCATACCCTACTAGTACAAGTTTATGTAGACGACATCATATTTGGGTCTACTGATTCAAACTTATGCAAAAAGTTCTCACAACTTATGCACTCAAAGTTTGAAATGAGTAGCATTGGTGAGCTTGCTTTCTTTCTTGGATTGCAAGTTAAACAACATGTGGATGACATTTTCATTTCTCAAACCAAGTATGCAAGAGAACTGGTTAAGAAATTTGGAATGTCTGAAGCATCCTCTATGAAAACACCTATGCCTACAAATGCTGTTTTAGATGCTGATGAATCTGGAAAACCAGTTGATCAGACAAGCTATAGAGCAATCATTGGCTCATTACTTTATCTAACAGCTACTAGACCAGATATAATGTTTGCCACATGCATTTGTGCTAGATTCCAAGTAAGCCCTAGAGAGTCCCACCTCACATTAGTTAAGAGGATTCTTAGGTATGTAAAAAGTTGTCCTAATCTAGGTCTCTGGTATCCACATGACTCAGGATTTGATCTAACTGGATTTTCAGATTCTGATTATGCTGGATGTAGAGTAGACAGGAAAAGCACCAGTGGAACTTGTCAATTCCTTGGTGATAGACTTGTCTCCTGGTTTTGTAAGAAACAAACCTCTGTGTCCACATCAACTGCTGAAGCTGAATACATGGCTGCAGGTAGTTGTTGCTCACAGATTTTGTGGATTCAAAACTAGCTCCTAGACTATGGGTACAACTTAGAGATGTCTAAAATCTTTTGTGATAATACCAGTGCAATATCAATTGCTCAAAATCCAGTTCTCCATAGTAGGACTAAGCACATAGAGATCAGACATCACTTCTTAAGGGATAATGTAGAAAAGAAGAAAATTGCACTAGAATACATTTCCACTGAACTACAGAGAGGAGATATTTTCACCAAGCCCTTGGATGAAAAGAAGCACTTCTTTTTCCTCAATCAGTTGGGAATGCTAGATGGAGACAGCTTAAATTAAAACTCCAAGATTTTGAAACCCCTAATTAACAGGAATAGGAAAATTTTCATTTCAAAATTTCCTTGTCTGAGTGGTTTTCTGAGCTCTGAACTAAGCTCGACGCTACGTCGAACGGAGATCGACGGTCCGTCGCCCTCAAAAGCGTCGAACGTCGAACTCAGCTTCTAGCGTCGAACTAAGTTCACAGCTCCCTGGCTTCTTGAGTTTCTCTCTCCCCGGTCGACGTCTTCGTTAAACGTCGACCTAAGCTCGACGTATAGCTTCAGCCAAAGCGTCGAACGTCGACCTAAGCTGGACGCTGTTGAGTCGTTTCAGTTCTCCTAGAGCCTTAGAGCGTCGAACTGAGCTCGACGTTCTTTCCTTTTCTGCGTCGAACCCTAAGTATAAAATCATTTTTTCATCGTCGTTCGCAGTTGCGCTTTCATATCTTTCTGCTCAAGCTTTCTCCCTCCAAATACCTTACTCTTGATCTTGGAAGGTATTCTTTTTGCAGGAAAATGGCAATCACAGCAGGAGCTCTGGCGGCCATGAAGTTCGATTCTGGATTCGATATCGACTTCGACTCTTTTGATGGATCTCCACAATACTTTCTGGATATACTGGACCTCTTCAAGGAGCAGCAACTGGTTAACTTTATGTCAACAAGGATCCCTCTCCCAGAGTCAGAAATCAAAGAGTGGAGTCTTACAGCAGTTATCTCAGATAACAATACATTGACTGGGACAGTTTCAGGAAATGAGGTAGCCATCTCACCTCAAATCATTTCAGAAGTTTTCAACTTTGCTGCTGGAGATGATGGCATAGAACTATCTGTGGAAGAGTATGCCTTGATGTTGGACAGGATGGGGCATGCTGCTGGTAACCCCTCTAAACTCCTCAAAGTTAACCTAGCTATTGAATATAGGTTATTAGCAAACATTACAGGCAAAGTGATCTGTGCAAATAGGACTGCACATGATGCAATTACTAGGCATCAGTTTTGCCTTATGGCTGCACTTATGGATAAGAAACATCCCAACTGGGGATTGATTGTGTTTGAAATGATTAAGAAAAAATTGGATAAAAACTCTGTCCACTTTGGAAGAGTTCTTGGGTTGATTCTCAACCATTGCTGCTCCCAACTGCTTGTGTCCTCCAAGAAGCACATCAATGCTTCCAAGAGGCTCACATGTGCCCTAATTGGCAAGTGGGACAGAAGAATTGTGAATCCCAGGGCAGCAGCAGCAATGAAGTCTTCTGCAGACACCAGGACTGTAGAGGTCACTCTCCCTCAGTCCACTGGTCCAGAAGCAGGGAATTTGCCATCTGACTCCCTCACCCTCCCATCCACTTTCATCCCCACAACCACAGTCATTCCATCCACTCAACCTCTACCTTCATCCATCTCTACCATTGCCTCCTCCCTTCCACCTCACACTACTTTCCTTCCCATAAGCTTGGATTCCACCCCTCATGAGGATCTCTTTTCTTTTGACATGCATGAAGACTCCTTCATGGATGCCTCTACCTCCTCTCCTCATGAATTCCCCCATTCATCAACTTTTTCAGAGCTACTCTTTTCCTCCATCCATGAACCAGTTACACCTCCCTTGTCTGCACCACCCTCAACATCTTCCCCATTTACATTTTCTGCTACTCCCTCTACCTCTACTCAAGTGCCACTTGAGCAAGTAGCTCTCCTGCCCTTGGCCAATCAGATTTTTGACCTTCTATCCCCTAGGCTATCCTCCCTCTTGGATGCCAAGCTGGCTCCTCTCCTCCTTTCCCTGAGAACTCTCTCTGCCTCTGTCTCCTCCCTCTCCTCTCATCTGGCATGCCCTTCTTCTGGGGGCCTAGAGTCAGCTGCCACTGATTCTAGGCAGGGGGAGATGTCTGCAGAAGAAGAGCTGCATCCTTCATCAGTTCAGTTTGTTCAGACATGTTCAGAGACAGTATCAGTTGCAGAAGTTAAGATAGTATCTGAGGCTCCTCCTCCAGCTTCAATTCAGCTCATCAGCAGTGCCTTAGACCTTCAGTGTTTGGCAGCTTCTGTCCAGAGCTTCTCCCCTCCAGCTCAGATTCAAGAAGACCTTTCCATGGCACCTGAGGCTCCTCCTCCTAATTCAGAACTGCTTCAAGAAGATCTGTCTAGGGCTATTGTCCCTTTTCAGAAGATCCCTGATGTAGCAGTGGTAGCAGTGGCTCCTGCTAATGATGAAATTAAAATGTTAGCAGCTGTTGAAACTTCAGGTGAAGCGATTGAGACACCTGATGCAGTTGAGACCCATGTCTCCCAAGCCCTTCAGGAACCAGCCTCTTTAGTCTCTATGGATCCTGAGGCTGTGCCCTCTCCTACAGTGGTAGACTCCTCCTCCCCACTGACAGCAGATCTTCCTTCAGTTTCCTCCTCAGCAGCTCCAGACTCCATCAGTTTTCCTATCTCTAAAAGGAAGTACATAGATCCATATGAAGAATCTCAAAGTTCAGAAGATGAGTTTGCTACAGATTCTGATGACTCCTCTGCAACTATTGCAAGGAAGAGGAAAGCAAGATCAAAAGCTTTGAAAAGAGTTCCAATGGCTAGAGCCACAGACCATGACATTCCCTACTATATCAAATACAATTGTGAAATCACAGAGCCATGGATGCAGTACTCCCAAAATCAGAGAAAAGCAATGAAACAGAAAAGAAAATTCAATGAAGGACCAACCAAACCTGTCCATCAGCCTCCACCTCCACCTCCTCCAGATGCAGGTGCAGGTGCTAGTCTATCTTCCAATCTAGCCCCTTCAGCTCTACATGGAAAGACATATCAAGCAAGAAGATATCAAGGAGACAGTCAGCAAAGGGGATATCAGCAAAGAGGAAACTATAGAGGCAGGCAGTCCAGAGGAAGATCAGGTTCTCAACCTTATCAAAGGGGAAGAGCTATTGATCCAACCTCTGGTCCCTATCCTTATAGACCTAGAGCTGACCTCACCCCAACTACCTCTCAAGAACTCTCCTCTAACAGATTTGAACCAGCAGTACCTTTTGAAGATCCCACCAAAACTCCTGCCTACTGGAAAGCTAGAATGACAGAAATGTAACGACCCCATCCGTTACATGACGTATAGTAGAAGGTCCGGCCGGGGGCCCACACTATATGCCACAAACAGACGGTGAGGTCACAGGATAATACCAAACCATACGAATCCTAACTCAGAGCATTCTAGCGGAAGCTTTAAGTTACAACTTTGAACTCGCAACCGGAATGTCCAATATATATAAAACCACCTTTATATATAAAACCATGGAATGTACAACAAAGGTTTGGCCTTAAGGCCTTACAGTTCCTCTTTACATACACCATGTTTTACAAACCTCGGCGCGCAGGCCGGCCATACATGAGTAAAAGAGAAATAAGCAACATCTTCGCTAGCCTTCAAGGGCTAGCCGCAGCAGCAGCAACAATAGCAGTAGGGCTTCAGCCCATCACTTACCACTTGGCTCTCCAGCACCTGCACGGGAACAATCCACCCAACCGGTGGCAAACAATGCAACGGTCAGCATTCAGCTGACCCAATTATAACAATCCTACCCCTTTCTTGGGGCATGAGCATTATTTCCCTGCAAGCATGGCATCATCAAATAGCAATTATGTGCGCGCAGGCACATTCAAGCCATCACAACTATCAGCCACACGGCCCGACAGTCCGTGCACTCAGGGCACATTCTTGGTGTACCGGAATACCAGGGTCAACACCACCGTCTACACGGTATTTGAGCATTCTAGTCTTTCCGGCGCGCGGGCCTAAGACTCTCATTAGGCGCTCCAACAAAACCTATAACCAGGCTTCCAAGTCGGACGGACCTAACGCAGGTATGGATCAGCCACCCCCCGTTGCTCAAGTCGCCGTGCCACCTCGAATACGAAAGTATCCATGGCTATTTATAGGCGCGGGTCGGTTTCACCTTTCCTGTTCGGCAATCTGCCTTTTCATCGAGTTGCAGCCCAACGGCTCAACTGCTCATACAGTGGCAACGCACGGCCACAAGAGTTGCATCCAACCCTCTTCATTTCCTGGACATCGTCCAGTACTTCCTGCCGCACCAAGCAACAGGTAGGAACAAGGCATCACAAGCCATAATCACGGAGCCTTCTCCGATATGCAAACAAGCATCACCAATCCAGAACATATCCAGATGGGCTTGACACAGCATGCCTAGAGCCGTACTCCAATTCCGGCCTCTAACAAGGGGGACTTCACATATCTACCCCAAGGGACACCACAACCCACCGCAAACTCGCGGGGAAGGGTTTTCCCTATGCAATGCAGAAAAGAAGGACTTCACATGTCCAAGGAGGGAGATCGTTACCCTTGTCGATCTCTTCGGAGCCATCGAAAACTAGCCGGTGAGAAAGAACCGCAGCAACCTTGCCTTCACAACGCCGGCTTCGGATCACGAATCGGACCACGGGAGCACCGCCGGTGGCTTGCTCTCCTCCTCCTTCTTTCTCTCTTCTTCTCTCTTTCTCTCTTCCTTAAGCCAAATGAAGAATGACTTCTTCATTCTTCCCTCACGTATTAATCCAGCCAGGAAACCACCTTGGCCCTTGGATCAAAAGAGAGAAAACTAAACGGCCAAGATTTTCCCAAAAAACCAATTATTGGCTGACACGGCCTGTGACACGCCCGTGTCACAGGCCGTGTACCCTTAAGCGGCACACACAGTTTGAACCGACTGAACAACACGGGCATCGACACGCCCGTGTCGAACCTGACACGCCCGTGTCATTCTTGAGACAAGCCCGTGTCTCCTGATACCTGGTACTCACCGATTTCCAAAACCAGTACACGGGTCGGAACACGGCAACTAACACGCCCGTGTCCAACCTGACACGCCCGTGTTCAAGGCCGTGTTCACGGCCGTGTCCGGCTCTGACTTGAATAGGCCAATTTCGAAAAATAATTCGAACACGCCCTGGGACACGCCCGTGTCCCAGGCCGTGTACACCCGACACGCCCTGGGACACGCCCGTGTCCCAGGCCGTGTCAAACAGCCTGCTACTCAAACTTTCAGATGAGTCTTTTTGGGGCCTTTTTGGGGTGTTACAACCCTCCCCCCTTAACAAAATTTCGTCCCGAAATTTGTACAGTTAGGAAACAAGAACCAGCAATGCTATAACGCTGTTATAACAAAAAGTACACGGTCTACAGTTTAAACAAACAACTCGGGAAATTCAGCTCGCATGGTCTGCTCTCGCTCCCATGTTAGCTCTTCACGGCCACAATTGTCCCATCGGACCTTGACCATCCCGATCACTTTGTTCCGCAACTGTTTCTCGGCTCGATCCTCGATCCGAATGGGTCTAACCCTCGTCATTATCCCATACTCGACCGGTACCCGATCATTCTCCACCACTTGAGCTGGATCCTTCACCGCCTTACGAAGGACTGAGATGTGAAATACATCATGTAATCCACCCAAGTCCGCTGAAAGTGCTAGTCGATAAGCAGCTTCCCCAACTCGCTCCACCACCTCAAACGGACCAAGATACCTCGGACTTAGCTTTTTCAAACGCCGAATCCTGGACACACCTTTGAAGGGTTTGATCTTCAAATATACCCAATCACCCACCGCGAACTCCATGTTCCGATGTTTGGCATTGTAGTACTTTGCTTGACGATCTTGGGCTATCAATAGCCTCTCCCGAATAGAGCGTATGAGCGAAGTAGCTTCTTCGACTTCCTTTTTCCCATTCAGCTTAGATTCGCCTGCTTCTGCCCAAGCTAACGGTGTACGGCATTTCCGACCATACAACGCTTCAAATGGTGCCATACCAATACTCGCTTGGTAGCTATTATTATAGGCAAATTCGACGAGAAATATATAATCTTCCCATCTCTTACCAAAGTCTAGCGCGCACATGCGGAGCATGTCCTCCATCGTCCTGTTGGTTCGTTCAGTCTGGCCATCCGTTTGGGGATGAAAGGCCGTACTAAACGCTAACTTTGTACCCAACATTTGATGAACGAGCCGCCAATCATTCGATGTGAACCGCCCATCACGGTCACTAACGATGCTCCGAGGAACACCGTGCAGTCGAACAACCTGCTCCACATAAAGCTTGGTCAAGGTTTCCACTGAATCATCTCTTCTGTTTGGAAGGAAGTGCGCCACTTTTGTCAACCGGTCCACAATCACCCAGATTGAATCATGACCGCGTTGAGATCTCAGCAACCCGTGCACGAAATCCATCGAAATATCATCGAACTTCCACTCCGGAATAGGTAACGACTTCAGGAAACCGCCAGGCTTCTGGCATTCTGCTTTCACCAACGCACAGGTAGTGCATTCATCCACATAACGTGCGACATCTTTCTTTAGTCCGGGCCACCAGAACAGCTTTTTCAGATCTCTGTACATCTTTGTGCTCCCTGGGTGAACTGAGTACTTTGCAAAGTGAGCTTCGTACATCAACTCTTCCCTCAATTTACCCACACTTGGGACGCACACTCGACCATTTCTTCTTAACAAGCCGTTATCCGAAGAGAATTGGTCCTCCGGCCCATCTTTCGCATAGTGCTGGAGACTTTCATCAAGCTCCGTTGCTCGCCGAACTCTGTCCGTAAGGTCATACTGCACCTCCGTCCAGTTCAAGCATGCATCGGTTGACGAACCCTTGTCAACGCAAGATATCTCCAATGCTTCCAATTCCTGGATCAAACGCTGATCATGCCTCTGCAACCAGCTTGCCCGTACCGGAGTCTTTCGACTCAAAGCATCAGCGACCACATTTCCCTTCCCGGGAGTATAGTGAATCTCGAATGTGTAGTCCCCAAGGAACTCCATCCATCTTCGTTGTCGCATATTCAGATCCTTCTGATCCAACAAATACTTTAGGCTCTTGTGATCCGTATAGATATCCACTTTAACGCCATATAGATAGTGCCGCCACAACTTGAGCTCAAAGATTACCGCCGCCAACTCCAAATCATGGACGGGGTAATTCCGCTCATGCACTTTCAACTGACGCGAGCCATAAGCAATCACTTTACCAAACTTCAAAAGAACGCAGCCTAAGCCGCTCCCAGATGCATCACTATAGATCTCATACCCATCGGTACCACATGGCGATGTCAACACAGGCGCCGTGGTCAAACGACTCTTCAAGTCTTCAAAAGCTCGCCCGCACTCCGGCGTCCAAATGAACTTTTGATCTTTTCTCGTCAGCGTGGTCAGAGGTAAAGCAATCCGTGAGAAGTTTTCCACAAACCGTCTATAGTAGCCCGCAAGTCCAAGGAAGCTCCTGACCTCGGCCACTGAAGACATCACTGGCCAATCTCGGATGGCACTTAGCTTCAACGGATCCACCGCGATACCCTCTCCGCTTACCACATGGCCTAAAAAGGCTACTGAAGAGAGCCAGAACTCACACTTTGAGAATTTGGCAAAAAGCTTATTCCTCCGCAGGGTATGCAAGACCAAACACAAATGGTTTGCGTGATCCTCTTCCGACTGCGAGTATACTAAGATGTCATCGATAAACACAATAACAAACAAATCCAAGTACTCTCGGAACGTTCGATGCTTTAGGTCCATAAATACCGAAGGCGCATTACATAGGCCAAACGGCATTACCGTGAACTCATAATGACCGTAGCGTGTTCCAAACGCCGTCTTGGGAATGTCACCTTCCCGAATCCTTAGCTGATAATATCCCGATTTCAAATCCAATTTGGAATAGACCGTTGATCCCGCTAGCTGATCAAAGAGGTCATCAATCCGCGGGATCGGATATTTATTTTTCTCCGTCAGCTTATTCAACTCGCGGTAGTCAATACACAACCGTAAGCTACCGTCTTTCTTTTTCACAAAGAGAACAGGCGCGCTCCAAGGTGACATACTTGGGCGTATATATCCCTGCTCCAACAACTCTTGTAATTGGACTTTCAACTCAGCCATCTCTTTTGGCGCGACGCGATATGGAGAGCGGGCCACAGGTTTCGCACCTGGCACCAACTCAATAGAGAAGTCAATCTCCCACTGGGGTGGTAACCCAGGAAGATCTTTAGGAAACACGTCGGCAAACTCTGACACAACTGGCACTTCACCGACACTGGCCTTTGGCTCAACAACCTGAATTAGCGTGAAGAATAACTCCGCGCCCTTCCGAACAGCATTGACGAATTGGAGTGCAGACAACAACGTTCCGCCAACTCCTCGCATACCAGCGAACTTCGTCACACGCCCGGTATTCTGACCCAGTGTAATCTCTTTGGAGTTGCAATCAATAAAGGCACGCTGCTCCGAGAGCCAGTCCATACCAAAGATCACATCAAACTCCGATAACGGTAGCACAGCTGCACTCAAAACCGAAATCCCGACTTCCTATTTGCACATCCACATCGCAAGCCCTATCCGCAAGCATCACACAGCCATTCGGCAATAGCACCCTTGTCCTATCCACCGTCACATGACTCGGTACCCCAATTCGAGATACGAAATCCTCAACCAGAAAAGAATGCGAAGCACCCGTATCAAACAGGGCTCTCGCCAAATTATTCAGAATCAGGACAAAGCCTGCAGCACATACATCATGCACAAGCTAAACATAACCAAAACCAATAGCACAGCAAGTAAACTAAATCAACTCGTACCTGTGACGACGTCACTTTGCTTAATCGCTTCCTGTTGGCCAAGTTGATAGATTCGGGGCTGCGCCTGAGATGCAGAGGAATCCACCACCGCTTTGCCCTTCTCAGCATACGACGCACCCGTCTTCTTGTCCCCTTTGGGCTGCACAACCCGACAGTCACGAGCAATATGCCCCACCCGGCCACAGTTATAGCATGTACGAGCATCCGGCCTTGATGTCGCTCCCGACACAACGGTCGTCGTCACTTGCCCAGATGGCTTGGACCTCTTGCCCCCTTTCTTCTGGTAAAACGACTTGCTCGGGCGAGGTGCTTGAAACTCTGGCTTTGACGCAACCAAGCCCTTATTCCCTTGCACTCGCTTCATGTCCTTCTCCAACGCGCACGCAGTGTAAGACCCCCTCCCGGAACACAACACACGGCACGAGGGGAGTCTTATGCCCGAAATAGCCGCCTTGCGGTAGCACTAACACACGGGTTAGCCTTTACCACAAGACGCCTATTCCGCCGGCTACAATCCATATCACAACAAACATGCCAACCCAACCATAACAGAAAAGTAAAAGCAAAAGCAGTTCAGTTCACAGCTATGTTAAAGTCCAAAAGTAGCGGAAGATAACAAGCACAACAGGCTTGTACAAAAAGAACAAGAGTCTAGAAATGCTTTGCCAAACGGCTACATGAAAACACTCACGACTGTCACTGACGGTGCCGATGGCACCACCACCTCAGGTCCTATCATCCGGGCCTGGCTGTCCTGCTGCATAGTCCGTCGCTGCTCTACCTGCGGGGTTTCCTCCTAAAAAGGAAGACGTAGCAACCGTTAGTCATAAGACTAAGTGGCTTCACATCCGCTCCCCCGGCGACTCCTCGGCACCGGGCGGAGAAAGGAACAAGGTACAATATGATTATATATAAGCAAGTAAACAAGCAGGTGACTGTAAAAATAGTGGAGTATAAACTACGCTACACAACTAGCAGTTCTACAAATATCAATAGTATATGACAGCAGGTATAATTAATCAGAATAGTAACTTAACTTATAAGAGTGCCCATACAAACTTATAAGTTAAGGATCGGCTTAACAATAAAGTAACTCATCGTATAGGAGTGCCCATACAAACTTATACGGTGAGGATCTTGTGTATGCAATGAATGACATGATATGAATGTTATGGTATGACCGACTCATGCGCACGCACATGCAAGTTGCTATGTCGACACAGACTTGAAGTTCCCACTTTTCGAGCAGGTAGCTAACCTCTCAGGCGTCGTCCGTCGTGGCCAGACGGCGACAGTGGAGCGGGCGTCTCCACTACTAGGTGGTATCACACTACCTATCCTAGGCCCCCGTACGCCTCAACGCTAAGAACACAACAGCGGAGCTCACCTGCGTACTACGGCTCAGAAGGGGTCTTGGGTAAATGTGCACCAAGAACACAGCCCAACCTGGCCTTTGATTTCGAACCGGATGGAACCTCGGAAGCACACGAGGTGCAAGCCCAACCGTTCTCATGGCGCGGAGGAGATCTCGGTTTATGGACACCGAGTATCTAACCCTACCGCCCAAGGTCTACCCATTGGCTCCCATCGGTGTGACGACTGGCGAACCCGTAGACCTGCCACAGTCATTATCTCAATATCGCGACACGATGAATCGTCGCACATTACATGCCCCAAAACAACTCACTCGATGCTACCCGTAGGGAGACTTCAACTCTAAGCATCGGTTATTAATAACCCCTTGGGCTCGGATTACGGTTACAAAATACTCCTCACATAGTGTTCATCATTTTCACGCCCACCTATTCAATAACTTCACCTCAACACTACGCACAATAGATATATTCAACACCAAATTGTATAGTATATCCTATACCGATCTCAACTCCTAATATCTAGCCTTCCCATCCAACCATTTCTCTACCAATACATGGTTATACCTTATTACACAACCAAATGAATAACCATGCTAAATTATAGTAACAACAACATTATAGATATATGGGAGCAAGAAATCAAATGAGCAAATCACAATCATTGCAAGAGAGCTAACATTATAAATTAACAAGTGCATTAACATAGGATAGCCCAATACTAAAACTGGGATTCCCGGAGCTACAGGAATCCGATCACAACGCACAACCCCTCGTTGGAAAGGTATTCGCGAGGGCTACGACTTTCGTGTTGAGTCGATCGCCCAGATCTGGTCTCAACCTACCAGAAATTCAACTCGAACACGTACAGGAAACAGTTTCCTGTACAGGAATTTTCCCGAATGCAGCGGACTCGAACCAGCTTTCCCGTGGCTACAGGTATCGCATGGAAACGAGCAACCACTCGTTGGAAAGGTAATTTCAAGGGCTACAACTTTTGTGTTGAGTCGTTCACCCAGATCTGGCCAGAACACCTCCGAAATTGGCCACGAAGGTCGCTGCGTGCAGAAATCAGATTTCTGCACGCATCTTAAGGCGAGATGAACGGCATCCGTTCATCTTCTTCCTTGCAACGATCTCGCATAAACTTCTCCAGAAATCACACCCAACCTTATTCCTCCTTTCAAAGCCAAACCCTCAACGAAAATCCCTCTCATCTCCACTTTGAACGATGAGAAGGTTGAGGAATACTAAGCCTAGAAAACCTAGGCATGGCTTAACCTAAGAACTCTTCTCCTCACCATCAAGACTCTATGGAGTCGATGTCTCTCCTAAAATAGCTATAGATCTAGCACCAAGGGAGAGGGGAGGAAGCTCACCTCAAGTCCAGCGGTACCACCATGGCCGGCCATGAGCCTCGCACTCCTTCGCGGCGGCATTGTTTTTCCCTTGACGGCGGCGGCGTTTTGATTCCTCCAAGGATGGCTCCGGCAAGCTCTTCCTCCTCCTCCAGCCAAGAACCCTCTCAGGAATTTCGGGGCAGAAGAAAGGAGATGAAATGCTAGGGTTTCCCAACTTTTCCTTTTTATACATCGCAGACACGGGTAGGCACACGGCCGTGTTCCTACCCGTGTTCAGGTGACACGGCCGTGTGCATGCCGTGTCTAGGGCCGTGTTCCTCCCAGAACCACTTTCTGCCGGGTCAGGGTTGCGGCACACGGGTAGAGACACGGCCGTGTCCCGACCCGTGTCCTTGGCACACGGCTAGGGACACGCCCGTGTCCCGACCCGTGTCCTTGGCACACGGCTAGGGACACGCCCGTGTCCCAATGCCCGTGTACCTCTCTGACTGGTAAACCTATTTTTATGAGGCACACGGGTATGGACACGGCCGTGTCCATACCCGTGTCAGCCAAAAATGCTGTTTTGCCTTGTTTTCCTCATTTCCGCACGTCCGCACCTGTTCACCCACATCCCCCATTGGGCTCACCACAGCCCCCTTGACTCAAATACGCAATCAAGGGGCCTAGCGCGAATTGGGACGTTACAAATCCTATAAACAAAATAAAAGATTTCGTCCCCGAAATCAGGGTAAGGCTATGGGAGTGAAACACATAAAAAGGGAACTATGCTTTCAAATAAAATTTTACCTGGAGTAAATAATTCCGGGTAGCGCTCTTGCATCAAATCCCTTGGCTCCCATGTGCACTCTTCCTTCCCGTGATTAGACCATAGCACCTTCACCAAGGGAACACTTTTGCGGCGCAAGGTCCTTGTCTCGTTATCAACGATCCGCATCGGCTCCAGTCGCACAGACCTATCAGACGCCACGGCACCATCCGCCGTGGGGATATACTGTTCAGGTCGCAACAAAGCCTTCCGAAGCGACGATACATGGAACACGTCGTGAAGGTTCTCCAGCTCCGGTGGTAACTCCAATCGATAGGCCAGAGGGCCAATCCTTTCCACTACAACATAGGGCCCAACATACCTTGGGCTGAGCTTCTTGACTCCACGTACTCGTGACACTCCGTGCATCGGTCGAATCTTCAGGAACACCTTATCACCCACTTGAAACTCTACCATACGGTGCCTTGCGTTGTAATATTTCGCCTGTCGGCTTTGAGCCTCTAGCATTCGATTCCGGATCAACCTAACCACCGCGTCCGTGTCATCAATATACTCATTTCCACATGTCTTCGGATCTTCGTCTTGCACCCAGGACAAGGGTGTTCTACACCTCCTTCCATACAAAGCTTCATGAGGTGCCATTCCAATACTAGCTTGATGACTGTTATTATAAGAGAACTCCACGAGAGGTAAGAGCCTCTCCCATGGTTCTCCTTTATCTAGCACACACAACCTCAATAGGTCCTCCAATGTTCGGATGGTTCGTTCAGATTGCCCGTCCGTTTGTGGGTGAAAGGCTGTGCTAAAGGCGAGGCGCGAGCCCAAATAAGCCTGTACAGCCCTCCATTCTCTTGAAGTAAACCGACCATCCCGGTCGGAGACGATCGTCTTTGGCACACCATGGTACCGCACAAATTGTTCCACAAAGAGACGCACTAAGACGCCCACTTGCGCCTCCTTCTTCATTGGGATAAATCGGGCTACCTTGGTCAACCGGTCAACTATCACCCACACAGAATCATTCCCCGAGTGCGAGCGAGGTAACCCGTGGACGAAGTCCATGGAGATGTCCTCAAATTTCCATTCGGGGATGGGCAACGACTGTAGCATTCCACCGGGGCTTCTGCACTCCGCCTTCACCATTTGACAGGCCACACAATGAGTAACAAAGTACTTGACATCCCTCTTCATGCCCGGCCAACACATCGTCTTTCTCAAATCGGTGTACATCTTCGCGATCCCCGGGTGCACCGAGTACTTGGAGCAATGGGCCTCCTTTAGAATATCCTCCCGAATGTTGTCACCTTCGGGGATGTAAAGCCGGCCACGAAAATGGACGAGGCCGTCTTTTAGGGAGTATTCTTCCGTAGTCCCATCCTCCATTGACTTGAAAGCCGGGGTTAAAGCCGCATCCTTCTTTTGTTCCGTACGGATCCGGTCTCGTATGTTGCAAACTATACTCATCGCGGCCAAATATTCGGTATACTCTTCCGGTTGATTCTTAAAGACCAAAGTGATTTCCATCTCTTGCAACGTCCGGATTAACTCCATCCTCATCAAGCGGGATTCCGTGCTCGCTTCCGGCGCTTTCCGGCTCAAGGCATCAGCTACGGAATTAACCTTCCCGGGGTGGTAGTTCAAGGTGAAATCATAGTCGCACAAGAACTCCAACCACCGCCGCTGTCTTAAGTTTAACTCCTTTTGGGTGTGAACGTACTTCAGATTTTTGTGATCCGAGTAGATCTCGCAGTGGACGCCGTATAAAGTAATGCCTCCACATCTTCAAGGCGAATACCACCGCTCCCAACTCTAGATCATGCACCGGGTAGCTGGCTTCATGCTTCTTCAACTGTCTTGAAGCATAAGCGATCACATGCCCATTCTGCATCAACACAGCTCCCATCCCTTGATACGACGCATCCGTGTAAACTTGAAAGCCCTCCTTCCCAGATGGAAGAGCTAGGATGGGTGCAGTCGTCAATCTGTCTTTCAACTCTTGGAATGCAGCTTCACACTGGGGTGTCCATTCAAACGGCACACCCTTCTTGGTCAGCGTAGTAAGGGGAAGGGCGATCTTCGAGAAGCCTTTCACGAACTTGCGATAGTACCCGGCAAGTCCAAGAAAGCTCCGTATGTCGGCCGCTGACTTCAATGGCGACCACTCCTTCACGGCCCGCACCTTGGCCGGATCTACTGCTAGCCCCGCCCCACTAATCACATGGCCTAAGAACGCGACCTCTCGAAGCCAAAACTCGCATTTGCTGAACTTGGTCAAACAAAGCGTGCTCCTTTAGTTTCCTCAGCACTAAAGTTAGATGTTCGGCGTGTTCTGCTTCAGTCTTGGAGTAGACTAGGATATCATCGATGAACACGATGACAAAGATGTCCAAATAAGGGCTGAACACCTTGTTCATCAAGCTCATAAAGGCGGAAGGGGCGTTTGTGAGCCCAAACGGCATCACGGTGAATTCATACAAACCATATCTCGAACTGAACGCCGTCTTCTGAATGTCATCTTCTTGTATCCTCAGCTGATAATATCCCGAACGCAGATCTAACTTGGAGAACCAATACGATCCCACCAATTGATCAAATAATCATCAATGCGCGGTAGGGGATAGGTGTTCCGCACCGTTAACCGGTTCAACTCTCGATAATCAATGCACAACCGCAGGGTGCCATCCTTCTTTTTGACGAACAAAACGGGCGCTCCCCAAGGCGACGAGCTTGGGCGAACGAACCCTGCTTCCACCAATTCCTGAAGCTGGACTCTAAACTCTGCAAGTTCCTTCGGAGCCATTCGGTATGGAGCTCGCGAGACGGGCTTGGCACCCGGAATTAGCTTGATTTGGAAGTCCACTTCCCTATGCGGGGGTAGTCCCGGCAATTTCTCGGGAAATACCTCGGGAAATTCTCGCACCACCCGCACATCCTTGACCTCTAATGTCAATTTCTTCAACTCAAAGCAGATTACATAGACCTCGTCCCCTTCCATATGAGATTTCATAGCTTGGATTGAAGATAATAGTTTACGGGGTGCGAATTTAATACCTTGGAAGATGACTTCCGAGTCTCCATGCCTCAACATAACTTGCTTCTCCGCACAATTGATCCTGGCGTGGTGCCAGTCCAACCACTTCATGCCCAAGATGAGATCGAACTCCGGGATTCTTAACACTGTAGCCGGAGTTTCAAAGAACTTTCCTCCAATAAGGGTGTCGAAATCGCAACTTGCTGACGACGTCATCTCAGAGCCGTCCGGAAGGCGCACCCTTTGAGTAATGCCCGTGAAGTGTTGCACTCCCTCCAAGTCCTTCACGAAGTCCTCCGAAATGAACGAGTGAGACGCACCCGTGTCAAATAACGTATAGGCGGGTCTCCCGCTAACCACGACAGTGCCTAGGTTCCAAAAGGGTAATCACTAATCAGAATAGCGCGTATCATTTGTATCATAAATCTAACAAGTCATATAATATTAATAAATTTTGCACGTACCGGTGATGACTTCCTGCGGATTTCTCTCCTGAGTCATATCCAATGCGAATACATGCTCCCGCGCATGTCCTTGATTTCTCCCTGGTGGTCCTCTTCCTCGGCCACGCATGTGCCCTCGCCCCGTGGAGCTACTGGAGGGGGAGCAATAGGAGCATCCCCGATCAATCGCGGGCAAACTCGTCGGACATGCCCCGGTTGGTTGCACTCAAAACATATCACCTCACGTCGGCCCCCAGGTTGTTGATAATATTGCTGCTGCGGTGGTGGAGGTAAAGCTAGTGGTTGCGGAATTGGGTACTCCACCCGATAGTTCCGGTTGACCCACCGACCGCCTCTGTGGTTTCCCCTTCCTCTGCCATGATCATTCCGCCTTCTATTACTAGGGCCGACTTCAATTACTCCTTCCGCGGGTCTCTTGCCACATCCCATGTGGTCCGCCTCCAGTCTCTTTGCCATGTCAATGATTTCTGCCAGGCTTCCATCGGCTATAAACAAAAGGGCCTGCCTCAGGGGGTCCCTCAACCCTTTGTAGAAGCGCTTCGCGTAGCCTCTATCGTCCAACTCATAGGAATCGGCAAACCTAGCGAGGTGTTGGAACTCCCTCTTGTACTCCGTTACCGAATTCGATCCTTGCTTCAGCTGCAGAAATTTTTCTTCAAGTCCATCCCGAGCAGAAGAAGGGATGAAGTGATCCAGAAAAGCCTCGGTGAACTCGTTCCAACCGATGTCCGTGTACAACCGCCCTTGGAAGATGGAGCCCATGAGGGACTTCCACCACCTTTTGGCGTGCAGCTCTAGCAGCGTCACTACCAATGTCACCGCCATGCTGTTCGGACATCTTATGCCAGCCATCAATTCCTGCACGGTATCAAGCCATTCCTCGGTGCGCACCGGCGATTCTGTCCCAAGATAGGCAGGAGGGGACAGGGCACGGAAGGTGCTCAACCAGTTGGAGCTTGGCGCTTGTTGTTGCACCGGAGCTTGCTGGGCTTTAAATGCATCCAATATGGCTGACAACGTTTGTCCCAGCTCCGACTGCTGGAATTGTGAAGGAACGGAAGGGGTAGGAGTGCCCCCAACCGGCTCCACCTGCGCTGGGACCTATACGCAAGGTACAAATTAGGGTCAGGTTGGCTAAAACTAATGTCAAAGTTGGACAACTTAGTGTGAATTACATATGGGCACATCACTGCTTCCGCTAAGTCGGTTTGTCCCCAAACCGACTAATCGAACGGGAGTGGCCCATTGTTACCTGACTGCTGTAGGTGAAGATCGGCTAAGTCTGATACCATTTGTAAGACCCCCCTCTGATACCATTTGTAAGACCCCCCTCCGGAACACAACACACGGCACGAGCGGAAGCGTGGTGGCCCATAACCCACAGGTCGGAGGATCGAAACCTCCCTCTGATACCATTTGTAAGACCCCCCTCCCGGAACACAACACACGGCACGAGGGGAGTCTTATGCCCGAAATAGCCGCCTTGCGGTAGCACTAACACACGGGTTAGCCTTTACCACAAGACGCCTATTCCGCCGGCTACAATCCATATCACAACAAACATGCCAACCCAACCATAACAGAAAAGTAAAAGCAAAAGCAGTTCAGTTCACAGCTAAGTTAAAGTCCAAAAGTAGCGGAAGATAACAAGCACAACAGGCTTGTACAAAAAGAACAAGAGTCTAGAAATGCTTTGCCAAACGGCTACATGAAAACACTCACGACTGTCACTGACGGTGCCGATGGCACCACCACCTCAGGTCCTATCATCCGGGCCTGGCTGTCCTGCTGCATAGTCCGTCGCTGCTCTACCTGCGGGGTTTCCTCCTAAAAAGGAAGACGTAGCAACCGTTAGTCATAAGACTAAGTGGCTTCACATCCGCTCCCCCGGCGACTCCTCGGCACCGGGCGGAGAAAGGAACAAGGTACAATATGATTATATATAAGCAAGTAAACAAGCAGGTGACTGTAAAAATAGTGGAGTATAAACTACGCTACACAACTAGCAGTTCTACAAATATCAATAGTATATGACAGCAGGTATAATTAATCAGAATAGTAACTTAACTTATAAGAGTGCCCATACAAACTTATAAGTTAAGGATCGGCTTAACAATAAAGTAACTCATCGTATAGGAGTGCCCATACAAACTTATACGGTGAGGATCTTGTGTATGCAATGAATGACATGATATGAATGTTATGGTATGACCGACTCATGCGCACGCACATGCAAGTTGCTATGTCGACACAGACTTGAAGTTCCCACTTTTCGAGCAGGTAGCTAACCTCTCAGGCGTCGTCCGTCGTGGCCAGACGGCGACAGTGGAGCGGGCGTCTCCACTACTAGGTGGTATCACACTACCTATCCTAGGCCCCCGTACGCCTCAACGCTAAGAACACAACAGCGGAGCTCACCTGCGTACTACGGCTCAGAAGGGGTCTTGGGTAAATGTGCACCAAGAACACAGCCCAACCTGGCCTTTGATTTCGAACCGGATGGAACCTCGGAAGCACACGAGGTGCAAGCCCAACCGTTCTCATGGCGCGGAGGAGATCTCGGTTTATGGACACCGAGTATCTAACCCTACCGCCCAAGGTCTACCCATTGGCTCCCATCGGTGTGACGACTGGCGAACCCGTAGACCTGCCACAGTCATTATCTCAATATCGCGACACGATGAATCGTCGCACATTACATGCCCCAAAACAACTCACTCGATGCTACCCGTAGGGAGACTTCAACTCTAAGCATCGGTTATTAATAACCCCTTGGGCTCGGATTACGGTTACAAAATACTCCTCACATAGTGTTCATCATTTCACGCCCACCTATTCAATAACTTCACCTCAACACTACGCACAATAGATATATTCAACACCAAATTGTATACGTATATCCTATACCGATCTCAACTCCTAATATCTAGCCTTCCCATCCAACCCATTTCTCTACCAATACATGGTTATACCTTATTACACAACCAAATGAATAACCATGCTAAATTATAGTAACAACAACATTATAGATATATGGGAGCAAGAAATCAAATGAGCAAATCACAATCATTGCAAGAGAGCTAACATTATAAATTAACAAGTGCATTAACATAGGATAGCCCAATACTAAAACTGGGATTCCCGGAGCTACAGGAATCCGATCACAACGCACAACCCCTCGTTGGAAAGGTATTCGCGAGGGCTACGACTTTCGTGTTGAGTCGATCGCCCAGATCTGGTCGCAACCTACCAGAAATTCAACTCGAACACGTACAGGAAACAGTTTCCTGTACAGGAATTTTCCCGAACGCAGCGGACTCGAACCAGCTTTCCCGTGGCTACAGGTATCGCATGGAAACGAGCAACCACTCGTTGGAAAGGTAATTTCAAGGGCTACAACTTTTGTGTTGAGTCGTTCACCCAGATCTGGCCAGAACACCTCCGAAATTGGCCACGAAGGTCGCTGCGTGCAGAAATCAGATTTCTGCACGCATCTTAAGGCGAGATGAACGGCATCCGTTCATCTTCTTCCTTGCAACGATCTCGCATAAACTTCTCCAGAAATCACACCCAACCTTATTCTCCTTTCAAAGCCAAACCCTCAACGAAAATCCCTCTCATCTCCACTTTGAACGATGAGAAGGTTGAGGAATACTAAGCCTAGAAAACCTAGGCATGGCTTAACCTAAGAACTCTTCTCCTCACCATCAAGACTCTATGGAGTCGATGTCTCTCCTAAAATAGCTATAGATCTAGCACCAAGGGAGAGGGGAGGAAGCTCACCTCAAGTCCAGCGGTACCACCATGGCCGGCCATGAGCCTCGCACTCCTTCGCGGCGGCATTGTTTTTCCCTTGACGGCGGCGGCGTTTTGATTCCTCCAAGGATGGCTCCGGCAAGCTCTTCCTCCTCCTCCAGCCAAGAACCCTCTCAGGAATTTCGGGGCAGAAGAAAGGAGATGAAATGCTAGGGTTTCCCAACTTTTCCTTTTTATACATCGCAGACACGGGTAGGCACACGGCCGTGTTCCTACCCGTGTTCAGGTGACACGGCCGTGTGGCATGCCGTGTCTAGGGCCGTGTTCCTCCCAGAACCACTTTCTGCCGGGTCAGGGTTGCGGCACACGGGTAGAGACACGGCCGTGTCCCGACCCGTGTCCTTGGCACACGGCTAGGGACACGCCCGTGTCCCGACCCGTGTCCTTGCCACACGGCTAGGGACACGCCCGTGTCCCAATGCCCGTGTACCTCTCTGACTGGTAAACCTATTTTTATGAGGCACACGGGTATGGACACGGCCGTGTCCATACCCGTGTCAGCCAAAAATGCTGTTTTGCCTTGTTTTCCTCATTTCCGCACGTCCGCACCTGTTCACCCACATCCCCATTGGGCTCACCACAGCCCCCTTGACTCAAATACGCAATCAAGGGGCCTAGCGCGAATTGGGACGTTACACGCAGTATCAACCAACGCCTGAAACCCTTGGCTCACAGAACCCGAAAGCAGGAATCGCAACTCATCCCGCAATCCTTCATAGAACCGATTCGTTTTCCTTTGGTCATCCGCGAAGATTGTTCCCGCATATCGTCCCAACCTGGTAAACTCATGCAAGTAGATATCCACACTATCTTCCCCTGCTTTAACCGTTGGAACTCATTTTCCATAGCAATGCGTTGCACCGCTGGGACATGTTTCGCCAGAAATAATCGAGAGAACTCCTCAATCGACACTTGTGTTAATTGCCTGCCCGCCAAATGGTGTAGCTCAACCTCGTCCCACCACAAACCGCGCCTCCCCTTCAAGCATGAAGGTGGCTAAGGTGACCTTTAGAGTTTCCTCCGCCCTGATCGCTGTCATTATCCGCTTGACACGCGATAACCAATCTTCCGCCTGCGTTGGGGATCCCATTCCCGCAAACGTAGGAGGACTGAAGCTCATGAATTGCTTCAACGGTCGGTCAGCTGCTCGTGGATCTACAGCCTCAACCGGCTCGGGTCATACATCAACACGAACTGGCACTACTGCCGGCTGCGCTTGCCCGGTCGGCTGAATCATGGCAAATAGCGCCTCAGCCACTAAGCAAACAGTTTCCGCAGATGGAGGGGGTGTTGGCACCTCAGCTGGTGCCGCACTCTCATCAGAGCGCTGGGGCTCAGACTGCCCAGCACCACTACGTGTCACCTATAGGTGGACAAGACACACATTAGCGAACGTATGCAAACAAAAAAACACAGAAAGGAACGCGCAGATTCCTCAAACAAGATTTTGTACATTCCTTAATGGACATTCCAGAGTTCATTAGCGTTACAGCAGGTCGCACAAACACGTGTTCGCCACCCCACAAAAGAATTCGACCACGAATTCGAAAGAGGAAGACCGAGAAAAGCTGATACCAAAATGTAACGACCCCATCCGTTACATGACGTATAGTAGAAGGTCCGGTCGGGGCCCCACACTATATGCCACAAACAGACGGTGAGGTCACAGGATAATACCAAACCATACGAATCCTAACTCAGAGCATTCTAGCGGAAGCTTTAAGTTACAACTTTGAACTCGCAACCGGAATATCCAATATATATAAAACCACCTTTATATATAAAACCATGGAATGTACAACAAAGGTTTGGCCTTAAGGCCTTACAGTTCCTCTTTACATACACCATGTTTTACAAACCTCGGCGCGCAGGCCGGCCATACATGAGTAAAAGAGAAATAAGCAACATCTTCGCTAGCCTTCAAGGGCTAGCCGCAGCAGCAGCAGCAACAGCAGTAGGGCTTCAGCCCATCACTTACCACTTGGCTCTCCAGCACCTGCACGGGAACAATCCACCCAACCGGTGGCAAACAATGCAACGGTCAGCATTCAGCTGACCCAATTATAACAATCCTACCCCTTTCTCGGGGCATGAGCATTCTTTCCCTGCAAGCATGGCATCATCAAATAGCAATTATGTGCGCGCAGGCACATTCAAGCCATCACAACTATCGGCCACACGGCCCGACAGTCCGTGCACTCAGGGCACATTCTTGGTGTACCGGAATACCAGGGTCAAACCACCGTCTACACGGTATTTGAGCATTCTAGTCTTTCCGGCCCGCGGGCCTAAGACTCTCATTAGGCGCTCCAACAAAACCTATAACCAGGCTTCCAAGTCGGACGGACCTAACGCAGGTACGGATCAGCCACCCCCCGTTGCTCAAGTCGTCGTGCCACCTCGAATACGGAAGTATCCATGGCTATTTATAGGCGCGGGTCGGTTTCACCTTTCCTGTTTGGCAATCTGCCTTTTCATCGAGTTGCAGCCCAACGGCTCAACTGCTCATATAGTGGCAACGCACGGCCACAAGAGTTGCATCCAACCCTCTTCATTTCCTGGACATCGTCCAGTACTTCCTGCCGCACCAAGCAACAGGTAGGAACAAGGCATCACAAGCCATAATCACGGAGCCTTCTCCGATATGCAAACAAGCATCACCAATCCAGAACATATCCAGATGGGCTTCACACACCATGCCTAGAGCCGTACTCCAATTCCGGCCTCTAACAAGGGGGACTTCACATATCTACCCCAAGGGACACCACAACCCACCGCAAACTCGCAGGGAAGGGTTTTCCCTATGCAATGCAGAAAAGAAGGACTTCACATGTCCAAGGAGGGAGATCGTTACCCTTGTCGATCTCTTCGGAGCCATCGAAAACTAGCTGGTGAGAAAGAACCGCAGCAACCTTGCCTTCACAACGCCGGCTTCGGATCACGAATCGGACCACGGGAGCTCCGCCGTGGCTTGCTCTCCTCCTCCTTCTTTCTCTCTTCTTCTCTCTTTCTCTCTTCCTTAAGCCAAATGAAGAATGACTTCTTCATTCTTCCCTCACGTATTAATCCAGCCAGGAAACCACCTTGGCCCTTGGATCAAAAGAGAGAAAACTGAACGGCCAAGATTTTCCCAAAAAACCAATTTTTGGCTGACACGGCCTGTGACACGCCCGTGTCACAGGCCGTGTACCCTTAAGCGGCACACACAGTTTGAACCGACTGAACAACACGGGCATCGACACGCCCGTGTCGAACCTGACACGCCCGTGTCATTCTTGAGACACGCCCGTGTCTCCTGATACCTGGTACTCACCGATTTCCAAAACCAGTACACGGGTCGGAACACGGCAACTAACACGCCCGTGTTCACGGCCGTGTCCGGCTCTGACTTGAATAGGCCAATTTCGAAAAATAATTCGAACACGCCCTGGGGCACGCCCGTGTCCCAGTCCGTGTACACCCGACACGCCCTGGGACACGCCCGTGTCCCAGGCCGTGTCAAACAGCCTGCTACTCAAACTTTCAGATGAGTCTTTTTGGGGCCTTTTTGGGGTGTTACAAGAAATGGCTGCTTTAAATGAGATTAATAAAGCTAGAGAAAAAGGTCTGGACACCTCTCATATCCGTACAATGTCAGACCAAAGAAAAGAGGAATTGGAGAAATATAATTCTAAGAAATTCTTTGATTCAGACAGATATATGCAACTCCATCCTACAGTTGTACCACCCAGTGCAAGAGATCATAAGTCTTTAGGTGCAGCTGATGATTACCGATCTAAAAAGGAAGCTTCAAATCCAAACAGAGAAATCATCTTCAAGAAGAGTGATCAAGACAAAGCCCCAAAGGGAAAGTAAAGTAAGATGCTTTAATTCTTTCTATATGCTAGACTCAGGACATTTAAACATTACTGCTGCTATATAGTGTTATATATATGCTGCTTTTTATTCTGTCATATGTCTGGTTGTATTGTATTGAACTGTATTTTTGCTTTACTTCTCTTTGAATCCCTAAATTCATGTAAATAGTAATCCTAATCCAAATAGGGGGAGATTGTTGGAACACCCTATTACTATTTGGATCAGGATGACTATATTTCTATAGGGATTTTGTGTTGTGACCTCCTTGTTGTTATAAAGGTCACTTAGGCTAGATAGAGTAACTCTCAGCTCGACGCAGAGTCGACTTCAGCTCGACGCAGAGTCGATCTCAGCTCGAAGCAGAGTCGATCTCAGCTCGACGCAGAGTCGATCTCAGCTCGACGCAGAGTCGACCTCAGCTCGACGTGGAGTCGACCTCAGCTCGACATTCCGTCGAACCCAGTTCTGCTTACAGAAAACACTCTCTGGCCAATGTGTGTCGTGCTCAGATCGACGTTTCACTGTGAGCTCGACGTTTTCCAGACTTCCGTCAGTTTTGAATAGGAATTCAAATTCCTTCTGTCAGACAATTAATGCTGAAGATTTATTGGCCGTTACAGCATATCTAGTGCATGGCTCAAGGAATTTTCTAAGGAATGTCTGTCTGACATTTCCTTTGAGACATGGACATTTAAGAAAAGCATTTAATGCTGACTGCCAACGGCTATCAAAGAAAAGGAAGAAGAAGACTCAGTTATATTATTCATTTTTAGCTAGACAGAGAGACATAGAACAACAATACAGGACTTCAGCTGCTCTCTCTCTGTGATATTGTTTTGAAAGCTCACTCACAGGAATTCTGATTGCTTCAGACACAACCATCCAACCTTCTTGGATCATCTCTTGCTGGAGCAAATCAGATCTTTGAAGACCTGTCACCCTTGTGCAGAGCTCTCCTTCCTGAACTTCTTCTTGATCTCAGGGGGAGCTTTGACAACAACTACAAATCCACTTTTGCTTCTCTCTACTTGTTGATAGAGAAGACATCATCACCTCTTTTTCTTTTTCTTTCTGTACAGGGTTTTAACTCCCTTCAAAAGTTACCTTTGGTTTTGCTGAAACCTGGTCAAAATCAGCTCCTTTGGTTTGTGAGAACCTGATCAAAAACTCTCTGGTGACCAAGACACTTGATCAACTCATCTTGAAGTGGATTCCTATCAAGGGTGATAGAAGAGTGGACTACCCAGGATTTTGGGGAACCACTATAGCTCCTTGTGTCGTCTGGATTGCTTGTTTCTTTGTGTTTTGCTTTGTGCTGTGAATTTCTTTTTACTCTGATTATTTGCTATAGCACCATACACTAAGTAAATATAAACTTTCTCTGCACACAAGTTTTTATTAGCAAAATTATTTTAAATAACTCTATTCACCCCCCTCTAGAGTTAGGATTGATCTTATCCTGCACTTTCATCCTCCTTCATGGTTTGCTCTTGCTCTTAAGACAGTTCCTCACGGCCACAATTGTCCCAATGTACTTTGTCCATCCTGACAAATTTATTGCGAAGTTTCTTGACTACCACGTCCTCAATGTGAATATGCTTGAACTTCGTTGTCAAACCAACCTCGACCGGTACCTGATCCACAACCACCATCTGCATATGCTCTTACACTGCCTTCCGTAACACTGACATGTAGAATACGTCATGTCGACCACTAAGTTCCGCTAAGAGCTTTAATCGATAGGAGGCTTCCCCAATGCGCTCCAAAACCTCAAACGGTCGTAGGTATCTCGGACTTAGATTTTCAAGCATCGAATCCTTGGCACGCCCTTGAATGGTTTGATCATCAAACACACCCAATCTCCTATATTAAACTCAACATTTTAGGGCTTGGCATTGTAGTATTTAGCCTGCCTATCCTGCACGATCAACAATCGCTCCCTGATTGTCTGAATAATTGAAGTCACATCCTCGACTTCCTTATGCTTGTAAAACCTTGACTCTCCCATCTCCAACCATGACAATGGAGTACGATACTTTCTACCATATAGGGTCTCGAAGGGCTTCATTTGAATGCTTGCCTGGTAGCTATTGTTGTAAGATAACTCGATGATATATAAGATATCCTCCCACATTTTCCCGAAATCTACGGCGCACATACGAAGCATGTCCCCCATCGTCCTGTTTACCCAATCGGTGTGACTATCCATTTGCGGATGAAAAGTCGTACTGAACTTCAGCATAGTTGATGTATGGTATCTTCTCGGGATATGTCACGGAGGCCACGACGACGCTTATGACAACGCTCAATGCTCTCTAATCCACACGCTAACGAATTCGCAGCCACAACAATTATTTTATTTATCGTTCGCGCTAACATACGGATCGCCGTTCCACAAGTAGATCAAAAGTTGGCTATAGGCCAAATTACTTCCGGCTAAATGGGATAATATCGATCCCGATCGAGCTATTAGGTTATACCAAAATAGATCCACCAAGAACAATTGATTCGAAAGATGGTAGGATCTATCCCAATAAAAGAAAGCGAGGATCGCCAATCCTCTTACGAGTCTTTCAGAAATCCAAACGAAAAATACAAATCTATTATTTGATTAACCGCGAAGAAAAACAAATCGGAAAATAACGCAAAAAATCGACCACCACAAGAACTATCTAGAGATAGAAAACTCTTGGTAGAAATTATCGTTACCCCCCTTGGATTTGTAGATCCGCGATGCGTGGATCCACCAAGTTTGATCGCTCCTCCGTTGAAGATCCACGGGAGACGCGCTACGGATGATGAACATACTAAACTCCTTCACTTCACGCCGTGGAGGAATCCCTAACTTCTTTCTTTGCAAGGCAACCTCTCATGCATGACCGAATATCCTTGGAGAGAGGGGATCTCGGTTGGCCGAGAGCAAGAGGGTGAGGTTGGTGGCCGAGCACTAGAGAGAGGGGGCCGACCGAGAGCAAGGGGGGAAGAAGGTGGTGGCTGAGCACTTGAGAGGAGGGAGCCTTGGGGCTGGCGGCTTGGAGGAAGAAAGAAAGAGGGGCGGCGGCTAGGAGAAAGAGGGAGGGAAGATTTAGGGTTGGCAAGTTTTCAATTTTGATTTCAATATATTGTCTACAAAATGTGAGGAGTTCATGGCCTTATATAAGGCTTACATCATAAGCAAATACAAGTGGCTAAGTGCACACACAATAAAACAAAATGCAAATAAACATTGTTTTCAAATAATAAGCATGAAACAGATAAAGGCACAGCCAAGCTCATAAAAATTAAAATGTAGCCTTGGTCTTATTGCGAGGGCGAAGCTTGTAGCAATGACCGCTACGGCGCCGAAAGTCCTTGGCCGGCATCGCATCCTCTACAACTTTTGTCCCATGTTGACCATCCTGGTGGCTGTCGCCATCAATCCTCCTCCGCTCAAAAGGACTCATCACCGATGAGTGGGTTGAAAGGTAACAGAGTATGAGGTCCGCGTCAAGAAGATCCACCTGTGCAGCAGAGAGCCAAGAGTCGTCCAAAGCTGGCCGACCACGCCAACGAACCAAAAACCTGTGAATGTCGCCGTCAGGAGTGGAAAACTCATCATTTTGCAAAATCCTGTCATGCAAGAAATCTGTGCGGGGAAACCTTGGAAAAGCGTTAGGTGAAGCAGAAAAACAAGTTGTATAATCAATAGACGGCATACCTCCCGTAGAATCCAAAGGAGAAAGCGATCTAGAAATAATCTCACCCCCACCCCATTAGATTGTATAGTTGAAATATTAAACGGAGAGACAGACAGTTCAGGTGGTAGAGCAATATAAAGCGTTAAATCAGAAATGTAAAACACCGGGGAGATTCCCCAATCAACGGGTAACTCTAACAAATAAGCATTTTCGCCTAACTTCTTCAAAACCCGAAAAGGACCTGCTTTCTTGTTCGCTAATTTTTTTATGGTGCCCGAAGGCATCCGTTCAGGGATAAGACGAACCATAACAAAATCGCCAATGTTCAAGGAGACTGCTCGCCGATGTACGTTAGCATTCGATTGATAGATAGAATATTGTTTAGCTAACGTCTTGCCAATGTGCTCATGGAGAGTGTGGACATGTGAAGCGAAGTCCTGTGCAAATTGACTTGACTTAAAAGAAGGAGGTAATGGAACCATGTCAAGAGGCACTGGCGCCTTATAACCATGCACTATCTCATTCGGAGACAACCCAGTGGACATGTTCTTAGAGTTATTGTACGCTAGTTGGGCATGCGGAAGGATAAGATCCCACGTACCTTTATGTTCGCCTACTAAACAATGAAGTAACCCTCCCAAGCTACGATTGACAACTTCCGTTTGCCCATCCGTTTGGGGATGATAGGTCGACGAAAACAAAATTTTAGTGCCCATGAGTTTCCAGAGTGTCTTCCAAAAATAACTTGTAAATTTAACCTCCCTATCACTCACTATCGTCTTGGGAACACCCCGATGTGCCACGACCTCCTTGAAATACAATTTTGCTACATTTGATGCATCGTAGGTATTATTACTTACGATAAAATAGGCCATTTTGGAGAAACGGTCTACTACGACTAGAATAGAATCGTGACGCCGCAATGTCATGGGTAAACCCAAAATAAAATCCATGCTGACATCTTCCCATGGTACCGACGGAATCGGGAGTGGAGTGTACAGACCCGCGTTGGTCTTGTTCCCCTTAGCTAGTTGACAAACACGACATCTTCCTACCATTTTGTTGACCATGGGTTTGAGGCCCGGCCAAAAGAATTTATCCTCTACGAGTGTTATCGTTTTGTCTTGACCAAAATGTCCGCCTAACCCTCTGCTATGTAATTCCCATATGATAAAATGTCGTAATGACGAGCGGGGAATACATAATTTCAAATGTTTAAATAAGTATCTGTAACGGATATAGTATGTTGAAATGGTGGTAGGGGAGTTGTCCTGAGCAGCGAAGTAAACTTCCTTAAAGTCTGGGCATTGGACATATTCATCTTTAATCCTCTCAAATCCTATGAATGTCACTTCCTTGATAGTTAGTAATAAGGTGACCCTACTGAGCGCGTCCGCCACACGATTTAATGTACCCTTCAGATGCTTGAGAATGAAGGTGTACTCCTGTAGGTATGAGATCCATTTAGCGTGTCATGGGCTAATCTTATTTTGAGAATTAACAAATTTGAGAGCCTCGTGGTCCGATAATATAACGAATTCTTTTGATATCAGGTAATGTCGCCAATGTTGGAGACAACGAATCATGGCATAGAATTCGCGATCATAATTCGAATAGTTTAACCTTTGGCCGGCTAGTTTCTCGCTAAAATATCCTAGCGGATGTCCCTCTTGACTTAACACTCCTCCGATTCCTATCCCCGATGCGTCGCATGACAGTTCAAACACTTTACTAAAATCCGGTAATCAGAGTAAGGGGGCTTCAGACATCCGTTCCTTAATCGTTTGGAAAGCACTAGTGGCCGCTTTAGTCCAACTAAATTCTCCTTTCTTCATACATTCAGTTATGGGTGCCATAACACGACTAAAATTCCGAATAAATCTTCGGTAAAACGTGGCCAAACTGTGGAAACTTCTAACTTCCCTTATATTCTTGGGTTCCGGCCACTCTTAATCGCTTGAACCTTCTTTGGGTCCACATGAATGCCATCTAAACTCACGATGTATCCTAGGAACTCTACAGAAGACACACTGAATGCTCATTTTTTAAGGTTAATAAATAAATTCTCTTTGCGTAATGTGGTAAGAATTGTTCTTAGTTGAGTCTCATGATCCCCCGGTGAAATGCTAAATACCAAAATGTCGTCGAAATAGACAACTACAAATTTTCCCATGTAGGGTTTAAAGACTTGGGTCATCAATCGCAAAAACGTACTCGGTCCATTGGTAAGTCCCTCTCCAAGCACTAGCCATTCATAGAGTCCATCCTTAGACTTAAATGTCGTCTTCCATTCGTCTCCCTCCCGTATTCGTATTTGATGATAACCGCTCTTAAGATCCAATTTAGAGAATACGACGGCTCCTGATAACATATCTAGTAAATCATCCAAACGGGGAATGGGGAACCGATACTTGACAGTTATTTTATTTATAGCCCGGTAATCGACACACAATCGCCACGTCTTATCTCTCTTCGGGACTACCAAGGCAGGGACGGCACAAGGACTTTTACTATGACGTATAAATCCTTTTGCTAACAAATCTGAAATTAACTTTTGCAACTCTTCATGTGAGGAGGGATTGAGTCGGTAATGGGGCTGATTCGGAAATGATGAACTCGGGAAAAAATCTATCTCATGCTGGATATCACGCATAGGTGGCAACTGAGGTTATAAGTCCACCGGGTAGACATCCTTATACTCTTCTAAGAGAGTTCGAAGGGATAATGGGAGGCTCTCTAAACGGGGTGCATCCTACTTAGCTTGCAGACAGACTAAAGCGTAGATAATGCTATCCATGAAAGTCTCACGCTCTAACTCTTTCTTACCTATCAGGCTTATCATTTTCTTTTCTACCGGCACAATGGTATCTTTGGACGCAAGTGACAGATCCTTGGGCGGCGATGGTTTCAATACAATGGTCTTACCATTGAACTTGAACTCATAAGTGTTGCCTCGTCCGAAATGGGTCACGTCATAATCATAAAGCCAAGGTCGTCCTAATAAAACATGACACACGTCCATGGGGATGACATCGCACCACACTTTATCGACGTAGTTTTTCAATGTTAGTGGCACCAAGCATCGCTTAGAGACCGCTATTGACGTCTTGTTTTCCCATGCGATTTTATAAGGATGTGGGTGCGGCTCGGTGACTAAATGCATGCGCGTGATGGCGTTCTCCGAAACGACATTCATGCAACTACCACTATCAATAATTAGTTTGCACCATTTTTCACCGCCCCTAAAATTTAAGGTAAATATATTTGTTCGGTTATACTCATCCAACGCTCGCGGTGTGGCCAAAATACATCTCATCACCATCATGTAAGAATCGTCCTCAATGTCACTCGGCTCGGCATCAGATTCTTCGCCAGCTCCATAGACGATATCGGCAGGCTCAGACGCGGAGTCTAATAGGGCTAACGGTTTGCTCTTCGTGGGGCACTCACTAGAGTAGTGCCCTTGGACTTCGCAAGAATAACACGTGGCATTAGTCTTGCTGATTCGACCTATCGGTACTCGCTCACCGGTTGGATTTCTATTATTCCTAGCGGTAATGACAATGGACTCCGAATCCGTTGATCGATACTTACCCTTGTCTCGCGTGGAGGAAAAAGGATGCGGTCCTAAGATGGACTTTCCCTTCTGAAAGTTTCGTCCTTTGGCCTTGTAGGCAGTTTGTTTTACAATATCCAAGACGGTATTGAGCGTGGTGTAAAGGTCCGTGTGACCATAACGCAAGAGCTTGCCTTGAATGTCCGGGTTGAGTCCCTTACGAAATCAGGAGAGTGTGACTTCGGGCATCTCACGAACATCACAACGCACCAACATATCCTTAAGGTGTCCCATGTAATCTGCTACCGAAGCGTTTCCTTGACAAAGGGAGGCAAATTCGTCGAACATTTGGGTCCGGTGATATGTGGGAACATATTGGTCGTGTAGAAGTGCTTTCATGGCAGCCCACCCAATTGGGGTGCTCCATTAACGGTACCTAATCGCCTCTCTTCGTTCAACCAGTATGTTTTGGCCCTTCCTAGTAGTTTCATCCATGCAACCTTCACTTTCTCAACGTCCGTCAAGTCGTGCCATTCAAAATAGCACTCGATTCCCATGATCCAGTCTAGGAATAGTTGGGGCTCTCCCATACAATCATATGAGGGTGAGTCTATTTTTACGGCCCTAGTTACGTCGAACTCATAATGACCTCGGGGTGGGTACTCATCGTCCTGATCACGTGGTTGATTTTTTTCTATCATCTCGTGTGTTTGCTGCCTGGGGTTGGGGACTCGGTCTATTTCTACCCACTCCGTGGTTTTGAGGCGCCGCTTGATTTAACGCCAACCCTTGAATTATTTGGGTGAGTGCATCGAACCTAGTGTTAAACTCTTCTCGAAGCTTTGCGATTATGGCCGGAGCGTGCTCATCATCATGACCATCTGCCATGGTTGTCGTGGATGTGGAATACTCCGTGCCAAGCCTAGTGCGCATGAACACAAGAGAAAACGTGGTTTTGACCATATTAAAATTATGATGTTGAAATTTCTTTACGCTTGTAGAGTGGGAGGATTGAAAAACTTTTTTTGAATTTTTTTCTTAGAAAAATAAGGAGAGTACTCAGAATTATTTTTGGAATTTTCTGCCGAATTTTTTTTTTTATTAAATGCAGACCAGAACGTAGAAATTTCAGTTTTTACGTTGTTTATGACAAATCGTGCACAACCACTAAAGTGTGAAAACCATACGACATAAAAGAGTAAGGATGGTGTCGATTGAAAAATCAACACAACCTCCCTCTGATACCAAATTTATGTAGGGTATCTTCTAGGGATATGTCACGGAGGCCGCGACGACGCTTATGACTACGCTCAATGCTCTCTAATCCACACGCTAACCAATTCGCAGCCACAACAATTGTTTTATTTATCGTTTGCGCTAACATACGGATCTCCGTTCCGCAAGTAGATCGAAAGTTGGCTATAGGCCAAATTCCTTCCTGCTAAATGGGATAATATCGATCCCATCGAGCTATTGGGTTGTACAAAAATAGATCCACCAAGAACAAATGATTCAAAAGATGGTAGGATCTATCCCAACAAAAGAAAGCGAGGATCGCCAATCCTCTTACGAGTCTTTCGGAAATCCAAACGAAAAATACCAATCTATTATTTGATTAACCGCGAAGAAAAACAAATCGGAAAATAACGCAAAAATTCGTCCACCACAAGAACTATCTAGAGAAAGAAAACTCTTTGTAGAAATTTTCGTTACCCCCCTTGGATTTGTAGATCCGCGATGCGTGGATCCACCAAGTTTGATCGCTCCTCCGTTGAAGATCCACGGGAGACGCGCTACGGATGATGAACGTGCTAAACTCCTTCTCTTCACGCCGTGGAGGAATCCCTAACTTCTTTCTTTGCAAGGCAACCTCTCATGCATGGGCTGAATATCCTTGGAGAGAGGGGATCTCGGTTGGCCGAGAGCAAGAGGGTGAGGTTGGTGGCCGAGCACTAGAGAGAGGGTGGCAGCCGAGAGCTAGAGGGGAAGAGGTGGTGGCCGAGCACTTGAGACGAGGGAGCCTTGGGGCCGACGGCTTAGAGGAAGAAAGATAGAGGGGCGGCGGCTAGGAGAAAGAGAGAGGGAAGATTTAGGGTTGGCAAGTTTTCAATTTTGATTTCAATGTATTGTCTACCAAATATGAGGAGTTCATGGCCTTATATAAGGCTTACATCATAAGCAAATACAAGTGGCTAAAGGCACACCACATAAAAGAAAATGCAAATAAACATTGTTTTCAAATAATAAGAATGAAACGGATAAAGGCACACCCAAGCTCATAAAAATCAAAATGTAGCCTTGGTCTTATTGCGAAGGCGAAGCTTGTAGCCATGACCGCTATGGCGCCTCAAGTCCTTGGCCGGCATCGCATCCTCGACAACTTCTGTCCCATGTTGACCGTCCTGGTGGTCGTCGCCATCAATAGTACCCTACAGTTGATGCACTAGCCTCTAGTCATTAGATATGAAGCGCTCATCACGGTCACTCACGATGCTACGAGGCACACCGTGCAGACGTATGATATTATCCACATAATGCTTCTCCAGCTTCTCTAATGAATTGTCCTTCTTGTTTGGGATGAAATGTGATACTTTCATTAAACGATCAATTATCACCTAGGTGGCATCATTTCCCTTCTGCGATTTCAGCAAACCATGCACGAAATCCATGTATATATCGTCAAACTTCCATTTTGGTATATGCAACGACTTCAAAAAACCATTGGGCTTCTGACATTCTTCATTCGCCAAAGCACAAGTCTGGCACTTGGCTATATATAACGCTGCTTTTTCAGTTCTTGCCCCCAGAACAACTTTTTTATATCTTTATACCTTTTGGTGCTTCCCCGGTGAATCAAGTACTTGGTGTAATGAGCCTCGTACATTAATTCCTCCCGTAGTTTTCCCAACTTTGGGACGTACAATCGATAATTTTTCCATAACAGTCCATTCTAAGTAGTAAATTGCGCATTTGACCCATCCAAATACTCAGCCATATTGTGTTTCATGATGTCATCGAACTCCAAAGCCTACTTAATTAGGTCGGTGAGGTCATATTGTACCGCTGTCTAGTTCAAACGTGTTTCCTCACTAGACCTCCTATCAATACAAAAGATCTCCAAGTCCTACAAATCTCAAATAAGATGCTCATCATGAATCAATAACCAATTGTCCTGTGTGGGAACTCTGTGAATTAACGCATCAACAATGGCATTACCTTTGTCGGGGACATAATGTATTTTGAACTTGTAACCCCCAAGGAACTCCATCCACCTCTACTGACACATATTTAGGTCCTTCTGATCCAATAGATACTTAAAGCTCTTATGGTCTGTGTAAATGTCGACTTTCACGCCATACACGTAGTACCTCCATAGCTTCAGCGTGAATATCATGGTCTCTTACTCCTAATCGTGAACCTGATAATTCCTCTCATGCATCTTCAACTAGTGCAAGGCATTGGCTATCACCTTCCCGTGTTGTAGTAAAACGCACCTTAAGCCGCTACCTGAAGCATCTTTTGTAGATATGAGCAAGTGTTCGTGAGTTCTCTTCAGGTATTTGCGACGCCCTTGATTTTTCGATGTTTATTTTAATTCCTTTAGTTGCGTATTTTTGACATCAGGGCGTTAACGTTGCTGGTGTGTGACTTTTGCTTATTTGGTATCTGAGGTTTTGACTTAGAATATTAGAATGGCTAAATTATAGTGTGCTTTTGAGATTTCCCTCACGAGCCGGGCTTGTTTTGGAACTCGGAGGAGCCTTTTTGGGATATTTGGTGTGAGTGGTGAGTTTTTCCCATTTCATGAATTTTTTGGCGTTAGGTTATTCGATTTTGACCGTCGTTTTCCCCCAAAAAGTTTCAGGAATCGTTGCATAGGTGTTCTTGCGGACAGATCCTTGAGGAGGAGCGATTTCATTGTCGAATTTCGGCCTGTTAGAGGCAAGTGGTGATTTCATCCCCTTGCCAAGTCTTTTTCCTTGTGTTCTCTTCTATTTTTCTTCCCTCCTTTCTTTTGGGAGTAGTGTAGGGATCGGCCGATATCGATCTGCTGGGTAGTGTATGATTCCCCGCCAAGTAAAAAAAAGGTTTTGTCGATTAGATGGTTGTTCGCCTAAGTTATTTCGTCGATTGGATGACTGTTAGTATAATTTTAATCCCCCATATATAATAATCAACTCAAGTCTATTTTTTTTGTATATAACAGTTAACTTAAGTCAAATTTCATCGTATATAACAGTCAACTTATGTCTAATTTCATCATAGAATTAATCAAGTGTGAGTTTTCCAATAAGGCAAATTCGCGAACTATTCTCGATGAATTCGTCAAGTATCAGTCTCGACATTGGGTGATTCTATATTAGTTGAGTTTTAGTCATCGAGTTCATCGAGTATCATCCTTGGCGTTGAGTGAAGTTTACTTGGCATTGAGAGTGTCGAGTTATCTGTGAGTCTAAGTCTGATTCATCGAGTATCAGCCTTGGTGTTGAGTGATTTGGTCTTGGTGTCGAGAGCATCGAGTGTTGGTGAGGGTAAATCTAATTCGTCATGTAATCTCGACAAATTCGTCGAGTATTGTCATTTTGGCGTCGAGAGCATCGAGTGAACAAATGGCATTGAGTGCTTTGAGTGTTACTGTCTTTGGCGTCGAGTGCGATAAATGAACTCAGTTAGGCATCGAGTGAAGGCATCGAGTGAAGTAAATTTCACTGTGTTAAGTTCAAGCATTGAGTGAGACTGTTTTGGTATTGAGAGCGCTGAGTGAACTCCATATTCGTCGAGTATACTCTACGAATTTACCATAGAATTGGCTAATTTTCACCGATTCGTAGAGTATAAAGGTTATGTTAGCCGAATCGTCAAGTAGTATTAAGTTAGTTAATTTTGCTTAGTATAATTCATCGAGTGTTTACTGTATTCGCGGAGTATACAAGATGAATCAGTATGGACTTAGTATTTTCTGGCCAAATTGAGCCAATTCATCGAGTATGGGCCTTATGGTGAATTTTGATTTTTTTCTTCCTGCTTGTCATTGGAGAAATCTTGCGTTTTGGTTAGGGTTTTGTCAGTGTTTATGGATGTTTAAGTTTGGCTCATGGTTGGTGTTGAAACCGAAGAATCGGTATCTGTATAGTTCGACCCTTGGGGAGTGGTTATCGCACACTTACTTCTCTCTCACAAACTAAATAACCAAAGGCTTAGCACAAGGAATAGGACTAAGGCTTTAGCACGGAGGTCCCACCACACACCCAAAAGATCTTAGAGTGCTTCCCCACCTTAGCCAAGTGCTGAGCTAAGGATACCTCAGAAAGTGCATGAAGACAAGGGCACAAGTAAGCATGCCTTCTGAGGTACCCCCTCTGGTCTATTTATAGTTTTTTGAAGTTGGTATGCTAACCGTGCACATCTGCTATTTGGAACGGCTATATGCAGCCATAAGTGGTCTGCCAACAGCGTAACTCAGCTGTTCTAGAAAGCTATTTGCACCCCCCCCCCCGCAAGGGTATCCAGGTAATTTTGCCTGTATACCCCACTAGGGGAGTGGCCCATGAAGGAGCCACTAGCCTAAAAGAGCGATTACTGGATAATCCAGTCACTCACCTCTTCGGCACCCGAGACATGGGTGAATGCTGCTCTAGAAGAGTCTTTCTTCACTCAATGCCACGGAACATCGGGTCAACTTGACACTCTACTAAGCGGACGTAGACTGGCTTCCGCAGCTCGCCTTCTATTTCTAGGCGAGCGTGAGCTGAGCTTTTGTGGATCACCTGCCCCTATACAGAAGCGAGCCGACGATAAGGTCGCCTTTATAGGAACGGGCTAGATGAGTTGGCTCGCATAGCTCACTCACCTTCTTGGAGGGTGCGAGCATGCCATCTAGGTTTGCCCTCATACTTCACTAATGCGTATTTGGCCTGGCTCATGCAGCTCTCCTTTTCTTTCTAGGGGATTGCGAGCCGGGCTATTGTGGCTCGCCTGCCCCTATATGGAATCGAGCCGGCGATAAGGTCGTCTAGGCAAGCGCGGGCTAGAGGAGCTGGCTCGAACGGCTGGCTCGCCTTCTTGGCAGGAGCAAGCCAGCATCTGGGTTCGCATGCCTACTGCACTCATGCGGGCAGGTCGTTTTGGCTTTCTCTCCTAACTTGGAGTATCCATACAAAGAAAATGGGGTTGTATAGTTTACAGTAGATATAGGACCACCAACCTAAAGTTGGTTTGTGAATCATTACACTTTGTGGTTTTTTCGGGTTTTCTTATGGACTATTGGGCTGTGTTGGACATTATTGTAACCACCACAGTGCCTTTTTGAGGTATTAGACTGTTGGTTTGTATTGGATATTGTGGAAACCACCGCAGTGCCTTCTTGAGATATTTAGGTCTGTTAGTTTGTGTTGGGCATTGTGGACATCGACTCAGAACGGTTTTTACCGGTATTAATGATTCACTTGTTTAGAGCTGTTTAGTCTCATTCTTCTCATTGTATAGATATATGTTTTTTTGCTTACTCTTGCAGATACTATAGAAGCATGTTTTCGTTTCGCACTTAGTGCAACTACCTTACTCTTGGACTTTATAAGTTAATAATTTATTACTGTTTTAGTTCTCATCTCCTGTGGTTTGGCATCCTTTCCAATTATGGTTTATAACCTGAAAGTGAGGGTAAGATCTACCTTTACTCTAGAGGGGGGTGAATAGAGTATATTAAAATAATTTTGCAAATTAAAAATTAATTGGAAGTGGAAGACTTAATGTAATTATAGTGTATTGTGCTTGCAGTAAACAAAATAAAGTAAAGCAAGTGTTGGGTATTGTATCCACAATGTACCTGATTTGAAGAAGCCCCTGGACCAGTTAAGGTGAATTGACATTGTATTTGATCACTTGTCTTGAAGTTGTGCTTGCAGTTATTCCACGCTAAGTACACACCAATGTCAGGGTGTAGTGGGTCAATATACACGGGTCTGCGCAACGTAATCCCTCGTTGAGCAGATCAGTGTGTTGGCTTAAGTGTACTCTCTCTATTGGAGTGTACTTTTTATCAAGTACAGGGCTGAGACATATCAAGAGGAGACAAGGAGCAAGGATGGGTCAAAGCAACTCACGGGAAGAAAGACGAGAAATCATCTAAGTTAGATTCGACGAGAATCACTAAGTGATTCTCGCAGATTCGACGAGAATCACTAGTGATTCTCGCCAAATCATCGAGAATCACTCGTCGATTCCCGCCGAATGCAGCCGGCCGTCTCAACGCCGCCCTGAATTCTGCTAAGGCAGAATCGGCGAGATTCACTAAGTGATTCTCGTCGAATCGTCGAGAATGATCTTGCATTTGCGCCAATTCGGCGAGAATCAATTGTGATTCCCGCCGATTCTCTCCGGCTTGCTATTTCTATGTAGCTAGAATTCAGCTAAGTGGAATTCGGCGAGAATCGTAGGTGATTCTCGCCGATTCGTCGAGAATCACCTACGATTCTCGCCGAATTTGACTTAGGCAAATTTCTGCTACTCTCTGGACCGGTCCAAGTTAACATGCGCTGTTTGGAGCCGGTCTTAGGGCTTCTTTTTGGTAGGGCCCACAACGGTCATCTTGGATGACCTAATGTATAAATACATCGGTATTTTTGAGCAGCAGAGATACGAAAACACGAATTCAAAAATACGAGCCGCCGACGTGACCTAGATCGTGAATCTCGCTCCGCCGCCGTCGTCGCTCGTGCCAGTTGATTGCCGTCGCTGATCGTGGTTTCTTTCAGATCTCCCGGCTACAGAAGCTCAGCCAAGCACAGCATCTCACGCGTCTAAACAGAGATCCTTTGTCTCTTTATTCATAGATCGGGAAAACCTTCCCCTTCCGAATCGATCGAGACGATCGATCCTAGTGTGACCGTTGGAAGACCTTGCTAGCTTTGCTACGAAGGTTGAATCTCCAAAGTACAGCCGCAGCACTCCGTTGTCGCCGCCAATACCGAGAGCCAAGCCGCCGCCCTTCTTGCCGCCACCGGTTTCGGGGAGATTCTCTCCAAGTGAGATCTAGGGTCGTGGACTCTTCGTCGACTTCAAGAACACATCGTCGAACGAAGAGGGACACCTTATTCTCCTTAAGTAGTTTGTATTTCTACTACACTCCATTTTAAATTTTGTTGTAAAGGAACGTTTGTTCCTAGTTTTAAGGGTTGGCTGCAACCCGTGATGTAGGAGTGGTGACTCCTTCGTTTGGAAGGGTTCCTTCCGTTAGTGTGAGGATTGGATTTCAATCTTGTTGGTGAAGTGACCGAGTCGTCCCTGGTTGGGAGATAGGTCGAAGGGGGAGAGTGGACGTACCCAAATCGGGGAACCACTATAATTTGCATGTGTATTTCTGTGCTGTGTTGTTTGGTTTATTTGTGCAGGTACAATTCTAATTCCGCAAAAATGCTGCTAGACACCTATTCCCCCCCCATAGGTGAAGGTAGTTGGCACTAGGTGGTCTTTCAAGTTGTATCAGAGGGAGGTTACTCATCAAAGGGGTTAACACCTCGAGTAAGTTCCTGGCACTAGTGTCAAGTAGAAGGCAGATATCTACTATGGACGGACTCATGTACTGAGGCAAGATCCCAGTGTGCACCAGGCTAAACTTCCCTATTTGGAAGGAAAGGATTAGATTTTACATGGAAGCAGTCGACCCTCGACTCTTCATGGTCGTGGAGGAGGGACCTTATATTCCCACTAAGGCCTCCACCATTGATCCTACCAAAAAGGTGCCAAAGAAGCTTTCTGAAATGAACAAGGATGAGATGGTGCTGGTCGGACTTGATAAGAAGGCACAGAACATACTGATCAGCGCAGTCGATGACTCCATGATGCAGAACTTCTGTAACTACAAGACATCCAAGGATATCTGGCACAGCTTGATTATCCTGATGGAGGGCATAGATGAAGTGAGGGATGATCGGAGATCCCTCCTAAATCAGAAATATGAGGCCTTCAGGGAGGGGCCCAAGGAAGAGATCGGAGTTACCTTCGAAAACTTCCTCAAGATCGTCATTGCTCTCAAGGGATACGGAAGAGTGTTCACTAATGGTGAAATTAATGATAAATTCCTTAGGTCCCTTACTAAGGAATGGGACACGAAGATTTGCGCCATCCGAGAGTTTGGCAGATTAGCTGAAACTGATCCTCAGATACTCTTTGGGAAGCTCATGTCCTATGAGCTCCAATTGAATACGAGGAAAGCTGAAGAAGAAGAAGAGAAGGCTGCAGCCATGGAAAAGACTGTGGCCCTAAAAGCCATTCACTCCAGGAAGGGCAAGTGTGCGGCTTCATCCCGTGCGGGGAAAAAGGATGAGGAGGAAGACTCCGAGCCATGCTCCTCCGGCTCAGAGCTGTCTGAAGAAGACTTCTCCCTCATCACCCGAGAATTCAAGAAGTTCCTCAAGATGAGGAATCAAAGAAAGAGAGACGACTCCTCCTCCAGAAATCAGAAGGAGAATTATTCTTCTGACAGGTATGAATCAAAACTGAACAAACATCGTAATACTGACATCATTTGTTTTGGATGCAATAAGCCAGGACACATCGTGGCTGACTGCCATCAAGGCAAGAGAGATAAGGGGAAGGGAGAAGAGCACAGGACCTCTAGAGATAAGGAGAAGGAGAGGAGCTACATAGCCAAAAAGTCAAAGACACTGAGTGAGTCTGATTCCTCAGACTCCAGTGATGATGAGGAAGCCTACTTCGGGCTGGTGGGTCGCTCTGACTCAGAAGGAGAATGCCCCCCATTCACTGGGAAGGTAAAAGCTTGTACCCCACTCTCTGACTCTGACTATGAGTCTCCTGATGATAAACTCGAGGACAGCCCATCTTCCCGAGAAGCTGAGCTCCTCGAAAAGTATGAGCTTTTGCTCAACACCTTCGAGGAATGCCGCAAGAGATTGAGGGCTCAGAAAAAGGAAGTCAAATTCCTTAAGGTCGAGGGTGTCTCCCTAAGGGAAGAGATCACTAGCTTGATTTCTCTCCGACAGGAGCACCTGGACCTGATCTCTAAGCACTCAGAGTCCTTAAGTCTCCTTGACCTTAAATAGGAAGAAATCAATAAGTTGGAAGAATAACTTACAGCAGAAAAGAAGATTGTCCAAAGCTTCTCTATGCCAAAGACTGTTCTTCCACTGGTTGATACCTTCTCTGCTCAGGCTAAGGGGGTTGGCTTGGGGCATATGGGTGTGCCTGGTAAATCATCCAGGAGAAACAAAAGCAGAGGAGAAATAAGGCTGCTAAGAAGGCCTCTACTGCAGAAAAGGGAAAGGCCCCACTCTACCCTATTGTATTCAGGAAGCCTGGCTATCCCTACAATGAAGAGGACTTTGAGTTAACTTATTCCCACTTCTTCCGGCCCTCGGTTGAAAAGCCTAAGAGCCGGTATGAGGGGTGGGCCTTCCCCCCAACTTTGGCGAGAGTGTCTTCAAGGCACCTTATGAGGAAGTTTAGATGGAGGATTATGTCCACTTCTCTAACGGCCATAATAGGAAGCAGGGACCCAAGGCCAAGCCTGTTACACTGAGAAACCATGAGGTGAAGAAATCATGCGACTGTTGTCATCATGATGCCTCCACCTCCAAGTCCGAGGCCCCGGCTGAACCTTCCGTTCCAAGGGTGAAGCAGGTGCCTAGGAGAAAGTATAACAGATTTGACTGCTAGTGCTGTGGAAAAGTTGGTCACTTTGCCGTAGATTGCAGGTTTAATCCGAGGAATAACGAGACTCCTCATGTTGGCAATGCGAGGCAGACCACTCGTAGGGCTAACCATTCGAGGGGGAGCATGCTAACGAGGAATCTAGGACCAAAGTTCGATTGGGTTCCTAAGGGAAATTAATTTTGTTTTGCAGGAATGTCCAAAGGCCACCAAAACTCCAATATGGTACTTGGACAGTGGATGTTCCCGGCATATGACCGGGACAAGAAGCCTGCTGCGTGATTACTCTCCAGTTGAGAATGGACCCAAAGTCATCTTTGGGGGATCAGATCGAGGAGTCACCAGGGGGTTACGGTATGATTTCCAACGATATAATCTCTATCACCAACGTGGCTTACGTTGAAGGGTTAAATCATAACCTTATCAGTGTAAGTTAGTTATGTGATAAAAGATATTACGTTAAGTTCTGCAAGGATAAATGCCTGATAATATCGTGTGCCTCTTCGGAGACGGTATTAACAGGCATTAGGAGCAGAAATATTTTCTGCTTAGATTTTCTTAGTTTAGATTCATCTACCCCCGTATGCCTAGTAGCAACAGGCAGTGCATCTCTTTGTGAACAATGTCACAAGAGATTGGCACATATTAATTTCAAGACAATTAGTATGTTGTTTTCTAAAAATTTAGTAAGGGATGCTCCCATCATTAAGTGCATCAAAGATAGCCCCTGTCCTGCATGCCAAAAGGGCAAACAGACTCGGGCTACCTTTAACGACATTGTTGACAAAGACTCCTCCAGGTGTCTTTATCTTCTGCATATGGACTTGTTGGTTCAATGCAAGTTCATAGCTTGGGAGGCAAGTCTTATACGCTAGTGATTGTTGATGATCACTCTCGGTTTACTTGGGTGTTCTTTTTAAAACGCAAGTCTGATACGTTTGACATCTTCACCAGTTTTGTCAAGCAAATTCAGAACGAACTTAACTGCTCAGTGGTCAAAATCAGAAGTGACCATGGAACAGAGTTCGAGTCTGGTCCTATGACAAAGTTCTGTGAAGAACTTGGTATCTTTCATGAGTTCTCCTCCCCGCGCACTCCTCAACAAAATGGAGTTGCGGAGAGGAGGAATAGAACGCTCATTGAAGCGTGCACGACAATGTTGAATGACGCTTCTCTCCCAGAATACTTCTGGGCCGAGGCTGTCAATACGGCTTGTCATGTGCAAAACCGGGCATTGATTAACAAGAACCATCGTAGGACGCCTTATGAGCTACTGAAAGGCAGGAAACCAACCATGTCCTATTTGAGGATCTTTGGTTGCTGATGTTATGTACTGAATAATGGGAAGTACCCGTGTACTAAGTTTGGTGAAAAATGCTTCGAAGGCATATTCATGGGCTATAGTAGCCATAGCGGGGCATATAGGGTTTTCAATAAGAAAACCCTAGTGGTTGAAGAATCAATTAATGTTGTATTTGATGAAGGAAGCTTGCTTAATAGCAATTCTTCCAGCGGTATTCTCGAAGATGCAGGTGCAAGACTTGAACAGCTGAGTCTCGATGAGACTGCTAAAGATGTAACTCCTAAGTACGTCAAGGTTTCTACCTCAATGTCAACTGGAGAAGTTGAAGATCAGAATGGAGCAAACCTATTAGAAGAAGGAGAAGCTCAAGATGATGTCAGAGCTCCTGATGCAAGACTCCTAGAGCTCCGACACGTGAGGGATCATCCTAGAGATCAGATCATCGGAGATCCTTATGACGGTGTCAGAACTCGAAGAGGTACTATTAACGAGATTTTGCATCTTAGTTTCCTGTCACAGGTTGAGCCAAAGAAGTTTGACGAGGCGAACAAAGATGCAGCATGGATATTGGCCATGCAAGATGAACTACATAAATTTGAAAGATGCAACGTATGGACGCTGGTTCCCAGACCAAAGGGGCAGAACGTGATCGGCACTAAGTGGATCTTCATAAACAAACTGGATGAACATGGTGTCATCATAAAGAACAAGGCCAGGTTGGTGGCTCAAGGTTACAGACAGGAGGAGGGGATTGACTTCGACCAGACCTTTGCACCAGTGGCACGGCTCGAGGCGATCAGATTGTTCCTGGCGTATGCTTCGCACAAAGGATTCACTGTCTATCAGATGGACGTGAAATCTGCATTCTTAAATGGCAATCTGAAAGAGGAAGTATACGTCGCACAACCCCCAGGTTTTGTTAATCCAACTTATCCCAATCATGTATATTTTCTTAATAAGGCTTTATATGGCTTAAAACAAGCTCCTCGAGCTTGGTATGAGACTCTGTCTAGTTTTCTTCTTGAGAACAAGTTCTCTAGAGGAAAAATAGATAAGACATTGTTTCTTATGGAAGTCAAAGGCAAGATCTTGCTGGTGCAAATCTATGTTGATGACATTATATTCGGCTCTACGGATAACAATCTTTGCAAAAAGTTTTCTAAACTTATGCAAGGAAAGTTTGAAATGAGCAGTATGAGAGAGCTAAAGTATTTCTTGGGACTTCAAGTGAAACAGTCTGAGGATGGAATTTTCATTTCTCAAACGAAGTTCACACATGAACTCCTCAAGAAATTCGAAATGGAGAATGCAACCTCTATGAGGACTCCAATGGGATCCACCATGTCTCTAGACAAGGATGAGAAAGGGAAACCTTTTGATGAAACCAAATACAGAAACATTATTGGATCCCTGCTCTACCTTACTTCAAGTAGACCGGACATTATGTTCTCCACTTGCATTTGTGCCAGATATCAGGTGAACACTTAGGAATCTCACTATGTCGCTGCAAAGCGAATTCTTAGATACCTTAAGGGTACACCTAATCTTGGCTTGTGGTACCCGAGAAACAATGATGTCGAGCTAATAGGCTTTTTAGATGCTGATTTTGCAAGAAGCAGGGATGATCGGAAAAGCACTTCCGGGACGTGTCAATTCCTCGGAAGAAGGCTTATATCATGCAATAGTAAGAAGCAAAATTGTGTTGCAACCTCCATAGCTGAATCTGAGTATATCTCAGTAGGCAGCTGTTGCGCACAACTCCTATGAATCCGAAACCAGTTAGCAGACTATGACCTTCAGTTCAAGGAAGTACCAATGTACTGCGACACCTCCAGTGCAATTGCTATTGCCAACAATCCGGTATCGCACAGCAGAATGAAGTATATTAAAGTGCGCTACCACTTCATTCGGGAGGACGTGGAGAACAAGGACATCTCTCTCTACTATGTCCCCATAGATAAGCAGATTGCAGATATTTTCACAAAGCCCTTAGACGAGGCCAAGTTCAGTCTCTTCAAAACTGAACTGGGGATGCTAATCTATGAGGAATGAAAACTACAGAGGCTCCCGGCTTTTGGATCAAGGGGGAGCATCTGCAAGAAACTAAAGTGTAAGCACAAATGCAAGAACAGAGGGGGAGCTTTGTGGCATGTGTTAAAGTCCCAGATTTGTAGAAGCCAAAAAGGGGGAGATTGCCCTCTCGGCTAAGGTGCTAAGAGCTAAGGTGCTCTCGCAAAGTATGCTCCAAATGCTCTAAAGGTAGTGGTATGGAAATTCTTTCTCAATTGATTATTCAGTGTATGTTTTTCTTCCATCCGTCATATTCACTTTAGCTTGTAGGGTTTAGGCTTCTTCAAATAAGGGAAGATTGTTGGGTATTGTATCCACAATGTACCTGATTTGAAGAAGCCCTTGGAAAAGTTAAGGTGAATTGACATTGTATTTGATCACTTGTCTTCAAGTTATGCTTGCAGTTATTCCATGCTAAGTACACACCAATGTCAGGGTGCAGTGGGTCAATATACACGTGTTTGGGCAACGTAATCCCTTATTGAGCAAATCAGTGTGTTGGCTTACGTGTACTCTCTCTATTAGAGTGTACTTATTTTCAAGTACAGGGCTGAGACAGATCAAGAGGAGACAAGGAGCAAGGATGGGTCAAAGCAACTCACGGGAAGAAAGACGAGAAATTGTCTAAGTTAGATTCGACGAGAATCACTAAGTGATTCTCGCCTATTCGACGAGAATCACTAGTGATTCTCGCCGAATCGTCAAAAATCACTCGTCGATTCCCGCCGAATGCAGCCGACCATCTCAACGCCGCCCTGAATTCTGCTAAGGCAGAATCGGCGAGAATCACTAAGTGATTCTCGCCGAATCGTCGAGAATGATCTTGCATTCTCGCCGATTCGGTGAGAATCAATTGTGATTCCCACCGATTCTCTCAGGCTTGCTATTTCTATGTAGCTAGAATTCAGCTAAGTGGAATTCGGCGAGAATCGTAGGTGATTATCGCCGATTCGTCGAGAATCACCTACGATTCTCGCCGAATTTGACTTAGACAAATTTCTGCTACTCTCTGGACCGGTCCAAGTTAACATGCGCTGTTTGGAGCCGGTCTTAGGGCTTCTTTTTGGTGGGGCCCACAACGGTCATCTTGGATGACCTAATGTATAAATACATCAGTATTGTTGAGCAGCAGAGATACAAAAACACGAATTCAAAAATACGAGCCGCCGACATGACCTAGATCGTGAATCTCGCTCCGCCGCCGTCGCCGCTCATGCCAGTTGATTGCCGTCGCTGATCGTGGTTTCTTCTAGATCTCCCGGCTATAGAAGCTCTGCCAAGCACAGCGTCTCACGCGTCTAACCAGAGATCCTTTGTCTCTTGATTCGTAGATCGGGAAAACCTTCCCCTTCTGAATCGATCGAGATGATCGATCCTAGTGTGACCGTTGGAAGACCTTGCTAGCTTTGCTACGAAGGTTGAATCTCCAAAGAACAGCCGCAGCACTCCGTTGTCGTCGCCAACCCCGAGAGCCAAGCCGCCGCCGGTGTAAGACCCCCTTTTTTTTCTTTTTCAACCACCGGGGTCTTAGCCTAGAATTGCCGCTTTGCGGTGGCACCGACACACGGGAAGGCAACCACTACAAAACTCCAATTCTGCCGGCCCTTTTCGATCACAAGGGAGAGAAGTATTTATACAAAAATGTAATCAAGTCCACAGAAACATGTAAATAAAAGAGAATCATATCCAGTCCATCAATACATAACAACAGGAAAATAGATAAATGGGCTCGAGCCCAGTACATCAGAGTCCTCACTACAAGTCGCTCATCGCGGAAGCTAAGAAAATACTAATCACTCACGGAGCTGGTCGCAGGTGCACCGGTGCTAGACTGTCCCACCTCCATGCACACCGTACTCCGCTGGTGCTGGTCCCTGTCTCCCATCCGGAGCTCATGTAATGTTGTTGTTCGAAAACCATTAGTCATAAAGACTAAGCCCTATCATCCCCTACCCCTCCCACCACGGCTCCTAAGCACCGGGCGGAGAGGAGGAAAGGGAAGCTACAAAGGTGGAGAATAATCAAGCAGGTGACGGTGGACTTAACTAGCAAGTTAAAACAGGTGAACAGTATAAATGTTGTAATAGGTAGAACAATTAATAAGTAGCAATTGTATAAAAGGCAGCTAGAGAACAGTAAGTAAACAAGTGAGTAAATATATATGTAACCTTAACTTATATGAATGCCCATACAAACTTATAAGTTAAGGGATCTTCTGCAAGGCTCCCATCGTATAAAAAGTCCCATAGCGATTTATACGTTGGGGTGTCGGTTGTATGCAAATATGAGTGTAGTGATATGCTATGCCATGATTCATGCAAGTGCAACTCACGCACACGACTCTATGTGCACAGACCTTTAGTTCCCCCTGTTCGGGCAGCTAGCATCACTCCCAGGAACCTCCGTAGTGGCAAACGGAGACAGTGGGTCGGGCCCCCCACTCATAGGCCGGCATCCACACTACCAAGCCTAGCCCTCCCGTACGCCCCTAGAAGAACACAACCTAGAGTATCCGCGTACTGCTGCTGGATGTACCCTCCAGACTTTCTTTGGCTAAGTGTCCCACACCGCCGAGTCAGCATACCGATGTCGGTGTGAACGACGATCAGGTACCGAAGACCCACCACTTTTATTCTGTACTCCAACCCTCGAGCCCTCGGCCCCCCGGACAGTCCTATCCGTGCATCTACCTTCAGAGCTACTGTCTGAATGGCAAGTAATCCTATAATTCTACTTTCTTAGCTATCAGGGAGTGTAAATGTGCAACCCTAGTTATACTAGTTGCTCTTTTAATTTATTATTCCTATGGTTTACGTTAGCCCAGGACTGCCCCTGGTATACCCCGTGAAGGGCTCTCAAGGGGCACTAGAAACCAAGATGGCGGCATTACGGACCGAAGTTCCCTTTCGCAAGGCACTTATTATTATTGGTTGATCTCCCTTAACCCGATCCTCTTTTAGTTACTTTAGTTCTAACCCTAGAGTATTAAGACTCTTCCTCTTCTTCCCGGGATGGACGATCTTTCGTCGTTCCCGTACTCCCTTATTCCAACCAGTCTCCCAATGATGAACTCGATCCTAGTTTGACCTACCAACCATCAACTATCAAAGTTCCGTGGCTTTACTATATGCAGACCATCCTAGACTATATGAGGTACCCAAGCGGAGGTACACCAAATTATCTTCCAAATCTCCTATAATATTTACTGGAGGTCTACCATATCATACTTTGTCTAAATCCAGAAACTTATAATTTTCCTAATTAATCTGATATTTATTTAATTTTCCCAAATGACGTGCCACGGGTCATTTTAAACATGAACTACATGATCTTCCTAAGTAATGGCTACTCAAAAATCATGATCATTAAATAACAGCAAGATAACCTCAAATACAAATTCTCAGAATTTTATAGAAAATATTTGGCCTCTAAATAATTTATTCAGTATAATCACGTTAATTCTACGTAATGAAGGAAGTACTGAAATTATTCATCTAAAAATTATAGAAAAATCACTAGTTAGTAGTATGATATATAAATGATCCTTGTGCAGAGAATCATAATTTTACTAGCTTGCTAAATACCACTAAAGATTTAATCAAATAATCAAGGTAAAACATACTTAAAGAAGCAAGCCTTACAATTAATCTTTCAAAAATCCCATAAAAATTCACAGAGATATAAAATCATAATAAAGGTTCTCTGCCTAAATTTCATCAATTTCCAGAAAGTGTGTACTCCATAATAAATTTTCTAAGCTAATCATACAACTACTAAATCATTAAAGAAGTACCCAAAATAATGATCACAAAATTCATAGAAAAATATCCAGAGATTGTACCATCCCTATAATTCACTTTACCCAAATCTCACCACTTTTCAATGTGATTTAGTGTCATATCCTATCTCTACAAGTTTTGCGCCCTAAACTAGGGTTAGATCTTTAGGTATCCCAACAGTCTCCAAATCTACTAAGATTTCATCCAGAGCACTATATTGGCCCTATGGTTATCTTCACCCAATTTCGGGTCAATCCAAGGTCATTTGACCATATGACCTTCACAAACCACCAAGATCCATACTTGGGGTTTGGCCTTGGTCCTTAGGGTAAACTTACCCCGATCCACCTCAAACTCCATGAGGGGGTGCTAGAGAATATTACTAGCCAGTGGTAAAAATATCAGCCTCGGTTGACGTGATTTGACCATTCCAATCTCAAAAGTGCACTTTTAACCTAAGACCCCTTATTAGGGCAAAACTTAGGGTTGATCATTTCTAATCCAAACCATCTCCAAATGAGATGAAAAATTATACAGAACCTTAGGGTGAACCAAGGGACCACTCACCAAAATTTGGCAGGGTTTGGAAATTATTTAACTATATAATTAAATTCGGCTAGGTTTATTGAATTTTTCTAAAAACTATAGAAAAATATTCTCCAAAAATTCTCATTTTTGGATAGCACCTAGATATAGGTAAGATTAGGCCACACCCCAAATTTCAAGTCATTTTGATGACTGGATTGGAGTGGGGGATTTTTCTAAGGTCAAGACAGCCCTCTGGATAGACCTCACCATAAATGGTGCTGTGGTCCATCCAAGACTCCAAATCGAGTGAAATCAATTTTGAACTAAAGTAGACTTCAAGGGCTACATTTCCTATGTTGATCATTTTTCCTGTAGGAGCATCTAGGTTTTTTTCCCAAATTATTTAACATGACAGATAAATTCATTCAGAAATTGTTTTAAAAATAGAATCCAATTTTCATGGCACTGTTCACCTTCTTCAACAGCCCGAACCAGAGGCCTAAAAACCTAATTTCCTGTATCTTTTCCAAGATATTTCCCGGCCATCCAGCCATCTCCCTGGTCGGCCACCACCACCACCACCTCCGTTGAGGCGAGGGCTATCGTCGGGCGGCGGCACGGCCGCGGGAGAGGCGGTTTCCGGCGAACCCGCCACCATGAAATTTTCGGAAAACCACGAACAAGCTCACCCGATCTGGCTCTTTTGAGCCCGATATCTCTCCTAACGATTCCTAAGATCTATCCGCAGAAGAAGAGAGAGGGGAGGACCTTGTTCGCGGGTTGGAGGCGTGCAGAGCGTCGGGAAGCCATTTGCGCGGTGGTGGCGTCGCCGGAAATTCTTCAACAGTAAGGGAAGGTATCTGAATTAGTTTGATGGAGCATGTAACCTTTTCCTCTTGCCCTTAAGTGCCTTTTATAGATCAGCAAGTGGGGAGGGGAAAGGATGAAACGTTGGCGGCCATTAATAATCCCCTAATGACGTTTCGGTTATAACGAATGGCAGTTGAAACGCTGGAGGTGAAGAGGTGTTGCCATGTGGCGATTTCCTATTGGACCAACATTTCCTTAATTATGTAGTTAATTAAAGTAGGAAACGGCCCATAAATACTCTTGGTTTTCATCCTCACAGTCAGAATTTATTAAGGCGTCGGTTACCGAAATTTCCAGTGTGGCTGACGTTTCGGCCTTGGTCACGGGAGTGACACATAGGTCACGGGCGTGACAGGCCCGGTTAGCCAGTTCTGGGTTCGACGATCGTCTAACTGAGATCAACGATCGTCGAAGGGTGGTCACGGGCGTGACACCTGGGTCACGGGCGTGACAGGCCCGTGCGGTCAATTCTGTCTCGACGATGTCGAACTGGAATCGACGATCGTCGAGCGTGTCACGCCCTATGTCACGGGCGTGACATGGCGGGTCACGGGCGTGACATGCTCCGGGGGCCAATTTTGGGTCGACGACCGTCGACCTGGAACCGACGATCATGGTCACGCCCTATGTCACGGGCGTGACATGGCGGGTCACGGGCGTGACAGGTCTGGTGACTAATTTTGGGTTCGACGATCGTCGAACTGAAATCGACGATCGTCGAATATGGTCACGCCCTATGTCACGGGCATGACGGGTCGGTCACGGGCGTGACCAACCCGTGACCCGATTTCTTGGTCGATTTATTTCAAGTTTTGGGCTCCCTAGGGTTCTACCACAACCAACCGACTCCTAGGGGTCTAGCCGGAAATGGGATGTTACAAATCCCAATAAACAAAACAAAGATTTCGTCCCCGAAATCAAGGTTAAGCCTACGGAACTCTAATCGGGAAAAATAAGCTTGTAACATCCCATGAGAATTAAAGAAATTACATCCATATGTTATGTTCGCTTTATGCGGTTTCAAGTCTAAGATTAATTCGTCCACTTAACTAGGTATATACACCCCAATAAACAAAAGATTAGCCCCTATTCTTGAAATTTCAGTTCCATTGGTTTAAAACAGGAAGGCAAATTGATTGTCCAGAGGGGTTGTGAGGTATACCTGAGGCGAAAAAGTTCCGGGTATTTTTGCCGCATCAAGTCCTGTGGCTCCCATGTATGCTCCTCCTGCCCAGGATTGTTCCACAGAACCTTGACTAACGGGACCTTCTTCCGTCACAAGACCCGCACTGCTGTATCGTCAATCCTGATAGGCTCCAAATCGACTGACCGATCCGAGGCCACTGGGCCATCTGCCGAGGAAATCAGCTGCTCAGGGCGTAGCAGAGCCCTCCGAAGTGAGGAGACGTGGAAGACGTCATGCAATCCCGCTAACTCCGGTGGTAGCTCCAGTCTATAGTCTAAGGGGCCGATCCGCTCCAGGATCCTATAGGGCCCCATATATCTCGGACTGAGCTTCTTCCGCCCGCGAACCCGCGAGACTCCGTGCATCGGCCGTATCTTCAAGAAAACTCGGTCCCCCACCTGGAACTCCACTTGACGATGCCTCGCATCGTAGTATTTCTCCCGTCTGCTCTGGGCTTCCAACATCCTGTCTCGGATCAATCTAATCTGAGCATCTGTATCTCCCACAAACTCCGAGCACAGTGCCTACGGATCCTCGTCCTGAACCCATGATAGTGGGGTTCTGCACCTCCTTCCGTACAACGCTTCGTATGGAGCCATGCCTATGCTGGACTGATGAGCGTTGTTGTATGAAAACTCGACCAGTGGCAACAATCTCTCCCAAGGCTCGCCACGGTCCAAAATACACAGTCGTAACAGATCTTCCAGTGTACGGTTTGTGCGCTCTGTCTGTCCGTCGGTCTGAGGGTGAAAGGAGGTACTGAATGTCAACCGAGAACCCAGATGGGCCTAGACTGACCTCCATTCCCTGGATGTAAACCGCCCATCCCGATCCGAAACGATATTCTTGGGCACCCCATGATAACGCACAAACTGCTCAATGAACCTCCGTTCTAATACACTAACCGATGTGTCCTTTGCCACTGGGATGAATCTGGCCACCTTTGTCAGCCTGTCCACTATCACCCAGATCGAGTCGTTCCCCGCACGGGATCTAGGTAGCCCATGTATGAAGTCCATGGCTATATCCTCAAACTTCCACTCCGACACCGGAAGCGGCTGCAGCAAGCCTGCCGGGTTCCTACACTCCGCCTTCACGAGCTGGCAGGCCTCGCAATGCGTCACAAAATACGTAATATCTTTCTTCATACCCGGCCAGTACATCATCCTCTTTAAATCCTTTACCATCTTGGTGATCCCCGGGTGTACCGAATACCGGCTGCAATGAGCTTCCGTCAAAATGTCTTCCCAGATCCGTCCTCCAGCTGGTATGTAGACTCTGTCCCGAAAACACAGGAGTCCATCCATCAAAGAGTAATCTCCTGTCTCCAAGGCTCGGAATATCGGCTCAGCTCTCTCGTCCAGCATCTGCCCATCTCTGATGCGGTCTCGAATGTCATCAGTAGTAGCCATCGACCCCAGGTACTCCATGTACAGCTCCGGGTCATCCTCAGACACTAGCGAAATCTGCATCTCCTCGAATGATCTAATCAACTCCAAAGCCACAGCTGCGGGCCTACTCCAGTTGTACTCGCTCTCCAGCTCAGAGCATCCGCAACCACGTTCGCCTTCCCCGGATGGTAGTGCATGGTATACTGGTAGTCCGAAAGAAACTCCACCCAGCATCTCTGCCTGATGTTTAACTCCTTCTGGGTGTCGACGTACTTCAGATTCTTGTGGTCAGAGAAGATATCACAATGTACCCCGTAGAGATAGTGCCGCCAGATCTTAAGAGAAAAAATGACTGCCCCCATCTCTAAATCGTGCACGGGGTAGTTCTGCTCGTGCTGCTTCAACTGACGGGAGGCGTAAGCTATTACGTGCCCATTCTGCATAAGGACGGTACCCATCCCCTGATAGGAAGCATCTGTATATACCTGGAATCCCTCCCTCCCTGATGGAAGAGCAAGGATGGGGGCCGAGGTGAGACGATCCTTCAGCTTCTGGAAGGCAGATTCGCATTGCGGCGTCCAAATAAAAGGGGACTCCTTCTTCGTCAGGGACGTAAGAGGGAGGGCAATCTGAGAGAACCCCTTTACGAACTTCCGGTAGTAACCGGCAAGTCCCAAGAAACTTCGAACATCCGTGGCCGACTTTAGTGGTGGCCAATCCCGTACTGCCTGGATCTTTGCCGGATCCACTGCCAGACCTGCTCCACTGATGACATGGCCCAGAAAGGCCACCTCCTTTAGCCAGAACTGGCACTCTGTACTTGGCATACATCTCGTGCTCACGCAGCTTCTCCAAGGTCAAGGCTAGATGTCTCGCGTGCTCCTCCTCCGTCCTTTAATAGATGAGAATGTCGTCGATGAATACAATGACAAAGACGTCTAGATACTCCTCGAACACCCGATTCATCAAAGTCATGAATGCGGAGGGTGCATTCGTGAGCCCGAAGGGCATCACGGTAAACTCGTACAAGCCGTATCTGCTGCTGAAGGCCGTCTTTGGGATGTCCTCCTCCCGAATGCGAAGCTGTTAGTATCCTGACCTCAGATCCAGCTTTGAGAACCAATGAGCTCCCTCCAGCTGGTCAAATAGGTCGTCTATCCGTGGTAAAGGATAAGTATTCCGGACTGTCAACCTGTTCAGAGCCCGGTAATCGATGCACAGTCGAAGGGTACCGTCCTTCTTCTTAACGAACAGCACCGGAGCTCCCCATGGTGAAGAGCTAGGCCAAACGAACCCGGCCTCCACTAACTCCTGAAGCTGGCTCCGGAATTCCACCAACTCCTTTGGGGCCATTCGATAGGGAGCTCTGGATACCGGCTTAGCCCCCGGTACGAGCTGAATCTGAAAGTCCTTCTCTCGGTGCGGGGGTAACCCTGGTAGCTTCTCTAGAAACGCGTCGGTGAAGTCCCGCACTACCGGAATATCTGCAATGGAATCCTTGGCTACGACCGCCTCAAAGAGGACCTGATAAACCTCTTCCCCCTGCAGGTGGGCCTTAACGGCCTGCACAGACGATAGTAAAGTACGGGATGCTGATATAATACCTTCGATAACAATGAAGGAGTCGCCGTGCCTCACGGTGATCCTCTTCGCCACGCAATCGATCTGGGCATGGTTCCAGTACAGCCAGGTCATGCCCAGAATCAGATCGTAATCTGGCATCCTCAAAATCGTCGCTGGTGCCTCAAATGCCTTTCCGCCGATCCTCGCTTCCATATCACAATGAGTAGAGGTCAATATCTCTGATCCATCGGGTAGGCGCACCCTCAGCATCTTCCCGGTGCTTAGCTCCACTCCTGCCAGTCCTTTCACGAAATCCTCCGACACGAATGATTGCGACGCACTAGTGTCGAAGAGGGTGTGAGCGGGCTTGCCGCTCACAAATACTATGCTTGGGGTGATTAAGTGTCTTAGTATTCTTGTTGCAGTTTATCTTCTCTGAATTTCTAACCAGGTTACGTCTAAAATAGTAGTTTATATGAAGAAAATCTGAAAAGTATTGCCATACCTGTGATAACCTGCTCCGGGTCCCGGGGCTGTGTCAGGTCTAGAGCATACACCTGCTCTCTCTGGCCTACGACCTCGATCCTGAAATCCTCGTCCTCGGTCCTGTCCTCGTCCGCCAAACTGTCGGGGAGGTGGAGCGCCCTGATGTGCTGGTGGGGGTGCTCGCCCCATAGGGCAGTTCCGCTTGATATGCCCCGGCTGGTTGCACTGATAGCACACCGGTGGCTGCCCTACCGTCCTTGGCATTTCCAGCATCTGTATAGGCTGGGGAGACAATACCCCCTGAGTCCTCTGCTCTTGCCCAAACTCCTGACGAGGCTGATCCCCGTTCCTTCTCTCTCCAATAACCTGGCCTCGAGGACGGTCTCTACGCCCTCCAATCACTGTATCATCAGCCGGTCTCTTCCGGCTCTTCACTGTAAGCTGATCTGCCTCTCTCTTCTTAGCCATCTCCAGAATCCTGGCCAGACTCCCCTCTGAAATGAAAAGGAGGGCCTGCCTCATGTCATCCTGCAGCCCCTTATAAAACCTCCGGGCTTAACCGGCATCGTCTAACTTGTAAGCGTCCGCATAACGGGCCAGGTGAGTGAACTCCTAATAGTACTCCACCACAGTCCTGTTCCCCTGCCTCAACCGCAGGAACCTATCCTCCAGGTCATCTCTCGCCGACTGAGGTACAAAATGTCCCAAGAGCGCTGCTCTGAACTCCTCCCAAGTAATATCAGCACAGTCCATCCCTACAAAGGTGGTGTCCAGCTGAGATTTCCACCATCTCTTTCCGTGTGACTCTAAGCAGGAGACTGTCAGAGCAACTGCCTCCTCCGTGGGGCATCGAATCCCTGCCAGCATCTCGTAAATGGTGTCCAACCACTCCTCCGTACGTACTGCAGACTCCGTCCCCTGGTAGGATGGTGGGGAAAGTCCTCGAAAGACCGTCATCCAATTGGCCCCGGGGTTTGGCTGTGGGGCCGGGGCTTGCTGAGCTCTGAAGGCCTCCAGGATGGCCGTCAGTGTTTGCCCCATCTCCGTCTGCTGGAACGGAACGGGTGCTGGCGGAGTTGGGACCACATTCGGAGCCTGAGGTGTCCCCTGCTGCGATGTAGGGTTCGTCGCAGGCTACAAGAAAAAATTCCATTTGTTAGAGAGCGAATGAATGGAATTTAAGAAGAGTTATGATGGACTTTCACATGTGATTTCCCTTATGGGCACACCACTTCTTCCGCTGCTAGTTTGTCCGCAAACTAAGCCCGCACGGGGGTGGCCCAAGGTTTTTGTGGACTACTTCTCTTTCGATCGAGGTCTCCTCTGATACCACTTGTAAGACCCCCCTTTTTTTTTCTTTTTCAACCACCGGGGTCTTAGCCCAGAATTGCCGCTTTGCGGTGGCACCGACTCACGGGAAGGCAACCACTACAAAACGCCAATTCTGCCGGCCCTTTTCGATCACAAGGGAGAGAAGTATTTATACAAAAATGTAATCAAGTCCACAGAAACATGTAAATAAAAGAGAATCATATCCAGTCCATCAATACATAACAACAGGAAAATAGATAAATGGTCTCGAGCCCAGTACATCAGAGTCCTCACTACAAATCGCTCATCGCGGAAGCTAAGAAAATACTAATCACTCACGGAGCTGGTCGCAGGTGCACCGGTTCTAGACTGTCCCACCTCCATGCGCACCGTACTCCGCTGGTGCTGGTCCCTGTCTCCCATCTGGAGCTCCTGTAATGTTGTGGTTCGAAAACCATTAGTCATAAAGACTAAGCCCTATCATCCCCTACCCCTCCCACCACGGCTCCTAAGCACCGGGCGGAGAGGAGGAAAGGGAAGCTACAAAGGTGGAGAATAATCAAGCAGGTGACGGTGGACTTAACTAGCAAGTTAAAACAGGTGAACAGTATAAATGTTGTAATAGGTAGAACAATTAATAAGTAGCAATTGTATAAAAGGCAGCTAGAGAACAGTAAGTAAACAAGTGAGTAAATATATATGTAACCTTAACTTATATGAATGCCCATACAAACTTATAAGTTAAGGGATCTTCTGCAATGCTCCCATCGTATAAAAAGTCCCATACCGATTTATACGTTGGGGTGTCGGTTGTATGCAAATATGAGTGTAGTGATATGCTATGCCATGATTCATGCAAGTGCAACTCACGCACACGACTCTATGCGCACAGACCTTTAGTTCCCCCTGTTCGGGCAGCTAGCTTCACTCCCAGGAACCTCCGTAGTGGCAAACGGAGACAGTGGGTCGGGCCCCCCACTCCTAGGTGGGCAACCACACTACCAAGCCTAGCCCTCCCGTACGCCCCTAGAAGAACACAACCTAGAGTATCCGCGTACTGCTGCTGGATGTACCCTCCAGACTTTCTTTGGCTAAGTGTCCCACACCGCCGAGTCAGCGTACCGATGTCGGTGTGAATGATGATCAGGTACCGAAGACCCACCACCTTTATTCTGTACTCCAACCCTCGAGCCCTCGGCCCCCCGGACAGTCCTGTCCGTGCATCTACCTTCAGAGCTACTGTCTGAATGGCAAGTAATCCTATAATTCTACTTTCTTAGCTATCAGGGAGTGTAAATGTGCAACCCTAGTTATACTAGTTGCTCTTTTAATTTATTATTCCTATGGTTTATGTTAGCCCAGGACTGCCCCCGGTATACCCCGTGAAGGGCTCTCAAGGGGCACTAGGAACCAAGACGGCGGCATTACGGCCCGAAGTTCCCTTTCGCAAGGCACTTATTATTATTGGTTGATCTCCCTTAACCCGATCCTCTTTTAGTTACTTTAGTTCTAACCCTAGAGTATTAAGACTCTTCCTCTTCTTCCCGGGATGGACGATCTTTCGTCGTTCCCATACTCCCTTATTCCAACCAGTCTCCCAATGATGAACTCGATCCTAGTTTGCCCTACCAACCATCAACTATCAAAATTCCGTGGCTTTACTATATGCAGACCATCCTAGACTATATGAGGTACCCAAGGGGAGGTACACCAAATTATCTTCCAAATCTCCTATAATATTTACTGGAGGTCTACCATATCATACTTTGTCTAAATCCAGAAACTTATAATTTTCCTAATTAATCTGATATTTATTTAATTTTCCCAAAGGACGTGCCACGGGTCATTTTAAACATGAACTACATGATCTTCCTCAGTAATGGCCACTCAAAAATCATGATCATTAAATAACAGCAAGATAACCTCAAATACAAATTCTCAGAATTTTATAGAAAATATTTGGCCTCTAAATAATTTATTCAGTATAATCAAGTTAATTCTACGTAATGAAGGAAGTACTGAAATTATTCATCTAAACATTATAGAAAAATCACTAGTCAGTAGTATGATATATAAATGATCCTTGTGCAGAGAATCATAATTTTACTAGCTTACTAAATACCACTAAAGATTTAATCAAATAATCAAGGTAAAACATGCTTAAAGAAGCAAGCCTTAGAATTAATCTTTCAAAAATCCCATAAAAATTCACAGAGATATAAAATCATAATAAACGTTCTCTGCTTAAATTTCATTAATTTCCAGGAAGTGTGTACTCCATAATAAATTTTCTAAGCTAATCATACAACTACTAAATCATTAAAGAAGTACCCAAAATAATGATCACAAAATTCATAGAAAAATATCCAGAGCTTGTACCATCCCTATAATTCACTCTACCCAAATCTCACCACTTTTCAATGTGATTTAGTGTCATATCCTATCTCTACAAGTTTTGCGCCCTAAACTAGGGTTAGATCTTTAGGTATCCCAACGGTCTCCAAATCTACTAAGATTTCATCCAGAGCACTATATTGGCCCTATGGTTATCTTCACCCAATTTCGGGTCAATACAAGGTCATTTGACCACATGACCTTCACAAACCACCAAGATCCATACTTGGGGTTTGGCCTTGGTCCTTAGGGTAAACTTACCCCAATCCACCTCAAACTCCATGAGGGGGTGCTAGAAAATATTACTAGCCAGTGGTAAAAATCTCAGCCTCGGTTGAGGTGATTTGACCATTCCAATCTCAAAAGTGCACTTTTAACCTAAGACCCCTTATTAGGGCAAAACTTAGGGTTGATCATTTCTAATCCAAACCATCTCCAAATGAGATGAAAAATTATACAAAACCTTAGGGTGAACCCATGGACCACTCACCAAAATTTGGGAGGGTTTGGAAATTATTTAACTATATAATTAAATTCGGCTAGGATTATTGAATTTTTCTAAAAACTATAGAAAACTATTCTCCAAAAATTCTCATTTTTGGATAGCACCTAGAAATATGTAAGATTAGGCCACACCCCAAATTTCAAGTCATTTTGATGACTGGATTGGAGTGGGGGATTTTTCTAAGGTCAAGACAGACCTCTGGATAGACCTCACCATAAAGGATGCTGTGGTCCATCCAGGACACCAAATCGAGTGAAATCAATTTTGAATTAAATTAGACTTCAAGGGCTACATTTTCTATGTTGATCATTTTTCCTGTAGGAGCCTCTAGGTATTTTTCCCAAATTATTTAACATGACAGATAAATTCATTCAGAAATTGTTTTAAAAATAGAATCCAATTTTCATGGCACTGTTCACCTTCTTCAACAGCCCGAACCAGAGGCCTAAAAACCTAATTTCCTGTAGCTTTTCCAAGCTATTTCCCGGCCATCCAGCCATCTCCCTGGCCGGCCACCACCACCACCACCTCCGTAGAGGCGAGGGCTATCGTCGGGCGGCGGCACGGCCGCCGGAGAGGCGCTATCCGGCGAACCCGCCACCATGAAATTTTCGGAAAACCACGAACACGCTCACCCGATCTGGCTCTTTTGAGCCCGATATCTCTCCTAACGATTCTTAAGATCTATCCGCAGAAGAAGAGGGAGGGGAGGACCTTGTTCGCGGGTTGGAGGCGTGCAGAGCGTCGGGAAGCCATTTGCGCGGTGGTGGCGTCGTCGGAAATTCTTCAACAGTAAGGGAAGGTATCTGAATTAGTTTGATGGAGCATGTAACCTTTTCCACTTGCCCTTAAGAGCCTTTTATAGATCAGCAAGTGGGGAGGGGAAAGGATGAAACGTTGGCGGCCATTAATAATCCCCTAATGACGTTTCGGTTATAACGAATGGCAGTTGAAACGTTGGAGGTGAAGAGGTGTTGCCAGGTGGCGATTTCCTATTGGACCAACATTTCCTTAATTATGTAGTTAATTAAAGTAGGAAACGGCCCATAAATACTCTTGGTTTTCATCCCCACAGTCAGAATTTATTAAGGCATCGGTTACCGAAATTTCCAGTGTGGCTGACGTTTCGGCCTTGGTCACGGGCGTGACACATAGGTCGCGGGCGTGACAGGCCCAGTTAGCCAGTTCTGGGTTCGACGATCGTCGAACTGAGATCGACGATCGTCGAAGGGTGGTCACGGGCGTGACACCTGGGTCACGGGCGTGACAGGCCCGTGCGGTCTATTCTGGCTCGACGATGTCGAACTGGAATCGACGATCATCGAGCGTGTCACACCCTATGTCACGGGCGTGACATGGCAGGTCACGGGCGTGACAAGCCCCGGGGGCTAATTTTGGGTCGACGACCGTCGACCTGGAACCGACGATCATGGTCACGCCCTACGTCACGGGCGTGACATGGCGGGTCACGGGCGTGACAGGTCTGGTGACTAATTCTGGGTTCGACGATCGTCGAACTGAAATCGACGATCGTCGAATGTGGTCACGCCCTATGTCACGGGTGTGACAGGTCGGTCACGGGCGTGACCAACCCATGACCCGATTTCTTGGTCGATTTATTTCAAGTTTTGGGCTCCCTAGGGTTCTACCACAACCAACCGACTCCTAGGGGTCTAGCCAGAAATGGAATGTTACAGCCGGTTTCGGGGAGATTCTCTCCAAGTGAGATCTAGGGTCGTGGACTCTTCGTCGACTTCAAGAACACGTCGTCGAACGAGGAGGGACACCTTATTCTCCATAAGTAGTTTGTATTTCTAATACACTCTATTTTCAATTTTGTTGTAAAGGAACGTTGGTTCCTAGTTGTAAGGGTTGGGTTCAACCCGTGGTGTAGGAGTGGTGAATCCTTCGGTTGGAAGGGTTATTCTGTTAGTGTGAGGATTGGATTTCAATCCTGTTGGTGAAGTGACCGAGTCGTCCCTGGTTGGGAGATAGGTCGAAGGGGGAGAGTGGACGTACAAAAATCGGGGAACCACTATAATTTGCCTATGTCTTTCTGTGCTGTGTTGTTTGGTTTATTTGTGCAGGTACAATTCTAATTCCGCAAAAATGCTGCTAGACACCTATTCCCCCCCCCCCCATATGTGAAGATAGTTGGCACTAGGTGGACTTTCAGCAAGAAATTAATTCACAGCACACAACAAATAAAACACAAACAACCAGAGGACACAAGGAACTATAGTGGTTCCTCAATCAACCTAGGTACATCCACTCTTCTACCACCCTAGGTTGGAATCCACTGCAGGAATAGTTGATCAGGAGTCCTGGGCTTTAATAAGGTGCTCAAAAACCAAAACAGATTTTTTGATCAAGTGTCTTGCCACCACTGAGTTTTGACAAGGTCTCAAAAACCAAACACAACTTTTGAAGGGAGTTTTGAGTAACCCTTTTACAGCAAAAGAAAAGAAAAGTAGGTGAAGTTGTTCTTCTCTGTCAACAGTCAAAGAGAAGACTAGTGGATTAATGATGTCAAAGCTCCCCCTGAGATTAGCAGTAGGTCAGGAGAAGAAGCTTTGCACAGGGTGATAGGCCTTCAGAAGATGAGATCTCCAGCATAAGATAATTTTATCAATGACTGAAATGTGATGTGTTTGGAGTCTTGATTGATGAAGCCTTGATAAACTTGAATCAGAGATGAGATACTGTAATCCTGTAGTTCTTGTGTGTGTCTCACAGATCTCAGATATTGTTCTTCGTTTTCTCTTGTTGTATGTTCTCTGTCTCTAGAGGAAAGTCCTAAGACTTCCTTAATTTATAACTATCTCTGGAGGAAAGTCCTAAGAAACATTCTCTTTTAGTCTCCTTAAAACTTGTTCCAGATTGATTGAAACGGCTACAAAATCCTTTGCATTAAATGCTGGATATGAAGAAATTTGAATTCCATAACTGACTGAATTTGAAATCATGACATCGTCGATCTCTCAAGAAAATCATCGATCTGAGCTCCACTATCGTCGACCTGAGCTCAAAGATTTGGATTTTAACTTAAGACAGAAACGTCGATCTGAGCTCGACTATCGTCGAACTGAGCTCAGAGATCTGGATTTTAACTTGAGACAGAAACGTCGATCTAAGCTCAGAGATTGTCAAACCGAGTTTGACGACTCGTTGAACTGAGCTCGACGATAATTCCCTAAGTCTTCTGCACTTGTAATCTGAACTAGGAGGTCTTGCGGGCAGCTTTCAAACCTAAGTACTAACCCTTAGACCTATTCTAGTTGACCTTTAAATCTATACAATGAGGTCAAGACACAATCCTATGGACATAGTGATCCTTAACCAAATCAGTAAAAGGGTGTTCCAACATAACCCTTAAACTCATTTGCTTTCGTCAACTGATGATCGTTGTACCACTTGTATTTTCTTGCTGAGGTATTCTTTTCTTTTGAATGCCATAGGTATGGAGCAGTAGTCGATTGAGCGGCTAGGGTTGGTTATGGATCATGTTCTGCAGCTATTACAATCGTCTTTTCCTCACCATCATGAGGTTGTATTGTTGTTTATTTTTAGCTCAGAAATACAAGCCTTTTAGTGGGTTCGTGTTTGGTAGTTGATGTCTAATGGTGATTTTTGTAGAATGTTAAGTACTTGTTAGTTGCTAAGTCAATTTTTGATTGAATTGCTTGTTTTACTTGTTCTCTGGGAAGATATTATGCTAGGATTGCATGTTTGTTATTTTAAAGTATAACTATCATTTTGTCAATCTCATGCATAACATCTTTTAACCCAAGCCATTATATTTTAACGAACATAAAAGTTATTTGTATACTTATATTAAATCTAGAGGTATGCATATCATGTATTGTCCTATTTGGATGTTTATGCTCATGTAGAATATTAATCAATATAAACAAAGTATTTTCCCCAGCGTATATTCATGTTTTCACTTGTGGACTAGTTGATTTACTGAGCTGAGGGATGCAACTAAAAAATTAACTTAAATTGCAGTTTCTTCATAATAACTTGAGGATTTCATATAAAGTGCTATGTTCGGGTTCTTGCCTGAGCGTCTACAGTTATCCACTGTATGGCATCGCATCACGACGCATGTTTTCTCTTACTCTAATATATCGTTTAAATGTAAAGAAAATGCGGGTTGTGACAGTTGGTATCAAATTGATTGGTTGTTTGACAATTTGTCGAACGACTCTCCTGGTTAGTTTTAGATTGTCTTGTTCTATTTCATACACACACCGATTTGTCATCAGTACATCTTGGCCAAAGCATGAAAACTACACTCATAAGCATGATAAGTAGTATACGGGGCATATTATGTAGTATGTGATGCAAAATATGTGTTTGTATATGGGTCTTAATAGGAAGCAACATGTGACTGTTAGGTAGTATGGGATGCATAACAATCATCACAAGAATGCACAATAGATTTTTTTTCATTACATGTGATATTATATAGTATGAGATGCATAATATTTCATATATATGTCGCTTATAACATGTATTAAGCCCTTTTATTAGATTTCATAGAACAACTTACATGATATAACATACGATTAGCACACGTTCCAAGCTAAAGATCTACATGATGACATACGTGCACACATGGATTTTAAATAAGAAGTATGATCATTCACGCATTCATAATTTTATGCATATGAGTCAATAGGATGACAGTATATCATCGTATGTTTAAGCATGAAATCATTATGAAAATCTCAGAGCAAGTTAGCAGTATGAGCAAGTATCTATAAATGTACAGCCTGAACTAAGTTGTGTAGTTCTAGCGGTTAAGCTAGGTTTTGATTGGTTGTTCGTTGTATTCTTAGGAAGCCACCTAAGAGTGTTGTGGCGAGGATGACTCCCCAGTCTAAGGGCGAGTCATCTAGTACACATAGTGAGACTGTGATTGAGGGACTGCGGTAGAGCAATGAGGCACTATCTAGGCAGATGGTGGAGATTCCATCATAGATCTAGGCATTATTAACTGTCATTTCAGGGCAGTAGCCGAGAGTGCAGGACCGTGCTGTGGGTTAAGCCATTCTCATTCCTTCTGTTGCTCTGGTTCTTACAGTTCTATTGCCTCTAGAGATGAATTTTATCTCGCATTTTCAGCGACTAGGACCTCCTACCTATACTGGTAGAGCTTATTTCTTGACGTTGGATGATTGGATTATCGCGATCGAGGAGATGTTCTCATATTCAGGAATTTCTGCGGACCAGAGAGAGATGTTCGTCGCTTACCAGCTTAAGGGTCTTGCAAAGAGATGGGGGTTAAGAGAAAAGGAGAACCTCACAGATGGATGCTCGTGAGAATCATTCAAGGAGTTGCTGCTTAGGAAATTTTTGCCGTTGGTCGAGCAAGACCGTTTGAAGAAGAACTTTCTACATCTGATGCAAATACAACTCACCGTCAGTGAGTATGAGGTAGAATTCAGCAAGTTGAGTCGGTTCGCCCCGGATTTAGTGGCCTTAGATGCTAGCTGAGTCAAGTGATTTCTTGGTGGTCTTAGGAGTGACATCCAGCAGCTAGCTAGTGCTTTTGGATCTGAAAACTATACTAAGACAGTAGAAGCTGCCATAAGGCCGAAGTAATCGATAATGCTAAGAATTGAGACAAGCAATTGAGGAAGGACAAGAGAAAATCTGATGATGGTAAGAGCTATCGGGAATTTGGCCTTGCTTCAAAGATGGGAAATAAGAAGGTGTGTAGTTATTATGGCCAGCCAGACCACCCTTTTGAAAAGTGTTTCAAGAGGTTGGGAGCTCAAAAGCAGCAAGTGCGTTTAATTCAGAGCACTCCAAAAGGAGATCAGGTTTGTTCTTCGTGCAAGCCGAAAGGGCACGATGATGCCTATTGTCGGGGTAAGGATAAGGTTTCTTTCTAGTACAGACAAAAGGGGCATTTTAAATCAAGTCGCTCGTGGTCACAGCCCCCACTGTAGCTAGTTCCACTTTAATCATTGTCATTGCCGCAACATTTGGATAAAGGGAAGTGCAAGTAAAATGTGGTGACTTTGGAAGAAGTGCAGACATCCACCCAAGTGATCTCAGGTCAGATTCTAATCTAGTTTCTTGCTTTCAGCTTTAGTTTTGATGTTTGTTCATCTAGTTACGTATGCGACTTTATTGGGAAATTTAAGGAAACGAACCGTTTGGCGCGTGTTCTTTTTTATTCTAGTGCTACTCACTCATTCATGGCTAGGACTTTCGTAGAGCGTCATCATCTGACTCTCAATCTAGTTAGCAATTCATTTCGCATTAAGTTTCCTTCTGGTGATTCGGTGGTGTTGGACCAAGGTATATAGAGATATCCGATCCTTTTAGGTGATTTCCTAGCTTTTGCTGATTTGAAGGTGTTAGACCTTGAGGACTTTGATGTGAAATTGGGCATGGTCTGATTGTCCATATATGATGCTGTTATCTAATGTAAGGTTAAGCATGTGCTCGGAATATTTTGAATTTCGGATGTTTTGCTTATTTGGTTTTCTGTTTTGGAAACTGTTAGTAGTCTGCCGCATGTCGAGGATGTTCCTGTAGTGTGAGAGTTTCCTGATGTTTTTCCAGATAGTCTTCCTGGTCTTCCGCCTGAGAGAGATGTGGAGTTTGCTATAGATTTGGAGTCGGGTAATCGCCCTATTACTAAGGCACCATACAGTATGGCCCCGCGTGAGATGGAGGAATTGCATACCGAGCTAGATGATTTGTTGTAATGTGGATTCATTAGGCCAAGTTATTCTCCTTGGGGTGCTCCCATGTTATTTGTAAAGAAAAAGGATGGATCTATTAGGTTGTGCATCGATTATAGGGAATTGAATAAGGTAACTATCAAGAACTGATATCATTTGCCGCGAATAGATGATTTGTTTTATCACCTGCGTGGTAGTTCAGTATTTTTGAAGATTGACCTTCGTTAAGGCTACCATCAGTTGATCATCCGTAAGTCAAAAGTTCCTGCATATGGCTTTTTGTTCTTTGCATGTACATTTTTAGTTCTTGGTAATATCCTTTGGATTAACGAATACACCCTCTTCCTTTATGGACATGATGAATAGAGTGTTCAAAGACCTTTTGGACCGTTTTATGGCCGTGTTTATTGATGATGTCCTGGTTTTTTCATAGAATGCTGAGGAGTATGCCCAACACTTGTGGTAGGTTTTATCTACTTTGAGAGAGCATAAGTTGTATGCAAAGTTTAGTAAATGTGAGTTTTTGCTACCTCAGGTTTCCTTTTTGGGTTATGTTTTGAATAAGGATGGAATTTTTTTTGACCTAGAAAATATAGCTTTCATAATGGATTGGAGAAGACCTACCACACCCAAAGAGATAAAAAGCATCCTAGGGTTGGCAGGCTATTATAGGAGGTTTGTGGAAGGATTCTTTACAATTTCTATGTTGCTGACTGTACTTACAAAGAAGAACACAATGTTCGTTTTGAGAAACAAGTGCAGTAAAGCTTTTCAGGAATTGAATAAGAGATTGTGTACTGCTCTAGTGTTCACTTTGCGTACTGAAGGATTGGAGTATGCTGTTTATGTTGATGCATCGCACGTCGGGCTTGGATAAGTTTTGATGCAAGAAGGCAAGGTAATTACGTATGTGTTGAGGCATTTAAAGATACATGAAATGAATTACCCTACTCATGATTTGGAGTTTGTGGAAGTGATTTATGACTTGAAGTTATGGATACTTTTGTTGTATGGCTCATTGTGTAAGAATTACACGGACACTAAGAGTTTGAAGTATGTCATCACTCAGAAGGAAAAAAAATTTGTGCAAGCATAGATGGTTAGAATATATTGTAGATTATGATGTCGAGATCCAATATCATCCTAACAAAGCTAATGTGGTAGCTGATTCCTTGAGTAGAATGACGGCACAGATCTTTGGGATTTCCATGGAATACTTTAGAAGTGTTTCTGTTAATGTGTATCTCGGTTGGAAGTATCGACTCGCCAAAAAGCTTAGAAGTAGCAGAGCCTTCATGGATTATGCTAACGAGGTTACTCAAAAGGAAGATCCTGATTTGCAGAACCTTCATAGCAAAATTAAGAAAGGGGAATTAACCGACTTTTCAAATGATGATGCGGGTACTTTGAAGTATTACGGTAGATATTGTATCATCACTGTTGAGGATATTTGAGCTAAGTTGAGCAGAGAGGTGCATGGTTATAGTGTTGCCTACCACCCTGGTTCAACTAAGATGTATAGAGATATGAAGCAAATTGTTTGGTGGTATGGAATGAAGAATGATATAGCCAAGTTTGTGTCTGTGTTTTTTACTTGCAAGTGAGTTAATACAGATCAAAGAAGGCCTGGTTATAATTTGATGCCTTTGGATATTCCAAGTTAGAAGTGGGAGAGTATTTCGATGGACTTTATTACTAGTTTTCCAAGATCTCCCGGAGGACATGATTTTTTGTGGGTCATAGTTGATAGATTGATGATGTGTGCTCACTTCGTAACGTTCATGATCGATTACTCCATGAAGACAATATTAGAGTTATATTTGGATGAGTTCATCAAACTACATGGAGTACCTGTAAGTATCATGTCAGATCACTATTCCAGTTTTATGTCTCGTTTTTGTAAGAGTTTATAGGAAAGGTTGGGTAACAACCTCAGATATTCAACTGCTTATCATCGATAGAAAAATGGTAAGATAGAGAGAGTAAATCAGATTATGGAAGATATGATAAGATGTTACTTCTTTGACCACAGGGGAGCGTGGGACGAGCAGTTGATAATGATGTAATTTACCTATAATAACAGTTATTATGAGAGCTTGTAGATGGCCCCGTTTGAGGCTTTGTATGGGAGACGTTGCAAAACTCCCTTGTTTGGGCTGAAGTTGGTGAAGGATCGTTGTATGGTCAGGAAGCCTTAGAAGAAATGAATATTTCTGTGATGCATATTCGATAGAAGCTTCGAATAGCTCAGGAGCATTATGAGAAGAATGCTATTAAGAGAAGGATTGATCTGGAATTTACAGTTGGGGACATGGTTTTTCTCAAGGTTTCTCTTATGTCTGGAGTTAAGAGGTTTGGAAGGAACTACAAGTTGGATCCCTTGTGTGTGGGACCTTTCCAAGTTTAGCTCATCAGAGTGTCAGCTTATAGGCTGGGTTTTCCCGCAAATTTTTCTGGTGTACACGATGTGTTTCATGTGAGCCAATTGCGGAAGTGTGTGCTTAGTGACTTGCATGTTCTCGATTCAGTACCCCAGTTGCACCCTAACCTTTCTTATGTTGAAGTGCCTGTTCGCATTCTGGATACTCAGGATTGGGTGTCGCAAAGGAAGATAATACCTATGGTCAAAGTTTTGTTGGAGAGAGCGAGTTGGGAGTTGGTGTCACAACCTGAATTTTCTCCGCATTTAAACAATAAATAAGAGTAAGAGAAAACATGCATCATGATGCCACGCCGTGGAGGGGAAAACTACAGACACTCAGGCAAGAACTCAAAACTAACACTTTATACAAAATCATCAAGTTATTATGAAGAAAGCTATAATTTAAGTTAAGTTTTGATGACTGTATCCCTCGGCTTAGTGGATACTCGAGTACACAAGTGAAAAATAAGAATATACGCTGCGAAAAAAAATACTTTGTTTATATAGATTGACATCCTACATGAGTATAAACATCCAAACAGGACAGCACATGATATGCATACTTTTAGATTTAATACTAATATAGAAAGAACCTTTTTACGTAGGTAAAATAGGTTGACTGGCTTGAAATATGCTATGCATGAAGTAGTTATAATGATACTTTTACACTTAAAATTAATAACATGCGATCCTAACATAAAAATTTCCCAAAGAGATAGTAAACCAATAATTCAGTCAAAATTTGACTTAGTAGCTAGCAATTACTTAACATTCCACAAAACAAAAATCTCAAGTGGGCTAAAGAAGCAACTAAAGAAGCATGTATGTATGGACTAAAAACAAAGTAGCAGATCTACCTCACAATGGTGAGGAAAGAACAACTACAACAGCTGCAGAACACCAACAACAACCAATAATAGTTGCTCAACCGGCTACTGCTCGAATCCTAAGGGTTTCAAAAGAAAAGAACATCTCAGCAAGTATAAACAAGTGGCAATGAAAATTCATTAGTAGCAATAATCCAAAGAGATAAAAGGCTTACCAACCCTTATAAAAGAAAAGATGTCTAATCGCAGCAAAAAGTCATACTTTAATAGGCAGAGAAGAATTCTCAAATAGAGTAATAAGAAACAAAAGTGCGAAATGAAGTCATGCTTCTATAGAATCTGCAAGTGTATGCATAAAAACATATGTGCATATATATATAGAAAGAACAGAGACTTATCTGCTCAGAACACGTGAATCATTTACACCGGTAAAAACAATGGTACTAATTTGGGGGCCACGTTGTCCAACACCAACCTTCAGACCAAATATCTCAAAAAGGCGATGTGGAGGTAGCCATATTGTCCAGCACAACCCAATAGCCCATAAGGATAGAAGAAAACCCACTAGGTGTAATGATTCACAAACTAGCACTAAGGTGTTGGTCCTTTTTCCACTAACAACCAAGGCCACAATTAATAAAAAATTATATTAATAAACAACACAAAAAACACAAGGCTTAGCATCGAATTTTCTTGACGATGCAAATGGAATAAAACTAGAAGTTACTAAGGTAAACTCGACGAATATAAATTGACGAACTAAGAGTCACTCGATGGATACATCAAAATTGCAAAAGCTCAAGCTCTGAGATCACTCTATGCCAAAACACAGGCCTTGAGTTCACTCGATGCCAAAACACAGGATCTGAGTTCACTCAACGCCTAAATAAAGGCTCTGAATTCACTCAATGCCTGGACAGATACAGTCAAAGCACTAGACGCCTAGCTGTTTCACTCAATGATCTCGACGGCAACAGCTACACTCAACGCTCTTGTCGCCAAAGTATATTCACACAATGCCAAGCCTGATTAAGTAAACACACTCAATGCCAAGGCGGATTAACTCAACGCACTCGATGCCAAAGCATATTCAGTCGACGTAAAGCTTGAATCAGTCAATAAACTCAATGCTAAGGCAGATTTAGTCAATGCACTCGACGCCAAAGCACATTCACTCGACTTCAAGCCAGACTCAGTCAATACACTCAATGCCAAGGCTACACTCAATGCATTCAATGATTTTCACTCAATGCCAAGACTTCACTCGATACACTCAACGCTTTTCACTCAACGCCAAGCCTTCACTTAATGCACTCAACACTTTTCACTCAACACCAAGCCTTTACTCGACGCACTCAATGCTTTTTAAAAGATTCCTGACACAAACTCTCTTCTCTAACAGAGGTGAATAAACTCATAACTTTTGAAAATAATTAAGCTCTGACCCAAAATAAGTTCTTGGAAAAAATATAAAAATAAGACAAATAGTGGGGTAGACCAGACAGTAGTCTAAGTATTGATAGAAGAAGCCACCCCTAAGAACACAGCAAGGAGAAAGGGAAAAAAGTAAAAATTACTGGTATGTTACATGAGGTACAACTAGGAGTATACCAAAAATTAAGAGGACGAAACATAAGAAATTATAAGAGGCTAGGCAAGGGAGCAAACCATCACTTGCCTCATGATCTACAGGAATCCGGCCTCACGAGCACTCCACATGAAGGATTAGCCGCAAGAACTCTTATGCAATGATTTCTGAAACTTGACGGGGCGAACGAGAGTAAAGGTCAAAAACCTAAAAGCCAAAAGTCCGAGAAAACAAAATTACCTACCACCAACGCATAGATCTTTGTGAAAGCTTTCCAGATCTACCATCCGTCGGTGATTTCGAGAACCAGCACTCCTACAAGCAGCGACCAAAAGCCTTGCAAAACACATTGCCTCCTTTCTTCCGTGTTCTCGGTGTGATGGCTTGGGGAAGAAGATAGTGCATAGGGTAACCTTAAGTCTTTATATATATATATATATATATATATATATATATATATATATATATATATATATATATATATATATAATATAACATCTAATATATTATATATTATAAACACATAATATAACATATAATAAATTATCTATTAGATACATAAATTATAATATATAAATATGTTATAATATAATATAATTATTAATAATGATACGTCCAAATGACCCAAAAAATCGAATCAACTCGGATTTTCATGAAATTCGCACCGAAGCTAAATATCGATACTACCAATCCAACAGCGAAGTTAAAATAAATATCTGACAACCCAAACTCGAATAAAAACTACCAAAAGTCAAAATTCCAAATATCCTTAAAAGGCTGCATCGAGTTCCAAAATAAACCCGACTCGCAAGGGAAATCTCAAAAACACACTAGAAACAAGACAAACTAATATTCTAAGTAAAAACCTCGGATACCAATAAGAAAAATTCACGCTCCAACAATGGTACCAGTCAACTACGCATCAATGTAATTCCCCGACGTCAAAACTATGCCAATAAAGGAATTAAAATATACATCAAAAAATAAGGGGCGTTACAGCCACTCCCCCTAAAAGAAAGTTTTGTCTCATAACTTGATACACAACTGAATCCACTAAACAAGGAAAATAATCAAGGGTTATTGTCACAACCCACATTTTCTCCTCAACTAAATGACATATCAGAGTACGAGAAAATATGGGTCGTGATGCCACGCTATGCAGCGGATAACTTCAGACGCTCAGGCAAAACCCCAATTTAACACGGTATATGAAATCCATAAGTTTATTATGAAGAAAGTTGTAATTTAAGTTAGGTTTTAATAACCGTATCCCTCGGCTCAGTGGATCAACTAGTCCAAAAGTAGAAGTATGAATATATGCTGCGGAAAATACTTTGATTGTATGGTTTAATATCCTACATGAGCATAAACATCCAGACAGGGCAACTCATGTAATGCATACTTCTAGATTTAATATAAGTATAGAAATATCTTTTACGCTAGTTAAAATATAGTGAACTTGATTTAAAGTGATGATATGCATGAGATAGTCAAAAGATGCTTTTATACTTTTAAAATAACTTACATGTAATCCTAGAATAAAACCTTCCTAGAGAGCAAGTAAAACCAATCATTTAAAAAGAAATAGATTTAGCAGCTAACAAGTACTTAACATTCAATAAGAAAACCACCAATGGGCGTCAACAACCTGACACAAACCCACTGAAAGTATGTATGTATGAACTAAAACAAAAAAACAACTACTACATCGCAATCTGTGAGTTAAAGGCAACCGCAACAGCTGTAGAATACAAGCCACAACCCAACCCTAGCTGCTCAATCGGTTACTGCTCCGAGCCTAAGGCATTCAAATAAAGAACACCTCAGCAAGAAAATACAATTGGTAAACAAAAACATCAGTAGATAGTAATCAAGAGAAAGCAAAATGGGTTACGAACCCCAACTATAAGAATGGCAAATAAACCTCAGCTAAAAAGTCAAGTTATAACAAGTAAAGCAGGAATTTCAATAGTAGATTAAGAGAAATTGCACCAAGTGTGAAGTGAAGTCATGCTTCGATTAAATCTGCAACAGTAAGCATTCAACAAATGACTAAATAATAGAAAGAAAAGAGACTAAACAGCTCTAAACACGTGAATCATTAGCATTTGCAAAAACCCATGGTTTTGAGTCGGTGGCCATATTGTGCAACACGAACTAACTGACCCAAAAATGAACATCCCAAAAAGGCACTGCGGTACATTGTTCAACACAACCCAACAGTACATAAGAAGAGACAAAAACCCACCAAGTGCAATGATTCACGAAACGGCGTCATGTTGGTGGTCCTTCATCCACTGCCATCCTATCCGTAAAAACACCTCAAAAATTCCAACAAAACCCGAAACCTAACACCAAAAAAAACTTTCACGACAAGAGGAGAGAAAAACCCAAAAATTTACCCTAAGAACCATACTCAGCGAATCGACAAAACGGCGTAAATATTGTAAGGCCAGCAAAATTCATTAAATATACCCAATGAAACCAAGGAATACTTGACGAATTAGACTTGGCGGTAAATGGCTACACCCGGTGATACTCGACAAACTGGACTCGATTCGGCGTGTATACTCGTTGAAAAGGACTTAGTGATCCGATCGCTCAACGCTTTCTAAGCCTAGGTCATATTCGACGAATTCATTGAGAATACTCGACAAATTTGCCTTAACTCGACGCAGCATCTATCAATATTCGACGAACTCGACGCCAACCACTCGACGAGTTCACTTGACGAAAACACTTTTACCTGACGAATTTCACTCGACGAACAGGGCTTCACACGACGAATTCTACTCAGGTCCACTAAGCTATATTCGGCGAATTTTCCTAAGTTATAATTCATACCCGATGAATTTTCCTTGGGATATTCTACCTATAGTCGACGAAATTACCCTATTTATTATCCCATACCTGATAGATTTCTGCTAGACCAACATACTGATACTCGGTGAATCGCTTGACAAACTCTAAACTATCCTATGCATTCTTCAATGCTACTCCCAACAATACTCCAACCTTCTAAGGAGGGGAATAAGGGGAAAGAAATGAAATAAATAACATAGCAAGGGAAAAATCACCACTTGCCTTGAAACTCCCAAAATCCGACGCTCCGAGCGCCCCGTTTATGAGGATCGGCCTCAAGAACTCCAAAGAAATGAATCTTGAAACTTTTCGAGACAAAAGATGGTCAAAATGGCAAACCCTAACGTCCAAAAATCAAAGAAACGGGAAAAACTTACCACGTACGAGTAGATCTCGGCGAGAGCTTTCAGAATCTCTCCTCCTTCGACGAAATCGACCAGCAGAACTCACACGATCGACAACCGAAAGCACGCTACACCACAATCACTTCTCTTTCACGAAGCAACCGACGGCACAGGGAAGAAGATGAATATTGTTCGATTTGTTGAAAAGGAATATATATATATATACTATTATATTATTATTAATTATTAAATAAACGTCGAAACGACCCGAAACTCGAACCAACTCAAAATCTTACGAAATTTGCACCATAGCTAAATATCAATGCTACGAATCCAACGACAAAGTCAAAATCGAATTCAAAAAAAATGAAACTTTGGTAAACACTCCCCGAAGTCTAAACACCAAATATACCCAAAAACGCTCCACCGTGCTCCAAAATGAACCCCGACTCATAAGTGAATATCAAAAAATAGGAGAAATTAGCCAACAAGCTCATACTCCCAAACCAAAACCTTGGATTCCAACGAGCAAAAGTCACGCTCCGACAATGGTACCCACCAAGTATGAGTCAACGTAATGCCCTGACGTAAAAATAAGTCACTAAAGGGATTTTAAATAAACCTTGGAAAATCAGGGGCATTACAGCCACCCCTCCTAAAAGAGAGTTTTGTCCCGAAACTATACGCACAAAAGATCCCACGATAGATTAAAATAACCAAGGATTATAAAATAGAAACACATACCAAAAGAACTAGGCAAACAGATGAGGATGATCCTCCCCCATAGTTGACTCTAACTCCCAAGTCGTGCTTTCCACATCTTGGTTTCGCCACAACCCCTTAACCATGGGTATGGTCTTCCATCGCAACACCCGATCTTGAGTATCTAGAATGCGAACAAGAATCTCGACATAAGAAAGATTAAGCTCCAACTGTGGAACAGAATAAGGAACCCGCGGGTTGCAAAGCACACACTTCCGCAACAAGCTTACGTTAAATACATCGTGCACACCAGGAAAACTTGCAAGCAAATCCAGCTGACAAGCTGATATTCCAATGTGTTTAATAATCATGAAAGGTCTCACATAACAAAGATCCAACTTGTGGTTCTTTCCAAACCTCTTAACACCAGACATCGGGGAATCTTTAAGAAAATCCATATCCCTAACAGCAAATTCCAGATCATTCCATCGCCGATTGGCATTCTTCTCATAATGCTCCTGAGCTATCTGAAGCTTCTCTTGAATATGCATCACAGAGGTATTCATCTCCTCTAAAGCTTCCGGGCCCAATAATGGTCCTTCACCAACCTCGGCCCAAAACAAGGATGTCCTGCAACGTCTCCCATACAAAGCCTCAAACAAAGTCATCTGCAAGCTTTCCTGATAACTGTTATTGTAAGAAAATTCCATCAATCTAAGCCGCTATTACTACGCTCCTCTGTGGTCCAAGATGTAACATCTTATCATGTCTTCCAAGATTTGATTTACTCTCTCCGTCCGACCATTGGTCTACGAATGATAGGTGGTTGAATATCTGAGGTCGGTACCCAACCCTTCCTGTAAACTTTTACAAAAATGAGACGTAAGCCTGAAATATCGATCTCACACAATACTGACCGGTACTCCATGCAGTATGATGACCTCATCCAAATATAACTCTGCTATTTTCTTCATGGCGTATTCAATCATAAACTGCATGAAGTGAGCACACTTCGTTAGTCTATCCACTATAACCCAGACTGAATCGTCTCCTTGGGGAGATCTCGGCAAACTGGTAATAAAGTCTATAAAAATACTATCCCACTTCCAACTTGGAATCTCCAAAGGCATCATCTTTCCACCAGGCCATCCATTATCTGCCTTAACACGCTTACAGGTGAAGCATTTAAAAACAAACTTGGCTATGTATTTCTTCATTCCATACCACCAAACGATCTATTTCAAATCTCTATTCATATTAGTAGAATCGGGGTGGTAGGAAACACTAGAACCATGTGCCTTACTGCACAACTTAACTCAAATATCCTCAACTGCGAGGATACAAAATATACCGCGGTACCTCAAAGTACCCTTATCGTCCATTGAAAAGTCTGGTAATTCCCCTTTCTTTGTTCTTTTACGGAGGTGCTGCAAATGATGATTGTCCTTTTGATGTAGCCTTGTAAGCATAATCCAAGAAGGCTCTGATACTTTCAAGCTACTTACCGAGGCGCTACTTCCGACCGAGATGCCCATCAACAAAAACTCCTACACCAAGGATTCCACCGAATGTCCAAAGATCGGTTCAGTCTTTCTACTCAGGGCATCAGCTGCCACATTAGCTTTGCCCGGATGGTATTAGATCTTAACGTCATAATCCGCGACATATTCTAACTATCTACGCTGGCACAAATTTAATTCCTTCTGAGTGAAAACGTACTTCAAACTCTTATGGTCCGTATAAATCTTGCATAGTGTGCCATATAAAATAAGTCTCCATAACTTCAGGGCATAAATTACTGCTGCAAACTCAAAGTCATGTGTAGGGTAGTTCTTTTCATGTATCTTTAATTACTTCGACCCATAAGCAATTACCTTACCTGTCTTGCATCAAGACACATCCAAGTCTGACGTGCGATGAGTCCACATACATGGCATACCCTAATCCTTTGGTAGGCAAGGATAATACTGGTGTAGTGCATAATCTCTTTTTCAATTCCTGAAAAGCTTCCTCATACTTATTGCTCCATACGAATGCTGCATTCTTCTGCATAATCCTAGTCAACGACGCAGACAACGCACAAAATCCTTCCACAAAACTTCTATAATATCCTGCCAACCCTAAGATGCTTCTAATCTCTTTGGGTGTGGTAGGTCTTTTCTTATCCATTACGGCCACTATATTTTCTGGGTCAACGGATATTCCATCCTTATTCACCACATGCCCCAAAAAGGAAACATATGGTAGCCAAAACTAACACTTACTAAGCTTTGGATACAACTTATGCTCCCTCATAGAAGATAGAACTAACCGCAAGTGCTGGTCTTGCGCCTCAGCACTCTGGGAATGAACCAAAACATCATCAATAAACACAACCACAAAATGGTGTAGAAAATCCTTGAAAACTTTGTTCATGTTGGGTACATTGGGAATTGTGTACCTGATTTGGAGATGCCCTTTCAACTCAATGATATACCCAAATTCATATTTGATGTTTGTTGAGTTTACTTGTGCAGTTTTGATGTTGAATGAAAAAAATAAACTAAGTACAAATGTGTCGAGACAGTAGACAAGTGTCGATACCTTTGTAAAAGCAGTGCTGAGACAAGGAATCAAGTTGTGTCGACACTCAGGACTAGTGTCGACACCCTTAATCAATTAGTGTCGAGAATGGAAGCAAGCTGTGTCGACACCCAGTACTTGGGTCGACACCGTTAGTCAAGAAACGAACTGTGTCGACACTCAGGACTAGTGTCGACACATTTTACACAAGTTATGTCAAGACTAGAAGCAATATGTGTCGATACCCAAGACTTGGGTCGACACCGTTAGCCAAGAAACCAGTTGTGTCGACACTCAAGACTAGTGTTGACAGATTTGATACAAGTTATGTTGATATAAAAATCTAGCAGTGTCGACACACTCGATTGATGTCAACATCCCTATAAGAGAAGTGTCGATACCCGGGACTGGTGTCGACAGAATCTAAGTATAGAAGTGTCAACATTTAGAACTCGTGTCAACACCTTCATGCAGAATGTTGGGTCCATTTCCCACAATGTTCCCTAGAGTGTATTTGAAGAGGCATAACCATCAATACTAAGAGCATAGTTATATTTGAAGTTGTCTAATATCATTATGTGCAGGATGTTCCATGGAACTAGTCTAGACAGATTGTCTAAGTGATGTGACAAGTGATCATAAAACAGAAAGGGGAACTCCAAGAGAAGATGCTGGAAAGCCAGGAATTTGCCTAAGTCAACAGGCGTTGAGTGAGATAAGCTCACTGAACGGAAAATGTCTAGGACTAGTTGAAAATGCAGCTAAGTCCATAGGCGTTGAGTGAAGTCTATTCACTCAACACTAGGAAAGCAAAAGCATTGAATATAGCTTAGTTATTCTAAGCCTAATTGTTGGCAAGTTGGAAATGTGGAAATATCCACAGGCACTGAGTATAGTTGACTCACTCAACTCCATACAATAATAGACAGTAATTTGACTAAGTAGTTTGGCGTTGAGTGATAAAGACACACTCATTGCCATACATAAAAAAGGCTATAAGTTGAACTGGATTATGAATTTTTCGAACTAAGTTCAGAGTTCATCGAGCTGGACTCACCGTTCTTCGACCTCAGTTCAAATTTGAGTGAGGCAGGCCTAGATAGTCAAAGTCTAAGGTTTAAGAGGAAGAAATGGGGCTAAGTCCACAGGAACTCAGTGAAGGTCATTCTCTTAACGTCATAGCCTCATAAGTGTTGAGTAACACTCAGTCAGTCAAAGCCAGTGTTTTTAAAACATAGAAATTTGGCTAAGGTAAAAAGCATTGAGCGATGAAGAGACACTGAACATTCTCAACTTCGAAGAAGCAGGAAGATTTTGTCTAAGGCAAAAGCATCGAGAACAAGTGTTTTTCTCAGCTGAGAATAAGAAAGCACTGAGACAGATAAGTAGTAAAATGCCCAAGGCAAAAAGTGTTGAGTGTGGAATTCTCACTCAATGCTCTCAACGCCTAGTGAAGAAAAAATTTTGTATAAGGAGTATGGAATTGAGTGATGCTCACCCACTCAACATCAAGCAGCAGAAAGCTGATAAAGCAAGCTGGCGTTGAGTGAAGCTGAATCACTCAAAGCCTCGAAACAGATTTATTTTCTTAGGTGTTTGGCGTTGAGTGAAGGTTACTCACTCAATGCCAAGAGACAGTAAATCTGTATAAGTGATTTGGCATTGAGTGAAGGACCCTCACTCAACGCCTATACTAATGTTGCTTGATTTTTATCTATGTCCACACCTGGTGACGTCAGCAAGTCAACAAATCAACATATTTCAAATTATTGGCGGGATGGCTACAGTACGGTACAAATGTTGCCACAGACCTACTATATGACAATTGGCATTAAAGTAAGGTTGCTGCTAGCCATTAATTTCGTGGGGCTCACAGCTTAAAGAGCCATTGAGTCATAATAAATAAAAGAGAAAGGGTTTATAGAGGAAGATAGCTTTTGAAAAGGAGCCAATAGGTCATTCTTCTTCACTGCTATTGTTGTTGTGCTAAAGAATAGGAAGCTTAAGTCAGCTAGACTAAGAGGCTAGTTAGTTGTTGTCATCTTCATCGACCTCAGCAGTTCAGAGTGTTTCTCTGAGTAAAGAGGAAGCAGCCTAGGGCTGACCCTTGCTGTAAATTCTTTACAATTCCAGCTGGACAAGCAACTTCCTGATGATCTAAATCTGGATGCTATGAAGAGAAGAAGTGTGATGAAACATAGATCAGAAAGAAGTCTCGGGGGACTATTCCTCAGGAATCAAAGTTAGGGCTTAATACCCTCAGCCAAAGAAAGCAAGAAGAGGTAGAGCTATCTAAGTCTACAAAGTTAGAGCTGAGATTTTCTCAGCTCTGGTACCACCAATTAGCTGTAGTAACTTTACAGTTCTAGCAAGAAAAATCCCTTGTGCTTTGAAGTTGTAGTTAGGGCTGAACTTTAGGCTCAGTTCAGAAAGAGGCAGAACACTAATCTTTGCCACTAATGCTTTTAAAGGTATCCCTTATTTGCTTTCCTTTTATAAATGCATGATAAGGTCTAACTTTAATGCACTTAACGTTGGGTGAATCACGTACTAAATTAAGAGAAAATAATTTATTAATAGTTTTGTAATTTATATGTGCTAATCTCTTGTGCCATTGGTCACTAAAAGACGCACTATCCTTTGCCAAAAAGCACACTGGTGTAGAAGAGTCTATGCAAATAAAATTTAAGCAAAATATAGTTCTACTACGCGTGCCTGATAGAATCGTTTCTAAGTTATCAATCGATTTTATCAAACACTTGTCTGCATGAAATTATACTACATATCCTTTGTCAAAGAGATGGCTTATGCTTATATGATTGTGTTCCAATCCTTCAACATATGCCACATCTGAAAAGGATACACTACCATTAGTAGTCATTCCAAAGACTTTTGTAATTTCTCTGTCAGAACCTCCAAAGATGACCTTTGGCCCGTTCATGACTGGAGAATAATTTTGGATTAGGCTTCTAGTCCCGGTCATATGCCGAGAGCATCCCCTGTCCAAATACCAGAAAGGATTTTTGGCGGCCTTTGGACATTCCTGCAAAAGTAGAATCAATTTGCCTTAGGAAACCAAACTTGTTTGGGTACTTTGTCTCTAGTTAGCATACTCCCCTACGTGTGTTAATATTTTGAGTGGTCTTTCTCACATTATTAACTTGAGGAGCTATATAATATCTGGGGTTAAACACGTAATCTATAGCAAAGTCACCAACTTTGCCACAACACCAACTGTCAAACCTATTATGTCGTTTCCTAAAGTTCTCCTTCATGACTTTTTGAGGATGTAGCCTAGCAGGGGAAACAGACTTCGATGTAAAAGCTTCGTGGTGATGACACTCACATGTCTTCTTCTCCGTAAGAGGCTTTTCCACAATGGGTTTAACTTTTGGAGCTTTCATGATGTTATGACCATGACTATAAGGGTCGTAGCTCTGAAGAGTGATCTCCTCATAAGTTGATTTGAAAACACTCTCACCAATGTTCTAGGGATGAGACCATGCTTGGTACCGTGACTTGGGCTCTACATAAGTAGCCATAGCAAAGTGACCAAATGACAAATAAAGATCAAACTTATTTGTTGAAAAGATAAACTTTCTAAATGAAGTTTGGTCTTGAGGAGCTTTCCCTTTCTCCTTGGCTAGAGCTTTCTTGGAAGCCTTATTTCTCCTTTGGTCTTTATTTCTCCTAGAAGATTTACTAGGAGCAGCCATAAGGCCTAAGCCAGCTCCTATAGCCTGAGCAGTGAACTCAGCAATAAGTGGAAGGATTGTCTTTAGCTTGGAGAAATTTTCAACAAGTTTCTTTTCAGCAGCAAGTTATTCTTCCAACTCCTTGATGATTTGCTCTCTCAGCTTTAGGTGCTCGAGAGCCTTTTTGTATACTTCGATTGGAATATGGGCTTCCTCTCTGAGTAAGTCCATCTTTGCGAATTCCTCCCTCAAAGTGCTCTCCTCAACCTTAAGAGATTTAATCTCCTTAGCTTGAGTTCTTGTGACTCCTCGACACCTGTCGTAAGCATTAATTAACACTTTTTATTGAGTCATGAGTTCAGATTCATCCTCAGACAAATAGTCCTCAAGATCATGGTTAGAAGTATTTGATTCCGAGAAAGGAGTGTTCGAGTTTACCTTCCCAGTGAACTGGGGTTCTTCTTATTCATTTGTATGTGTCATGAGCCCATAGTAGGCTTCCTTATTATCACTGGACTTAGATGAGTCTGTGCCACTGTGGGTCTTTCCCTTCTTAGCTACCAGGCTTCTTTAAGTTTTCTTCTTATTATAAGAAGATTTCTTCTCCTCTCTTCTTCCATCTTTCATCTTCTTGTGAGGGCATTCAGCTTTGACGTGTCCTGGCTTATTGCAACAATAATAAAAAATATTAGAAGAAATATGTTTGTTCGGTTTAGAGTAACACATGTTTTGGCTACTTGAGCATTTCTTGTGACGATCACCATCATGACGTGACCTTCGACGAGGCATCTTTACCTCTCCACTGTTTCTTCTTGTTTAAGAACTTATTGAACTATCTTGAAAGAAGAGAAAACTCTCCTGGAGATAGCTGATAGTTTTACTTTCAAGACAACCTAAACACCTAGAGGGGGGGGGGGTGAATAGATTCTAATTTCTTGTCTATAAATCTAGGCAGAATTCAATTACAATTTAAAACATCTAGCACAGCATTCACAGACAACTAAGCATCACAGATTGCACAATGTTTTATAGTGGTTCCCCAAGGTCTGGGTACATCCACTTTCCCCCTTCACCTATCTAGCAATATGCTAGATTCGGCCAAACTTCCACTATACTCAGATCCTCAGATCCTACAGCTCAGAACCAGGATAGGTTCCTACAACTCAGGCTCAACAGCCCTACCTCAGCCTTGCCTCAAGGCCTACCACTCAGAGAATAATCTTCTCCTACACTCAGGAAAATAGCCCTACCACTCAGAGATCACCTCTCCTACACTCAGCCTTTATAACACAGGCTTACAACTCAGATCTGTGTAAACAGATCCTACAGAAATTTAGAAAAAGATATTTTGATGTCTTGCCTTTGTTGAGAAAGAAGAGGACAAGACACTTCTTGATCAGCTGATGAAATCAACTGAATCTGTGCTTTCTTCAAAGCTTCTTGAATCTGAACTTAGCTGAGTTGATTTCCAAACAGCTTCTTGAGAAACCACTGATGGCTTCCTTCTTCTTCTTCAAGATGACTGGATCCCTCTCTATCCAACACCTTTTCTGATACTTCAGACTTCTTCTTAGATTTTCTGATGAAGATATTCTTTAGAGCTTAGCACTTTCTTGAATTGAAACTTCAATAGGATCGTAATCCTTTTGTTTCTTCTTCTTAGATCTTCTTCAGTTATGTTTCTTAGCTTTTCTGATTTTTTAATTCCTTCTGAATGTGTCTATTTATAGACACTCTTCATGGTAACCGGCTGATCCGGTTTCGAACTGTTTTCTGACAGGTCTGACAGCTTCAGTTAATTGGTGGCAACCCACAGCTGTCAAGTCTTCAAACAGTTCTTGTACCTTAGCCTTGGACAGCAAAATGTCGAGACAGTCTGTTAGAAAGTGTCGAGACCAATCTGTCTATCTGTGTCGACACAAGTGACTTTGGTGTCGACACAGTCTTTGATGATGTCGACTGAGTTGCCTTTAAGTCGACACAGCTTCTTCAGAAAATAACTTGGTCTAGACTCTGTAGTGTGTCGACACAAGTCCTGTGTGTCGACACAGTTGTTGTAGATTCAGAACTTAGTATGTGTCGACTCAGCCTTCAGGTGTCGACACATCAATCTTCAATTCTGCCAAAATGTGTCGACTCAGTCTTCTGGTGACGACACAAGCATAGTCGACTTCTGCCAATATGTGTCGACTCAATCTCAAGGTGTCGACACATCCACCCAGTGTCGACACAGTAGAGGTCGACTATATTCCTCTGGTCGACTATCTTTCACTAGTCGACCATCTTCTTCTGTGTCGACTATCTTTCGCTAGTCGACTATCTTCTTCTGTGTCGACTATCTTTCACTAGACGACTATCTTCTTCTGTGTCGACTATCTTTCACTAGTCGACTATCTTCTTCTGTGTCGACTATCTTCTTCTGTGTCGACTATCTTTCACTAGTCGACTATCTTCTTCTGTGTCGACTATCTTCTTCTGTGTCGACTATCTTTCACTAGTCGACTATCTTCTTCTGTGTCGACTATCTTCTTCTGTGTCGACACTGATATTCTGAAGTGTCGACACAAATATTCTGAAGTGTCGACACAAATATTCTGAAGTGTCGACACAATTTCTTCAGGTGTCGACATGTGGACTTAGAATATTTTTTGCATTCTTTAATACTTCTTCACCTGCACATGTCAACTCAAAACAACATCAAATACACCTTGATGTATATCATTGAGCTAAGTTTGGCTTCTTCAAATCAGGTACACATTTTTCAATGTACCCAACAATCTCCCCCTATTTGGAGAAGTCATAACCCTTATAGCCAATGATATACACCATTTACAAAAAGTATAATCTGATGATATATGACATAACAGGAATACTTAATATAAACAAAACATAAAAACAATCCATCACAGAATGAACATTATATGATACCAACCAACATTTTGTTTATAACTTGATAATGTTTGAATACAGAGATTTACATTTAATGATTTAATCAAAACATTACAAAATACTTTGAAGGAACTAAAAATTAAGACTGATCAGGCTCTTTAATGACAATCCCTTTGCCAGATAGAACTTGAGCCTTCACAGGAGCTTCAAAATCTTCAGCTGGCTTCTTGCCTTTTAGATCAGCCTTCTTCTTTGCTTCTTCCTTGAGCCTTTGCCTTTCAAAATAATGAAAGGGCTTTGGGAAGTACTTGCTTGGCTCCTGAGCATCTGTAGGCAGCCTACCCAGCTTGGCTTTTCTTCTAAACTGTACAATGGCCTCTTGCCTGGCTTCATACTTCTGCCATTCCATCTCATTGTACTACTTGCCTCTTTCCTGCACTTGGTCTTTGACAGCCTTCCATGCAGTGAGTATTATATTTCTGGAAGTAGGACTCCACTGCTCAAAGTCTGGCTTAAGTTCAGCCTGCTCTCTAAACCTTTTCTTAGATAGAAGAGCATCTTGCTGGTTTTTCAAAGTAGCCTCAGGCTTATCAAAATTCCCAATAACAATATTAGTAACCTCCTTTGGAGGACTATACATCCCTTGAACCTGCTGATCAATCATATCATAATCTGGAGGGGGTAAATGACTTGGGCAACCTCAGGTTGATTGCCTTCAAGTAGGCTTGTTTGTATTCCTGACTCAGCCACCATAGCATCATCACACAATGGGGGATATCCCAATGTGGCTCGAATACTATTGGTCACCCATTTGGTGTGCTCTGAGCCTGCATGAACTAGCATCCTCTCCCCCTTTATGGCTTCTCTAGAAACATGTTCTCTGAGATCTTCCTTTTGAAATCTGATTTGGCCATCCAGATAATTCACACCATCTTTAAAAAATGGTTTTAACTTTAGAAGCTTGTCAGATATTTCCTTTTGAGAGGTAGTGATTGCAGTCTTAACAGAAGCAATAGCAGCTTGAAAGTTCTTATCAAATTCTTCCATTTCTTTTGCTCTATCTGCAGGCAGGCCTGAAACAATCTTCTTCAATTCCTCAATGATCTCATGATGAGATTCAGTTAAATTGTCATTCATCCTTAGCTGATTTTCCAAGACATAGCTTTGCTTTAAAGCAATGTCATCTACCTTAGGTATGATAGTCTGCTGTTGTTTTGCCAGATATACCACAGCATTACCTCCCTTATGGAAGCAATCTGTCATTTCCTTCTTATGCATATTGACCTCAAACCTAATTGATTTTATATCTTGAGCTAAGTCAAATTGCAGGGACTTGTTGTTCTCATCAACATATTTTTCTATAGCCACTCTGTGTTCATCCAATTTCACTTGTAAATCTACCAAGAACTTGTTATAATCAAAGTCAGAAGGAGTGTGATGTGTTGTAGACTGTAGAGCCTGCTTATAGCTCTTGCTCCTTCTCTGGAAGACCATAAGTTTTCTCTTTTTAGCCACCCTGGCTTCTTCAGTCTCTGAATCAGAAGTACTATCAATTTGAACTCTTTCTTTGGGAGGAGGAGAAACAGCTGCTTCAGTGCCATGTTGTACAGTCTCAACATGCACTGGCTCCCCCTCAATTTCTTGCTCCACTTCCAGACTATCAGTAATTATTTCATCATTTGGAAATAATTCCTCCAGAGTATATTCCTTTTGGGCTTGATCATTTGCAGTATTCAAATTTGGAGATTGATCAATTTGAGCATCTTCTTGCACTTGCTCCCCCTGGACCTGTGCAGAAATAGAAATATTAGAAATCTCTTTTATAGGAAAATACACCAGCTCCCCCTGCACCTGTACCTGGTCATGAGTAGATACAGTTTGTGTAGGTGAATAAACTTGCTGAGCTGGTATACTTACTTCTTCTTCTTGAACTGCAGGTATTGTGCCATCCTGAACTTGTGTAGATGCAGGCTGATCTTCAACCTCTAGTGTTACTTGCTCTTCTTGTGGATGCCCAGTACTGGTAGCATGACCTGGGGATTTCTCAGGTGAATCCTGCCTTTCCACTTCAGGCATCTCTTTGGTCAGCACCCTATCCCATCTGGAGAACAATCTCATGTCCATCCTTCTCATGTGATTAATTTTAGTTCCAGGTTGTTGTTGCATAACCTCAAGAATCTCCTTACTTAGGTATATACTCATTATCCTAGCCAGATTTGGCTTCTTGATTCCTTCCTTTATCTTCTCAAAGATTACAGATGACCAATCCGTAGGAATTGTAAAAACAATCCTGGTAATTAGGCTGAACATATAGGCAGAAATCCTATCATGTCCACCTGGCTTGCACAGAATAACTTTTCCAACTACTTCTGACAGGAACTTGCCTTGTTGATTCATTCCTTTCCGATTGAACGCTGCTCCAATTTTCATGGTGGATTCCAATCCACACCATTGAAGAGCCTCCCTAGATTTAGAAACAGGGACATCCTCTTCATTCTCAATTGTAGGTAATTGCAGAATTGTTCTTATCTTTCTTGGTGTAATCTCCACAGGTGACCCATGAATTGTGGATTTTATCTGATGACTTTCAGAGTTTACAGATGCAGAGGTAAAGAACTCGTGCACCTCCTTCTTCCATATCTTTGATGGTTCGGAGACCAGAAATTCTAAACCTGAGTCGGAGAGGAGAGAGATAACCCCAAGAACATCTGGAGGGGCAGCTGCAAAGGCCTGGCGCACCAACTCATATCCTTCATTCACATTGCCTTCAGATTTCGGCGCCATTGATCAGTCGAGAAAGCTTGAAAGATGAGAGAAAGAGAGAGAGAGGGAGAATGTCGACACAGGGTTTCGAAAACCTTGTAAGCGTGTCGACAGAATGAGTTTTTGACCTATTTATACCTTCTGTTTAAAGAAGATCAAAAGTCGCCAAAAACAGACTATAAGTGTCGACACAGATGGATTGTGTCGACACAAGCTTCTATTGTCTCGACTACAAGTTCGTCTACTATGTGTCGAGACCAATTTGCGGTTATGTCGACACCAGAGATATATAGTAGAGCATCAGAAATTCTGTGTCGACTCTTAGTATAAGTGTCGACACAAAATCTGTAAGTGTCGACACCATCTTACTTAGCCAATTTCTGTTTGTTCATCACAACTTATAAGTACAATAAAGTACTTTATACTACTTCAATGTGTCTTAATATCACTTGAATGTCTTGTTACCACTTCAACTTTATTGTTGATGATTTTGTGATTACACTAATCAATGGTTAACATACCTAATTCAATTTTGAATTTATTAAATTTTGTCTCCTCTAGGGGCTTAGTAAACACATCTGCTATTTGATAATCTGTTTTCACAAATTCCAATGAGATATCTTCTTTTTCTACATGTTCTCTAAGAAAATGGTATTTTATTTCTATATGCTTAGTTCTACTATGAGAAATAGGATTATTAGCAATAGAAATTGCACTCTTAGAATCACACAAAAGAGGTGTTCTACTTACTTGAATACCATAATCCTTTAGCTGATGTTGCATCCATAATAGCTGTGCACAGCAGCTTCCAGCAGCAACATACTCTGACTCAGCTGTGGAAATTGCCACACTAGTCTGCTTCTTACTACTCCATGATATTAGTCTTCCTCCCAGGAATTGACAAGTACCTGTAGTACTCTTCCTATCTTCTCTACATCCTGCAAAATCTGCATCTGAATAGCCTGTTAGTTGAAAATCTCTATTCCTAGGGTACCAAAGACCTAGATTAGGTGTGCCCTTAAGATATCTCAGAATCCTTTTAAAGTATAATGAGATTCTTTAGGGCAGGCTTGGCACCTAGCACAGACACATGTATCATACATAATATCTGGTCTACTAGCAGTGAGATATAGTAGTGAGCCAACTATTCCTCTATACAAAGTCTGATCAACAGGATTACCTGCATCATCTTTGCATATAGGCATACTTGTTCCCATAGGAGTTCTCATGGTGGAGGATGACTCCATACCATATTTCTTAATCAATTCTTTGGTGAACTTAGACTGTGATATGGACAAGCCATCATCAGTCTGTCTTACTTGGAGTCCCAAGAAGAATTTCAGTTCCCCCATACTGCTCATCTCAAACTTCCCTTGCATAAGTTTGGCAAACTTTTTACAAAGGTTGTTTTCAGTAGATCCAAAGATTATGTCATCAACATAGATCTGTACTAAGATGATCTTGCCTTTGGATTCCCTAAGGATAGAGTTTTGTCAATTTTTCCTCTTGAGAATTTATTCTCAATAAGGAAAGTAGACAGGGTTTCATACCAGGCCCTTGGGGCTTGCTTTAACCCATACAGAGCTTTCCTAAGCTTATACACAAAATCAGGTTTAAGAGGATCTACAAAACCTGATGGCTGCTCTACATATACTTCTTCTTTAAGATCACCATTCAGAAATGCTGACTTCACATCCATCTGGTATACTTTGAAGTCTTGATAGGCTGCATAGGCAAGGAATATTCTGATTGCCTCCAGCCTTGCTACTGGAGCAAAGGTTTGATCAAAGTCAATCCCTTCTTCCTTCCTGTATCCTTTTGCAACCAATCTTGCTTTATTCTTTACTATTATTCCACTTTCATCTAGCTTGTTCCTATAGATCCATTTTGTGCCAATTATGTTGTGGCCTCTTTGTTTAGGAACAAGTTCCCAGACATTGCACCTTCTGAATTGATTCAGCTCCTCTTGCATAGTATCAATCCAGTGCTGGTCTTGGATAGCTTCTTCAAACTTCTTAGGCTCCAATTGTGACAGGAAACTTGAATGTAGAACTGTGTTTTGATTTTTGCTTCTAATTTGCACCCCTTGTCTTGGTTCACCTATTATCTGATTAGCTGGATGATCTCTTAAATGTCTTGTAGCTGGAGGAAGATTTCCTTCTGGTTGAACATCTCCAGCTCCTTCATTTAACTGATTCTCTTGATTTTCATCAGCTTCTATAGTGTCTTGTTCTCCCCCTGGACTGAAGCCTTCATTTTCCAATGCCCCATCTTCCTTTGATACTTCAGTAATGGAAAGCTTGTCCATACTTTTTCTTATACCTGTTGAGTCATTTGATCTACAAGACAACTCACAGTTGATTAATCTTGTTTCATCAAACACAACATGCACAGATTCTTCAACAACTTGAGTGGTCAAGTTGAAGACTCTATAGGCCTTACTATTTGTGCTGTACCCAACAAATATCCCATCCTGAGATTTGGCAGCAAACTTAGTCAAATATGACTTGCCATTGTTAAGTATATAACACTTGCAACCAAAGATCCTAAAGTAAGATAGATTTGGTTTTCTGCCTTTCACAATCTCATAGGGAGTCATTTTGTGGCTTTTGGTGATAGTAGCCCTATTGATTACATGACAAGCAGTGTTAACTGCCTCAGCCCAAAAATATTCTGGGAGAGAGGTGTCACTCAATAGAGTTCTACCAGCTTCAATTAATGTTCTATTCTTTCTTTCAGCAATTCCATTTTGCTGAGGTGTTCTAGGTGAGGAGAACTCTTGGAAAATCCCAAAGTCTTTACACAAGTTTGTTATGCTTTCATATTAAAACTCAGTACCATGGTCACTTCTGATTTTGACCACTGTACTATTCAGTTCATTCTGAATTTGCTTTACAAAATTAAGTAATACACTTGGGGTTTCAGATTTTTGTCTCAGAAAGAACACCCATGTAAATCTAGAATAGTCATCTACAACCACAAAAGTGTAGACCTTCCTACCTAGACTATGAACTGGCATAGGACCAAAAAGATCCATATGCAAGAGGTATAAGTACCTCACAGAATCCTTGTTTTCAAGGCTTTGAAAGGAGGATTTTGTCTGCTTGCCCTTTTGACAAGCTGAGCATATCCCTTCCTTTATACACTTAATTTGAGGTCCATTCCTCACTAACTCTTTGCTAAAGAGATGGCCAATTGTCTTGTAGTTTAGATGAGCCAATCTCTTGTGCCACTTAACACAATGAGAAGTATTGTCATCAGCTACAAGACAGATGGGTGAAGCCTTATTCTCACATACAAAATTAAGACAATATACATTTCTCTTCCTATACCCAGTCAATATGATCTTTTGATCACTTGACCTCTTGATATGACATCCATCTTTAACAAATGAAATGTCATATCCTAAATCACTTAGTTGACTTATGCTTATTAGATTATGTTTCAAACCTTTTACATAAGCCACTTGAGTGATAGTAATTAGGTTAGAAGAAATGTTACCAAACCCTTTGATGACTCCTTTTTCAGATCCACCAAAGATCACTTTAGGTCCATCTTTGACAGATGAATACTCCTTCAGCAGCCCCTTTGTTCCAGTCATGTGCCTGGAACAACCACTATCCAAGTACCATATAGGGGCATGGTAACTTGGATTCACCTGCAACACAGAATTACTTACCCTTAGAACCCAAGTAAGTCTTGGGTCCTTGGTTCAAGTTAGCATTAATAAAGCTACCATAACCTCTTCTAACAGGTAGACTTTTGTTCCTTATAACACTTGTGTTATACCAGCAGTCTAGTGCAAAATGGCCTCTCTTGCCACAGCACCATCATTCAAAGTTATTGTATCTAGATCTAGATACATCCTTGTCAGAAGAATTTCTGTTCATTGCTGGTGCTGCAGCAACTTCACCTACTGATTTCTTAAAACCATTGGGTTTATGACCATAGGTAGACCTGCTTGCATTTACACCCTTGTTCTTCAGAACATTAGTCTTAATATAACCTTGAATATCTTCATGATCATATTTGTTAGAAGGCACTTTCACCTTACTAAACTTTATGGGGACTGAAAGATTTAGTGGCTGAACAGGAGCTTTGCCTTTCCTCTTGAATCTGCCAGCCCTGGAGTTACCTTTAAATCCTAATCCAGCCTTGCCCTTTTGAGTGACAAATTCATCTATCAAGGGTAAGACAGATTTTGGCTTAGAGTAACTAGCCACTAAATCCCTTTCAATTCTAAGTCTGGCCTCCAGACTCTTCACTTGATCATTAGTATAATTAATTGTGCCCATCTGAATAATAGTTATATTCTTCAGCTTGGCAATTTCATTTAATTTTTGATCAATAACTTTCTCTAACTCAGTTGTAGCAACCCTTAGATCAGCAATTTCCTGAGCCTGAGATTTAACCAGGTTCTTGCTTTTCTTAAGGGCCTGCAACAAATCCCCATACTTGTCTATCAATTGATAGACATCTCCTTCAGATTCAGATGCATCTACATCACTTGATGCAGATGTAGCTGATTCTTCACTTGTACAACAAACAGATGTAATAGAAGGACATTGTACCTTATTATGACCAGACTGATTCTGGCATATGTCCTCTTCTGATCCTGCCATCAGCCCTATACACTGATGATCCTTTTGTTCATTGATGGAGTCTAGCAACTGCAGAAACTCCTCTTCTTCAGATGCAGCATATAGTCCAATATATGCTTCAGCTTCAGATTCTGACTCTGAAGTTGACTGGTCTGTTAGACTCTTATCTTTCTTTGCAACAAAGGATTTCTCCTTCTTGCCATTCTGATAAGTCTTCTTTTTGTCTGAAGATTCCTTTCTCTTATCAGGACAGTCAGCCACTACATGTCCAGGCCTATTGCAACAATAGCAGACAATCTTTGAAGTAGTGGCTTTGCTGGGCTTTGATCTGCTCTTCTCTTTCCTTGATGACCTTTTCTTCTAATAATAGTCATCATCTTGCTGTGATGTGGAAGGCCTAGACTTCCATTGCTTCTTTTTCAAGAACCTCTGGAATTGCCTTGTGAATGCAGCAAAGTCTGCATCTGAATCACAGCTTTCTGAACCCTTATCTGAATTTTCAGAACTATCTTCTGCAACTTCCTTAGGAGGAGATGGGGATTTCCTCCTATTCTTTCTGGTGGCTTCTGCATTGAATGCCACAGTCTTTTCTCTATGCTTTCCTCCTAAATTCTTTTCCTCCTTCCTCACCATAAGTTGGATTTCATAGGATAGCAACTTTCCAAACAAGGTGGGAGGAGATATCTCTGCCAATTTAGCCACTTCTCTTATGGCACAGATCTTTGTGTCCCAATCCTTTGTTAAGGATCTCAAAAATTTGTCGTTCAGTTCATAAGTACTGAAGACTCTTCCATAGGACATAAGCTCATTCATAATTCTATAGAATTTCTTGTAACACTCAGTTATGCTATCAGATTTTCCTTGTCTAAAACTTTCATACTCCTGATTGAGCATAGACTTCCTGTCCTGCCTTACTTCTTCAGATCCCTCCATGTAGACAATCAATGTGTCCCACATCTCTTTGGAGGTCTTGCAGTGAATCAGATTCTGAAATGTTGAATCATCTATGGCACTAACAATAATGTTCTGAGCTCTTTTATCCATGGTTGCCAAGATGATTTCATCCTTGGTCATCTCTGAATAACTCTTTGGAGTTTAGATATTTGCATCAAGAACTGATACCTTCATTGGTATGAAGGGGCCTTCCTGTACTGTGATGTAAATCTTTGGATCTGATGCCTCCATAAACAATCTGACTCTTTCTTTCCAAATTCCAAAAATTTCTTTCTTGCATATGGGTAATTTCATAGACCCTAGCTCCTTATGATTCTCACTAGAACCCATCTTTTTGAATCTTGATTCTGCCTATCAGATCTACCTCAGACTGTTAAGTCCTTTTTGAGGAACCTGCCTCTGATACCACTTGATAGTTTTACTTTCAAGATAACCTAAACACCTAGAGGGGGGGTGAATAGCTTCTAATTTCTTTTCTATAAATCTAGGCAGAATTCAATTACAATTTAAAACATCTAGCACAGCATTCACAGACAACTAAGCATCACAGATTGCACAATGTTTTATAGTGGTTCCCCAAGGTCTGGGTACATCCACATTCCCCCTTCACCTATCTAGCAATATGCTAGATTCGGCCAAACTTCCACTATACTCAGATCCTCAGATCCTACAGCTCAGAACCAGGATAGGTTCCTACAACTCAGGCTCAACAGCCCTACCTCAGCCTTGCCTCAAGGCCTACCACTCAGAGAATAATCTTCTCCTATACTGAGGCAAATAGCCCTACCACTCAGAGATCACCTCTCCTACACTCATCCTTTATAACACAGGCTTACAACTCAGATCTGTGTAAACAGATCCTACAGAAATTTAGAAAAAGATATTTTGATGTCTTGCCTTTGTTGAGAAAGAAGAGGACAAGACACTTCTTAATCAGCTGATGAAATCAACTGAATCTGAGCTTTCTTCAAAGCTTCTTAAATCTGAACTTAGCTGAGTTGATTTCCAAACAGCTTCTTGAGAAACCACTGATGGCTTCCTTCTTATTCTTCAAGATGACTGGATCCCTCTCTATCCAACACCTTTTCTGATACTTCAGACTTCTTCTTAGATTTTCTGATGAAGATCTTCTTTAGAGCTTAGCACTTTCTTGAATTGAAACTTCAATAGGATTGTAATCCTTTTGTTTCTTCTTCTTAGATCTTCTTCAGTTATGTTTCTTAGCTTTTCTGCTTTTTTAATTCCTTCTGAATGTGTCTATTTATAGACTTTCTTCATGGTAACCGGCTGATCCGGTTTCTAACTATTTTCTGACAGGTCTGACAGCTTCAGTTAAACGGTGGCAACCCACAGCTGTCAAGTCTTCAAACAGTTCTTGTACCTTAGCCTTGGACAGCAAAATGTCAAGACAGTCTGTTAGAAAGTGTCGAGACCAATCTGTCTATCTGTGTCGACACAAGTGACTTTGGTGTCGACACAGTCTTTGATGATGTCGACTGAGTTGCCTTTAAGTCGACACAGCTTCTTCAGAAAATAACTTGGTCTAGACTCTGTACTGTGTCGACACAAGTCCTGTGTGTCGACACAGTTGTTGTAGATTCAGAACTCAGTATGTGTCGACTCAGCCTTCAGGTGTCGACACATCAATCTTAAATTCTTCCAAAATGTGTCGACTCAGTCTTCTGGTGTCGACACAAGCATAGTCGACTTCTGCCAATATGTGTAGACTCAATCTCAAGGTGTCGACACATCCACCCAGTATCGACACAGTAGAGGTCGACTATCTTCCTCTGGTCGACTATCTTTCACTAGTCGACCATCTTCTTCTGTGTCAACTATCTTTCGCTAGTCGACTATCTTCTTCTGTGTCGACTATCTTTCACTAGTCGACTATCTTTCACTAGTCGACTATCTTCTTCTGTGTCGACTATCTTTCACTAGTCGACTATCTTCTTCTGTTTCGACTATCTTCTTCTGTGTCGACTATCTTTCACTAGTCGACTATCTTCTTCTGTGTCGACTATCTTCTTCTGTGTCGACTATCTTTCACTAGTCGACTATCTTCTTCTGTGTCGACTATCTTCTTCTGTGTCAACACTGATATTCTGAAGTGTCGACACAAATATTCTGAAGTGTCGACACAAATATTCTGAAGTGTCGACACAATTTCTTCAGGTGTCGACATGTGGACTTAGAATATTTTTCTGCATTCTTTAATACTTCTTCACCTGCACATGTCAACTCAAAACAACATCAAATACACCTTGATGTATATCATTGAGCTAAGTTGGGCTTCTTCAAATCAGGTACACATTTTTCAATGTACCCAACAATAGCCCTGAGCCATAGGTACTTGGCTTTGAAGCATCTTCTTAACTTTCTTACTGTGCGGGAGCAGGAGATGCAGCTTTTGACTTCCTTGAGATGTCTGCCTTTAGAGCGACAGACTTCTCATTGTATGAACACTGGCTTTTCTCTTCTTCAGCTTTTCTTAAATTTATTTGGAGTTCATTGGACAAGTTTTCCAAAGAGATTCTAAGGGTCTGTCTCTGCCAGCTTTCTAAACTCCCGGATTGCACGGACTTTATTTTCTCATTCCTTAGTCAGGGATCTCAGAAATTTGTCATTCAGTTCTCCATTAGTGAAAACCCGGCCATAGACTCTTAGGCCGTTTGCAATATTGAAGAAACTTTCAAATGTGTCAGCAATAGAATCCTTAGGACCTTGCCTTAATTCTTCATATTTCTGGTTCTGTAGGGATCTTTTATCATCCCTTATTTCTTCAGGACCTTCCATCAAGACGATGAGAGACTACCACATTTCCTTGGTATATTGGCAGCGTATTAGATTCTATAGCATAAAATCATTGAGTGCACTTGCGATGATATTCTTGGCTTTCTTGTCTAAAGAGACAAGTGCAATCTCATCTTTGTCAAGATCCATAAGCTTCTTTGGAACTTGCTTTGTTGGGTCAATGGTGGAGGCTATCATTGGAACATGAGGTCCTTCTTCCACTATCATAAAGATCCTTGGATCCACAGCTTCCAAGAATAATTTGATTCTTTCTTTCCACATAGAAAAGTTAGTCTTTGTTCATAAAGGAAGCTTAGTAAAATACTTGGCTCTATCCTTGCTTGTATCCTCTTAAGACAACTAGGAGGAGATCTGTTCAAGGTGTTAACCTTTTTGATGAGCAACCTCCCTCTGATACCAATTGATATTTTTAGTTGTCTACCTAAATGACCTAGAGGGGGTGAATAGGTGAGGTCTGCGTCTTTTTGCGGAATAAGAACTTGAAAGAATGGAGCGCAAAAAATAAACAAACAAGCCATAAGAGACACAAGATTTATAGAGGTTCCCCAACCTTGGGTACGTCCACTAGTGGATCCCTAGTATGGATTTGGACAAAGGTTCACTATTAGGTTGTTGAACCATCTTGTATAGCTTAAGGTAAATTTGTTAGTACTAAGGTTTGGATAGTCTGACTAGGTTAGATATCTTATGATCCAGCCTTGAGAAGACTTCAAAGTCCTAGACTTAAAGAATTGTAGTTTTTAGAGAGTTCAGATTTAGGTTTGAAGTTCTTCGAACTCAGCTCAACGATCGTCGATCTCAGATCGACGAACTCAGAGTTCCTTCTCTAAGTTGAGCTAGACGATATTCAAGCTCACGTCCATGAACTCCCATCTCTCTCAGTTTCTCGGGTCGACGAAATTCTTCCTCAGGTCGATGAACTTGGTGCTCAGCTTTGTTAGTTTATTTCCAGATAAATTTTCTCTGTGCTCAGGTCGACGAAGATGATTTCTCAGCTCGACAAACTTTAAGTCCAGGTCGACCAAATTTGTTCTTAGGTCGACGATTTCTGTCAGTTTCAGTTTGTCGATTTCTCTGTCATTTTGATTTGAATTTGTATTCTTTTTAAGGAAGTAATTCTTTGATAATTAATGCTTATATTCTCAAGAATATAGTCATTAGATGGCAGCATTGATTATTGTTTTCACAGAGTTAATTTCTTGGCTTATTTACTAGGACAGTTGAGGAAATACATTAAAGACATGTCCAACCATTTCAACTCCCAGAACTCTGCAGCATTCAAGGATATTATTTCAAATTCAAAGGCAGATTTCCTCAAAGAATATAAAAGGATTATTTTTCAAAAAAAAGATATACAGTAGTACATGACATAAAGAATTTTTACAGACAACTGATACAGAGAATACACATTACTTTCTTATAAAAAATTGAAGAAGAACATCACTCTCAAATCTTTAGTCTTCTTTAGTTTCTACTTTAGGCTTACCAGGACAACTAGTCAACACCAGTCCAAGATGTTTTTGAAGATCTTTATTAAGGCCTACACCCTGTGCAAAACTCTCATCTTCCTGACCTCATCTATCTCAGGGAGAGATATGACAACATTATCCACTAAAGACTTCTCAGTTTATTGAGAAAGAGAAGATAACATCACTTTTCAATTCCCATTGTTAAAGGGTTTCTAACCCCCTTCAAAATTTATCACCTATTTTATAAGTCACCTTATCAAATGACTTGATTTGGTTGCTATATCTCCCTTAAAAAATAAATATTATGGTGACAGGGCACCTGAGCAAAAACTTTTTGATGGCAGGGCACCTGATCAAAAACCTGTAGTGGATTCCTACCATGGTGGTAGAAGAGTGGATGTTCCCATGTTTAGGGGAATCACTATAAATTTCTTTTATCATCTAGTTGCTTGATGTTTTCTTATTGATGTGTGTTGTGTGCTGTGTTAGTTAGCTTTTTATTCCTACACTTTCTTAAGATATAAATATATATATATATATCACTATTTTTAATTCCGCTATAAAAACATATTAAGTTTTAAAATACTCTATTCACCCCTCCCCCCCCCCCCTCTGGAGTTAGTCAGATCTATCCCCTCACTTTCAATTGGTATTAGAGGGCTATTTCTTTTTGTTTCACAGACATACATCTGAACCAAGATCCTTTGATAGCTTTTTTTCTCTCCTGGCTCTTATTTTCAGCATGGCACAGAATAAGGAATATTCTACCTCCAGACCTCCAGTATGCAACTTGAATAAATTTGCACTCTGGAAGGCAAGAATCAAACTCTACATGAAATCTATTGATGAGGACATTTTAAACTATATTTTGACAGGTCCCCATAAACCTACAGCTACTACTTCAATAAGTACACATGAAGTTCCACCACCAGAGTGGACTGAAGCTCAAAAGAAAGCTAAGTTGGCTGATGCTAAAGCAATGAATATTCTGGCACATACATTGTCAGATGTCATCTTTCATAAGGTGGCTAAGTGCACCTCTACAAAGGCAATTTGGGACTCACTGAACCAAATAGTTGTTGGCTCAGTAAATGAAAGAAAATACAGGAGATCCCTCCTCATATCACAATTTGAGAATTTCAAGAAGGAGGAATCAGAGACTATTGCTGAGATGTATTACAGACTCAGTGTCATAATAAATGAACTGAGAACCCTTGATAAGGACATCTCATTAACTAAGATAAATGACAAAATTCTAATGTGCTTCCCCAGCACTTGGGATTCTAGGATATGGCTAATTAAGGAGTCAAAAAGTTCAAATGAGATTTCTACAGAATCTCTCCTTGGCAAGCTCAAGTCTTATGAGCAGTTTATCAAGACAAGGGAGGCTGCTGAATAGATGGATTCTACACCTTCAAGGAAGGAGCACAACATTGCTTTAAAAGCAAGAAAAGAATCAGAAGTTATTCCAGTTAATGAAGAACTAATGAGCTTGTTTGCTAAAAGATTCTATAAAATTGCCAAGAAAGACTTTAGAAGGTCATCCAAGAATGATGACAAGCCATGATATGACAAGACTCATACAAAGGAGATTGTTTTTTTTGGCTGTAGAAAACCTGGGCACATTCTACCTGAATGCTAAGAGGAATAAAAGAAATAAAGAAGAAAAGAAAATGAGAATAAGAGACAATCAAGCAAGCACTCCTCTAGTAAACACAAGAGAAAGGAGAAAGTCTTCATTGTTGAGACCTGGAGTGACACAGATGAAGAATCCACATCTTCCAGCTCTAGTGAAGTTTAAGAGGAGACAAAGGCAAGGGAAGTTTGCCTTATGGCTATTAATTCCTCCAACAGCAAATCTGATGTTGAGGAGTAAGCTGAAGTCTCAGAAGTGGAGTCTGAATAAGATTAGGTAATCTCTTCATTTGATTTCAATTCAGAAGATTTTAAAATTGAATTTAAATCCTTGTGCAATGATTTAATCAAGTCAGAGAAGGAAATAAAAATTCGTAGAGATAGATAGTTTGAATTTGATAACCTATTTGCTCAAAATATCAAACTGAAAAATGATTTAGACTCAGCTAATGAACAAATCATTTCACTGAAAAATGAATTATGTGAGGCAAAGCAACTTGAATAATCTCTCAATGGGGGAACCCTTAAGATGATGGACATCACAAGCAAAATCAAAGCCATATTAAATTGCAAGATGGGCTTAGGTGCTTCATCAAGCTTACCCCCCATATTAAAGAAAAATATTCTATCAACACCAATTAAATTTATCTCTTAAAAGGCAAAGGGAAAATTGGAGAAATTGCTCAACAAAATGTCTCTCAGAAACCTATAAATAAGAAGAAAAAGAATAATAATCTGAATAAAAACTATGTTCAACAGATTTCGTCAAACTCAGATCGACGAAATGTGTATAGTTCGTCTAACCCAGATCGACGATCTATGAACGCCAATTATAACTATAATAATTCGTCTTACTGTGATCGATGGACTGTATATGGTTCTTCGAGCAGTGATCAATGAACTTTGGGCACAAAAATGACTATTTTCATTCTCTGAGCGGAGTTCAACGAACTCATCCCTATTCATCGAACGCAGATCGACGAACCTATAATAATTAATCGAACCTAGTTAGGTTTAATAAAAACTATAACTCTGTTAGAAACTTCAATCAATTCAGAGAATCTTCCAATCTTTTTACTCAATGGGAAATACCACCTAGAAGATATCATCTCTTAGGATATAAAAATCAACCAGAATTCTCTGTTATTTCTAGTTTTTCTTATCAAAAGAAACAAACACCCAAGTTAACCTGGGTCAAGAACACATAATTCCTTTCTATGCAGGTGAAGGACTATCCAGTCTTTAATCAACAATGGTATCTAGACAGTGGATGCTCAAATCATATGATTGTCTGTAAGGAATTTTAACAAACTACAAGTCTAAGCTAGGTCTAATGGTGATCTTTGGTGTTTCCAACTGTGGCCAAACTAAAGGCTATGGATATGTTAAAGTTGGAACAGTCATCTTCAGGAAAGTTGCCTATGTGAGTTGCTTAAAGCATAACCTAATATCCATAAGTCAATTATGTGATGAATGTTATCAGGTATCATTTAACTCATCTTCATGTATTATCTCTTGTAAAGAAAACAAACCTGTTTTAACTGGACTTAGACAAAGCAATATATATAGTAAATTTAAAAAATCAGTTAGTTAAGAACTTTTTTTATTTAATCAGGTTAGCAATCAAAATGAACTTTGGCATAAGAGATAAGGACATGTAAAACTTAATAATATTTCTAAGTTATCTAAGGACAACCTTGTTGGAGGATTGCTTTCTGGCTCCTATAAGAAGGAAGGCTTCTACAAGGCTTGTTAGTTAGGCAAACAAACTAAAAATAGCTTTAAATCTGTAAATAAAAGTGACTCACCTAGGATATTATACTTGCTACATATGGATCTTTTTGGTCTTATTGATATAAAAGCCTAGGAGGGAAATCTTATAATTTAGTGATTTTAGATGACTTCTCAAGATCCACATGGGTGTTTTATCCTAGATCTAAGTCAGATAACTTCAAGGTTGTTACATATTTTCTCAAGAACATACAGATTGAGTACTCTACTCCAGTTGCATTGATTAGAAGTGATCATGGTACTTAGTTTTAGTCTCTTCTTATGCAAGAGTTCTCTGAGAATGAAGGTATCAGACACTACTTATCTACTCCAAGAACTCCTCAACAAAATGGGGTTGCTGAAAGGAAAAATAGAACCCTAATTCAACATGCAGGCACATTACTTGCAGATGCTTACATGCCCCAATCATTTTTGGCAGAGGCTGTGATCATAGCAAACTATGTCTGAACAGATGTCTGATACACAAGCTTAAGAAAAAGACTACTTATGAGTGACTTAAAGGGAAGAAACCTAAAATCACCTATTTTAAAGTATTTGGATGCTTATGTTATATTCACAATAATTACAAGAAATTCAGTAGAAAGTTTGAAGCAAAAGCTGCAGAGGGAATTTTTCTAGGATATTCCCAAGTCAGCAAAGCTTATAGGGTGTTTATCAAATCCACTTTGAAAATTGAGGAATCTTTTCATGTTACATTTGATGAGGCTAATATGTTTTATAAGGAGAAAAAAGTTTCTACCAATAAAATTTTACAGCTACCTCACTTGTGTGAGAAATTGGATGATCTAAACCTCACCCAAGAGGTTCCATTACACCCTTCTCCACAAGTTGAAGAAGAAAGTTTGGAAGTGTCTGAACTTTCTCCAATAGCTAATATAATTCCACAAGAGGAATTAATTCCACAAGCTGTTACTCAACCAACTCCTACAACTGATCTTGTCACACTTAAAGATCATCATGTATCTCATGTGATTGGAGACATATCAGTTGGTGTGCAAACAAGGCATCAACTCTACCAAGATTTGATGCATACTTGTTTCATTTCTCAACTTGAGCCCCACTCAATCAAAGATGCACAGCAAGATCCCCACTGGATCATGGCAATACAAGAGAAGCTCAATCAGTTTGAGAGACATAGAGTTTGGGATTTGGTTCGTAGACCTAAATACTATCCGGTCATTAGAACCAAATGGGTCATCAGAAACAAACTGGATGCTGAAGGAAATCTTATAAGTAACAAAGCAAGGCAAGTAGTTCAAGGCTATTCACAGGAGGAAGGAATAGATTATGATCAGACTTTTGCTCCAGTGGCAAGGCTTGAGGCTATAAGGATTTACTTAGCCAATTCAGCTTATAAAAGTTTCAAAGTCTTCTAGATGGATGTAAAGAGTGCCTTCGTAAATGTATAATTAAAAGAGAAAGTGTATGTGGAGCAACAACCAGGTTTTATCTCTCCAACCCATCCTTCTTATGTGTTTAAATTGCATAAAGATCTCTATGGTTTAAAGCAAGCTCCAAGAGCTTGGTAAGAGACCTTATCTAGCTTACTTATAGAACATAAGTTTTCTAAGGGCTTACTATATAGGACTCTTTTTATTAGGCATCATAATCATAAAATTTTTTTAGTTTAAATATATGTAGGTGATATTATTTTTGGCTCTACTGATCCCAAACTATGCAAAAGATTTTCTGATCTAATGCATTCAAAGTTTGAGATGAGTAGCATGGGTGAACTTTCATACTTCCTTGGTCTCCAAGTGAAGCAATCACCTGATGGTATCTTTATATCCCAATCCAAGTTTTCTAAGGAGCTTTTTAAAAGGTTTGGGATGTGTGATGCCTTAATAATGAAAACACATTTGGCTGCTAATGCTGTGATTGATTCTGATGAACATCGAAAACCTACTGATCAGAAAACTTATAGTGTTTTTGTTGGGTCTCTATTATATCTCACAGCAAATAGGCCTTACATAATGTTTGCCACGTGTATTTATGCTAGGTTCCAAGTGAACCCTAAAGCAGCTCACTATATTTTATTAAAAAGGATTTTGAGATATATAAAGGGTTGTCCAAATCTAGGACTCCTTTATCCATCAGAGTCAGAATTTGATTTAACTGGATTTTCTGATGCTGACTATGCTGGTTGTAGAGTGGACATGAAGAGCAGATCAAGATCTTGTCAGTTTCTTTGTGATAGGCTTGTGTCCTAGTTTTGTAAGAAGAAAACCTATGTGTCCACATCAACTGCTAAAGCTGAATATATAGCTACAGGCAGCTTCTGCTCACAGATTTTGTGGATACTAAAAAAATTGGTGGATTATGGCCTCAACTTAAATAATTCAACTATATTTTGTGATAGTACTAGTGCAATATCTATTGAATAAAATCTAATGCATCATAGTAAGACCAAGTATATAACAATTAGACATCATTTCATTAGAGATTGTGTGGATAAAAAGAAAATTAATCTTGTCTTTGTCTCTGCTGATTTATAAAGAACAGACATCTTCACCAAACCTTTGGATGAGAAGAAGCTTCAGTTCTTTCTGAATCAGCTAGGTATGATCAATGTTGAAGAATTAATTTAATTTTCTATCTGAGGTCGAAGAATTTGTCACAGTTCGTCGAATGGAGATTGACGATCTGAGAACAAGTCTTGAGAAAATTCATAGACCTGAGATCGACGAACTCTCTGCGTTAAGTTGTTTTCATCGGTCTGAGAATGATGATTTTGCTTCAGAAAACCATTCGTCGACCTGAGAACAACGAAAAGTTTTCCTCTCTTCATACTGAGATCGACGATATTATTTCTTCATGAAATTTTTCTTCGACCTGAGATCGAAGATCTGTCTTCTTTTCGCGGGACGGAGACTACCACTTCATATTCTGAAAAATTTATAACTAGGTTTTATTCGAGCTTCATCCCGCACTTTCTGTTCTCCTGCACTTGATCTCTCTTTCTTTTTGCAGGAAAAACATTGGCTATTCCAGCGATTTCCCTCTCCAGCATGAAGTTTGACACCAGTTTCGACATCTTTTTCGACTCGTTTTTTCACTCCGATGAAATCTTCATGGACATTCTGCAGTTATGTGAAGATAAGCACCTCAAAATATTCATGACCACCAGAATCAAGTTAGCAGCAACAAAGATAATGGAGTGGGTTTATTCTTCAACCACTCCAGATGCAGATACGTTTATTGGCACCATCTAAGGATATCAGTGTACTCAAACACCTAATGTTTTAACAGAAATTTTTGGTTTGGTTAACGGAGATGAAGATATTGAACTAGATAGTTCGGAATATGACTCTATGTTGATTAAAATGGGTCATTCTGATGGAAACCCTAACAAGCTTCTTAAAAAGAATTTGTTTGCTGAATACAAATTTTTTGCTGATGTTGTGGGTAAAGTACTGCTGGGAAAACATACAGCCCATGATTACATTACTAGGCACCAGTATTTAGTGATGTGTGTTGTGGTGAACAAGAAAGAAGTTAACTGGGGTAAGTTATTATTTGATTTGATCAAAAAGGAGAATACTAAGAAGGAAGTATGCTTTGGGAGGATTTTAGGGATCTTCCTCCAGGCCAAGGCATCTGAATCACTAGTCTCTCAGACCATATTCATTAATGCCTCCAAGACGCTGACTTGTGCCTTATTTGGTTTATGGGAGAGGACCATCATTAAGCCATCTAAGGGTTCCTCCTCTTCTAGGACTACTGAGGACACTAGGGCAGTAATAGCCACTCCTCCACCTCCAGAAGATGTTCTTCCCTCCTACAGAATCCCTTCACCTCCTCCTCAACAACAACCATCTTCCTGTTCACTTGCTGTTCTCACCTCTACTCCTCCATCTTCACCTATTCCACCACCATCACCTCCTCATTCAAATATCATTATCCATGAGGATGAAATCATGACTGATGTCATTACTCCTCTTTCTCCATCTCTCACCAATCTGGATGTTATTCCATCCATATCCCCTCACCCTAACTTCAATCTGTTATCTCCACCTCCATCATCTTCACATCAATCCCCAATTCAATCACCCATCCATGAAATCTCCACTACATCAATTCCTACCACATTAGTTCTCTTTACCTCAATTCTAACCACTTCTACTTCCATTCCATCTGACATTCCTTATAACCCTACCACCACTTTTCCAGAACACATTCATATAAATTTCCCTCAGTCTTTTTCTGCCTATTCCAACTGTAGACATCATACTCCATATACTCCCTCTGCTCCAGAATCTCCTTATCTAAATTTTTCTGACATTGCAAAGGACCTTCTAAAATTCATCTCTCCTTTTTTAGAGCAATTAATAGCAAACGCTATTACTCCTCTCTCCGACTCTATCTCTTCTCTCTATACCAGAATTGCTGCTCTCTCTTTGTCCCTTATTCTAGGGGCTTGGCTTCAGGACTATCTGAAATTAGGAAGGGGGAGATGTCCTGTGAAGAAATTCCAGATCCTCTTCCAGCAATAGCAGTTCTAGTCCATCTTCTAACAGTAGCCGCAATTCCAATCCATCTTCTAACAGCAGTAGAAGCAGATTCCCCTAAGATAGACACTTCTATAGATATTATAGATGTTATAGTTGATGATTCTGATATGGATGTAGTTCTTGATACATATGAAGAAATAAGCACTGCTGGTGATTTTATCATAAATCCCATAGTTGATTTGCATTCTTTGTTAAATTCTTTCAATCCCTTTTTCAGACTTTAAGGAATTGTTCTTCCAAGTTTTGCTGTTGATTTCTCCAAGGCTATTTTGTGTTATACTTCTCCTATAAGTCCTGTAGTTGTTGATCAACTAAGGGATAACTTTCCAGCTCCTGAGATTTCAGATATATTTATTGCTGATGATGTTTGTATTCCTCCTCCTAGGATGTGGGCTAAGCCCCCTATGCCTGATTTTGATGACATTTTGTTTGCTGACATGGAAGAAGAGAAAGTTATTATTTCTGAATGTTATGTAGAACCAGAAATTCTAGTACAACCTCAGGCTGAGAAGCAGATCTTCAAAGAAGTTTTAAAAGAGATTGATGATTTGTATGCCAATCTTCCTAGATCATCTGATGATGATGAGGATTTGATTTTGATGACTCTGGTCCTAAAAAGACAATATCTAAGAAGAGAAAAGTTCCTACCAAGGCTGTTCCCAAGCCTTACCCAACTGCTGACACCCCTAACTATGTCTTGAATAATATTACCCCCTACCCAGGTATTCCCAAATGGATGTGGCTTTCTAAGAATGAGAAAAAGGCTAGGAAGAAGAGAAGGAGATACTCTCCTCCTCCTTAAAGGAACTGGAGAGGACCTCCTCCTCCTTCTCCTCCTACAGGTGCTACAGGAAATGTTTCTCAATCTTCAGGAAGTGTTGCAAACAATCAAAAGCTAGCTTCTCGTAGTTCTCAATCTCAAAGACCTTCCTCCTACAAATTCTCAAGACCTTTTGGAAAATATAGTCATTACAGCCCTCGAAAGTCTTATTATCAAAGCAATCCTCAATAGAAATCTACTCCAACAAACTTTGAACAAAAATCTATTATTTTTAGAGAATCTTAGAAGTCTGCTCAGGATGTTTCTAAATCTGATCTAGAGAGACCTCCCTCTCCAGTTTATGAACCCGAGTTAGATCCAACTTCAAAATGGCTAGATTCCATGAATTGATTGGCCTATCTCAGATGAACAAAGCAAGATAAGAAGGATAAGATCCATCTCAATTCTCTATAATATTTACCTATAGGATAAAAGAATTTGACAAATTTCAGGTAGACAGACATTTATTTGATTCAAAATAATATATGCAGGTACACCCAAAAGTTGTTGTTCCCAGAGCCTCATCTATTAAAGTTCTTTGAGTTCAAGACTTGAAGATGTCTCAAAAGGAAGAAGCAGATCCTCTTAGAACTATTGTGTTGTCATAATCTTCATCTACTCCTCCCTCTGATAATCCTTGAACTTTTTATTTTCTCTGTGATATATTTATGAGTATTGTACTTTGCCATATCATAACTGCTGATTTGTTTAAAATTCTGTCAGATATTTATATTGATTTGTGTTTTTATGCTTTTCTTTTTATTGTTTAGTGACCTCACAAAAATAGGGGGAGATTGTTGGATCCCTAGTTTGGTTTTGGGCTAAGGTTTACTATTAGGTTGTTGACCCATCTTTTATAGCTTAGGGTCAATTTGTTATTTCTAAGGTTAGGACAGTCTGACTAGGTTGGACATCTTATGATACAGCCTGAGAAGACTTTAGAGTCCCAGACTTAAAGAATTGCAGTTTTTTGAGAGTTCAGATTTCAGTTTGAAGTTCTTCGAACTCAGCTCAATGATCGTCGATCTCAGATCGACGAACTCAGAGTTCCTTCTCTGATTGAGCTCGACGATATTCAAGCTCAGGTCGACAAAATCCCTTCTCTCTCAGTTTCTCTAGTTGACGAAATTCTTCCTCAGGTCGACGAACTTGGAGCTTAGCTTTGTCAATTTATTTCCAGATCAATTTTCTCTGAGCTCAGGTTGATGAAGACAATTTCTCAGCACGACGAACTTTTAGTTCAGCCCGAAGAAATCTATTCTGAGGTCGATGATTTCTGTCAGTTTCAGTTTGTTGATTTCTCTGTCATTTTGATTTGAATTGGTATTCTTTTTAAGGTAGTAATTCTCTGATAATTAATGCTTATATTCTCAAGAATATAGACATTGGATGGCAGCATTGATTATGGTTTTCACATAGTTAATTATTTGGCTTATTTACTGGGAAGCTGAGTAAATACATTAAAGACATATTCCAGCCATTTCAACACCCAGAATCTCTGCATCAATCAAGGATATTATTTCAAATTCACAGGCAGATTTCCGCCAAGAATATAAAAGGATTCTTTTTCAAAAAGAATATATACAGTAGTACATAACAAAAAGAATTTTTACAGACAACATATAAAGAGAATACACATTGTTTTCTTACAGAAAATTGAAGAAGAACATCTCTCTCAAATCTTTATTCTTCTTCAGTTTCTGATTCAGGCTTCACAAGGACAACTATTCAACACCAGTCCAAGTTTCTGAAGATCTTGAACAAGGCCTACACCCTGTGCAAAGCTCTCATCTTCCCGACCTCATCAACATCTTAGGGGGATCTTTGACAACATCATCCACTAAAGTCTTCTCCGTTGTTTGAGAAAGAGAAGACAACATCACTTTATAATTCCCACTATTAAAGGATTTCTAACTCCCTTCAAATGTTATCACCTGGTTTACAAGTCTCCTTATAAAATGACTTGAACTGGTTTTTGGTCACCTGATCAAAGGCCTAAAGTGTTGCTATATCTCCCTTAAAAATAGATATTGTAGTGATAGGGTATCAGAGCAAAAACCTGTTAGTGGCAGGGCACTTGATCAAAAACCGGTAGTGGATTCCTACTATGGTGGTAGAAGAGTGGATGTTCCTTAGTTTAGGGGAACCACTATAAATTTCTTATGTCATCTGGTTGCTTGTTGTTTTCTTATTATTGTGTGTTGTGTGCTGTGTTAGTTAGCTTTTTAATCCTGCACTTTCTTAAGATATAATATCACTATTTTTAATTCCGCTATAAAAACAAATTAAGTTTTTAAAATACTCTACTCACCCCCCCACCCTAGAGTTTTCCAGATTTATCCCCTCACTTTCATCTGCTCTCCACCTAACCAATCTAGCAATACGCTAGACTCGGCTACTTCACTATTATCTCGGATTGAAAACCAATCCTATAACTCAGAGCAATTCCGCTAAACTACATCCTCAACACGGGATATACGCTCGGAAGAAAAACATCCTAGAAAACTCGGAGAAAAAATCACCTACAAGAATTGAAATAGATTTTACAATAACAATAAAATATACTTCACATCATATCTGAGAACTTCTAATTTCTTCCTCCTTAAAAGTTGAAACTATGTCAAAAAATGGATCGAGGAAGACTATGCCGAAATCTTTGGATCTGAAATTCTTAAGATCAACACGATCAATAAAGAGATCTATAGATGATGAATGACTAGATATGTTGATCGATTCATGTTCTGAAACTCTTGGATCGGAGAAGAGCAGCGGCAAGAATGTCGTTGAAGAGTTGCAGCTTTCCTAATTTTGAAAGAATTGAACGATTCAAAATTATGATGTCGTGTCTTAGGGTTAGTCGAAATTGATAAGACCTTTTATATGACAAGCCTAACTGTTATAATCATAAATGACTGCACATGTGGACCAATAAGAATCGAGGTTAATTTTGAAATCGATTCCGTCTGGACTTAACGAAAATTTCAGAAAATTTACTCCATTTCTCGAGTGAGTAATATACTACTTGAGTACAATATTTGTTTCTCAAGAAGAGGAGGTAAGGTTCTCGAGAACAAGTCCACAGGAAATGATTTCTGACTTCTCATGAAATAACTTCTATTTCTCGAGAACTGTATAATGACTTCTTGAGAACTAACTTCACTTCTTGAGAACAAACAGACTTCTCAAAACTTAATCTTGACTTCTCGAGACTTAACTTGACTTCTCGAGACATAACTTCTTCTTACTCGAGTATTAGTCTTCTACTTTCTCGAGATAAGGCTTGTCCTTCTCGAGTAATTCCTTATATTACTCGAGTACAAGGCTTAGAAAAATTTCTGAAAAAATTTTGAGATAACTCGAGAGGAAGGTGATTAGTACTCGAGTACTGCATGAATTTCTCGAGTACTAAACAAGGACTTCTCGAGAATTGCTTCTGCTACTCGAAAACTATATTGAGCTTAACATGAGAAATCATTTCAGCACTACTCGAGTACAAGATGTACTTCTCGAGTAATGGACTTAGAAAAATTTTGATTTTCTAGAATAAATTTTTCTATAAGGAATACAGTAACTATTCTTTCTTCCATTACTCTAGTACTTGAAAAAGAAGTGTGTCCCAATAGAGAGACTACACATGAGTCAACATCATGGATCACACAATGAGGGATTACATTGTATGGTCCTGTGTTTGGTGACTTATTGTAGACAAACATTAGTCTACACTTTGCAATTATAACCTGCAAGCACTTAACTTGAAAAGAGCATCAAATACAAACTTAATTCTTCTTAGTTCAAGGGTGACATCATATAAATCTGGGTTATTGTGGATACAATACCCAAAAGAATTCTCTTTTGCAGAGATTAACAGGTGTTTGTGAGTTCACCTTAGATACTCGCATTATAAGTTTATTTACTTGTTATTGACTTCTCATTTGTGGAGATTAGCAGGTGTTCGCGTGTTCTCTTCAGGTATTCATATTATATATTAATTTACCTGATTTGGACTTCTCTTTTGCAAAGATGAGCAGTTGTTCGCAAATTCTCTTCAGGTATTCACATTATATGTTGATTTACTAGCTTTGGACTTCCCTTTTGCAAAGATTAGCATGTGTTTGCGAGTTCACCTCAGGTACTCACATTATATGTTTTTTTTACCTGTTATTGACTTCTCTTTTCCAGTGATTAGTAGATATTCGCGTGTTCTCTTCAGATACTCACATTATAGTTTAAGTTACCTATTTTTGACTTCTCTTTTGTATGGATTTGTTGACATTCGCGAGTTCACTTTAGTTACTCGCGTTATATGTTTATTTAGCAGTTTTTGAGTTCTCTTTTGCGGACATTAGCAAATGTTCGCGAGTTCTATTTAGGTACTAGCGTTATATTTTAATTTTATCTGCTTTTTTTCTCTATTTCATAGATTAGAAGGTGTTCGTTAGTTCAACTCAGGTACTCAAATTATTTGTTTATTTGCATTCTTTTGACTTCTCTTTTGAAGAGATTAGCATGTGTTCATGAGTTCTCTTAAGGCCCTCGCATTATCTTTTAAATATACCTGCTTTTAACTTCTCTTTTGAAGAAATTAGCAGTTGTTCTCGAGTTCTCCTCAGGTACTCGCACTACATGTTTATTTACATGCTTTTGAGATCTCTTTGGCAGACATTTGCATGTGCTCATGAGATCTCTTCAGGCACTCGCACTATATTTTAAATTTACCTACTTTTAACTTCTATTTTGAAGAGATTAGCAGTTGTTCTCGAGTTCTTCTAAAGTACTCGCGCTATATGTTTATTTACTTACTTTTTACTTCTCTTTTGCAGAGATTAGTAGGTGTTAGCATGTTCACCTCAGGCACTTGCATTATATGTTTATTTACCGGCTTTTAACATCTCTTTTTCAAAGATAAACAGGTGTTCTCGAGTTCTCTTCTGCTATTCACGTTGTATGTTAATTTACCAGCTTTTGACTTCTCTTTTGAAGAGATTAGCAGGTGTTAGCATGGTCACATCAGGTACTCGCATTATATTTTTATGTACATGCTTTTGACTTCTCTTTTGCAGAGATTATCATGTGTTCACGAGTTCACCATAATTACTCGTATTATGTGTTTATTTACCTGATTTTTATTTCTCTTTTGCAGAGATGTGCAGATGGTCGTGAGTTCTCTTCTGGTATTAACATTATATGTTAATTTACCTGCTTTTTACTTCTCTTTTGCAAGGATTAGTAGGTGTTCGCGAGTTCACTTAAGGTACTTACATTATATGTTTATTTAGTTACTTTTCACTTCTCTTTTATATAGATTAGCAGGTGTTCGCGAGCTCTCTTCTGCTACTCATGTTATATATTAATTTACCTGTTTTTGACTTCTCCTTTGCAGAGATTTACTATTGTTCGCGAGTTAACCTCAAGTAATCGTGTTATATGTTTATTTACTTTCTTCTGACTTCTCTTATACAGATATTAGTACGTGTTCACGAGTTCCCTTTAGGTACACCCGTTATACATTAATTTATCTATTTTTTTCTTCTCTTTGTATAGATATGTAGATGTTCACGAGTTCACCTCAGTTACTCACTTTATATGTTTATTTACCAACTTTTGAATTCCCTTTTGCAGAGATTAGTAGGTGTTCACTAGTTTTGTTCAGGTACTCATGTTATATGTTTATTTACCTAATAATGACTTCTCTTCTGCAGAGATTACCAGGTGTTCGCGAGTTCTCGACAGGTACTTGCATTATATTTTAAATATACCCTCTTTGGGCTTCTCATTTACATAGATTTATAGGAATTCACAAGTTCACCTCAAGTGATCGAGTTATATGTTTATTTACCAGCTTTTTACTTCTCTTTTGTAGAGATGAGTAGGTGTTCACGAGTTCTCTTCAGGTATTCACCTTATATGTTAATTTTCCCACTTTTCACATCTCTTTTGCAGAGATTAGCAGTTGTTTGCTAATTTACCTTAGGTACTCGCATTATATGTTTATTTAGATGCTTTTGTATTAGCTTTTGTAGAGATTATCAGGTGTTCGTGAGTTCTCTACAGTTACTCGCATTATTTGGTAGTTTAAGTGCTTTTGACTTCCCTTTTGAAGATATTTGCTAGTGTTTGCGAGTTCACTTCAGGTTCTCGTATTATTTATTTATTTACTTGCTTTTGACATCTCTTTTGCAGAGATTTGCAGGTGTTCGCCAATTAAACTTAGGTACTCGCTTTATATGTTTATTTACATGCTCTTGACATCTCTTTTGAGGATATTATATTATGTTTGCAAGTTCTCATAAAGTATTCACGTTATATTTTAATTTATCTTCTTTTGACTTCTCTTTTGTAGAGATTAGCGGGTGTTCGTGATTTCATCTCAGGTGCTCGTGTTATATTTTTATATACCTGATATTCACTTCTCTTTTGTGGTGATTTGCATGTGTTCGCGAGTTCTCTTCAGCTACTCACATTATTTGTTAATTTTCCTGCTTTTGAATCTTTTACAAATTTTTGAATGTGTCTGCGAGTTCACCTCAGTACTCACTTTATATATTTATTTACCTGCTTTTGACTTCTCTTTTGCAGATATTAGCATATGTTTGTGATTTCTCTTCAGGTATTCACATTATATGTTAATTTACCAGCTTTTGACTTCTCTTTTTTAGAGATTAGCATGTGTTTATTTGCATGCATATTCACATGTTATTGACTTCTATTTTGCGGAGATTACCAGGTGTTCGTGAGTTTACCTCAGGTATTTGTTTTATATGTTTATGTACTTGCTTTTTACTTCTCTTTTCTAGAGATGAGAACTTGTTCACGAGTTCCATTCTGGTATTCACATTATATATTAATTTACCTGCTTTTGACTTCTCTTTTGCAGAGATTAGTAGGTGTTCGCGAGTTCTCTTCCGGTACTTGCATTGTATTTTAAATTTATTCTCTTTGTACTTCTCTTTTGTAGTGATTTGCAGGCATTCGCAAATTCACCTCAGGTACTCGAGTTATATATTTATTTGCCATCTTTTTACTTCTCTTTTGCAGAGATGAACAACTGTTCACGAGTTCTCTTCTGGTATTCACGTTATATGTTAATATACCTACTTTTTACTTCTCTTTTGCAGAGATTAGCATGTGTTCACAAATTCACCTTAGGTACTCGGGTTATATATTAATTTACCTGCTTTTGGCTTCTCTTTTACAGAGATTTGCAGGTGTTCACGACTTCACCTCAGGTTCTCGCATTATATGTTTATTTACTTATTTTGACTTTTATTTGGTAGATATTAGTAGGTATTCGTGAGTTTTCTTCTAGTACTAGCGTTATATGTTAATTTACTTTCTTTTGACTTCTCTTTGGTAGAAAATAGTAGGTTTTTATGAGATTTCTTCAGGTACTCGTATTATATGTTAATTTATCCTCTTTTGACTTCTATTTTACTGAGATTAATAGTTGTTCATGAGTTCTCTTTAGGTCGCGTTATATGTTAATTAACCTTCTTTGACTTTTCTTTTATAGTGATTAGAAGGTGTTCGCGAGTTCACCATAGGTAATCGTGTTATATGTTTATTTACCTGCTTTTGACTTCTCTTTTGCATAGATTAGCAGGCGTTCGTGAGTTCTCTTTAGGTACTCTCATTTTATTTTATATTTACCCGCTTTTTATTACTTTTTTTCAGAGATTAGAGCCATTCGCGAGTCTTATTTAGGTACACCAATTATATTTAAAATTTAAATACCTTTGACATCTCCTTTGTAGATATTTGCAGGTGTTTGAGGGTTTATCTCACGTATTCGTATTATATGTTTATTTACCTGCTTTTGACTTCTCTTTTCGTAGGATTAGCCGGTGTTAGGGAGTTGACATCAGGTACTCGTGTTATATGTTTATTTACCGGTTTTGACTTCTCTTTTGTAGAGATTTGCAGGTGTTCGCGAGTTTTATTTTAGTACTCGCATTCAATGTCAACTTAGTTGCTTTTGACTTCTCTTTTATAGTGAAAAGCAGTTGTTTGCGAGTTCAGCTCAGGTATTCACGTTATATGTTAATTTACTAGCTTTTGACTTCACTTTTGAAGATATTTGCAGGTGTTTGCGAGTTCACCTCAAGTACTCGCGTTATATGTTTATTTACCTATTTTTGACTTCTCTTTTATAGAGATGCGCAGATGTACACGAGTTCTCGTCAAGTATTCACGTTATATCTTAATTTATCTATTTTTGACTTCTCTTTTGCAGAGATGAGCTGGTTGTCATGAGTTCTCTTTACTTATTCACATTATATGTTAATTTATTTGCTTTTGACTTCTCTTTTGGAGAGATTTGCAGGTGTTTGCGAGATCATCTCATGTACTTGTGTTATATGATTATTTACATGTTATTGACTTCTCTTTTGCGGAGATTACTAGGATTTCATGAGTTCACCTCTTGTATTTGTGTTATATGTTTATTTACCTGCTTTTTACTTCTCTTTTGCAGAGATGACAAGGTGTTCGCGAGTTCTCTTCTGGTATTCATGTTATTTATTATTTTACTTGATTTTAACTTCTGGTTTGTAGAGATTAATAGGTGTTCGCGAGTTCTCTTCAGACATTTGAGTTATATTTTTAATTTACCTGCTTTTGAACTTACTTTTGCAGAGATTTGCAGGTGGTCGTCAGTTCATCTTAGTTACTCGTGTTATATTTTTATTTACCAGCTTTTGACTTATCTTTTGCAGAGATTAGCATGTTTTTGCGGGTTCTCTCAGGTACTCACGTTATATGTTAATTTACTTGATTTTGACTTATCTTTTATAGAAATTTGTAGGTGTTCATGAGTTCACCTCAGGCACTCGCTTTATATGTGTATTTACCTACTTTTCACTTCTCTTTTGCAGAGATTAGCAGGTGTTCATAAGTTCTCTTTGGGTATTAACATTATAAGTTAATTTACCTGCTTTTGACTTTTCTTCTGTAGAGATTAGCAGGCTTTTGCGAGTTCACCTCTAGTACTTGCATTATATGTTTATTTACCTGCTTTTGACTTCTCTTTTGCATAGATTAGCAGGTGTTTGCAAGTTCTCTTTATGTACTCGTGTTATATGTTAATTTACCTATTTTTGAATTCTCTTTTGCAATGATTTGCATATGTTCGTGAGTTCACCTCATGTTCTCGCTTTATATGTTTAATTACCTACTTTTGACTTCTATTTTGCAGATATTAGCAAATGTTTGCAAATTCACTTTAGGTATTAACGTTATATATAAATTTACCTACTTTTGACTTATCTTTTACAGAGATTAGGGGTGTTATCGAGTTCAACTCAAGTATTTGTGTTATATGTTTATTAATCTGATATTGACTTCTCATTTACAAATATTTTTAGGTGTTCGTGAGTTCTATTCAGGCACTCGAATTATATATTAATTTACTTACTTTTGACTTCACTTTTGTAGAGATTTGTAGGTATTCGAGAGTTTACCTCAGGTACTCGCTTTATAAGTTTTTTTACCCACTTTTGGCTCATCTTTTGTAGATATTAGTAAATGTTTACTAGTTGTATTTCGATATTAACGTTCTACAGTAATTTACCTATTTTTGACTTCTCTTTTGTAGATATTAGGAGGTGTTTACGAGTTCATTTCTGGTACTCGAGTTATATGCTTATTTACATGCTATTGACTTCTCTTTTACGAATATTACAAAGCGTTCGTGAGTTCATCTCAGGTAATTGTGTTATATATTAATTTACCTTATTTTTACTTCTCTTTTAAAGATATGTGTAGGTGTTCGTAAGTTCTCTTCTAGTATTCACGTTATATGTTAATTCACTTGCTTTTGACTTCTCTTTGCGGAGATAAAAACTTGTTCACGAGTTCTTTTAAGGTACTTATGCTATATTTTAAATTTACCTGCTTTTAACTTCTCTTTTGGAGAGATTTGTAGGTTTTCGTGAGTTCACCATAGGTACTCGTATTATATGTTATTTATCAGCTTTTAACTTCTCTTTTGCAAGAATTAATAGGTTTTCACATGTTCTATTCAGGTACTCGCATTATATATTAATTTACCTGCTTTTGACTTCGGTTTTGCAAAGATTTGCATGTGTTTGTGAGTTTAACTCTGGTACTTGATTTATAGGTTAATTTACCTGCTTTTGACTTCTATTTTACAGATATTAGCAGGTGTTTGTGAGTTCTCTGTAGTTATTCACGTTATATGTTAATTTACTTTCTTTTGACTTCTCTTTTGCAAATATTAGCCGGTGTTCGCGAGTTCTGCCCTGGTACCTGTGTTATATGTTTATTTACCTGATATAGACTTCTCTTTTGCAGAGATTTGTAAGTGTTCGCGAGTACTCTTCTTGTACTCACATTATATGTTAAATTACATGCTTTTAACTTCACTTTTACAGAGATTTACAAGTGTTTGTGAGTTCACCTTCGGTACTTGATTTATATGTTTAATTACCTACTTTTAACTTCTCATTTGCAGATATTAGCATATGTTCGTGGGTTCTCTTCAGGTATTCATGGTATATGTTTATTTACCTGCTTTTGACTTCTCTTTTGCAAAGATTAGCAGGTGTTCGTGAGTTTAGCTCAGGTACTCGTGTTATATGATTATTTACCAGATAGTGATTTCTCTTTTCGGTGATTAGTAGGTGTTCATGATTTCTCTTCAGGTACTCGCATTATATATTAATTTTCTGGCTTTTGAATTCTCTTTTAAAGATATTTGCTGGTGTTCGCGAGTTCACCTCAAGTAATTGATGCGTAAAATTCATGCTAGAGCGCAATTCTAAATCGATAAGGAATGTATACTTATCGTTCTAGAGTATAAGATCAAGTGTTGTTTTTAGACTCGGGGCCTATTGAGTACTTGTACTCACAAGGAAGAGCTATTTTTTTTTCAAACAAAAGTTGCTTTTGTGAATTTGAAAAAATTAAGAAAAACATCAATTTAACAAAAGATAAATTCGGTGATTTTAAACACTGGCACTTGATCTAGAATTCATTTGAATTAAAATACACCTCCTTGAGATTATAAAATACAAGCATCTAAATTACTAACTTTGACCATAGAGGTTCCCAAAATACGAAAGAGACTCTCTCGAGAATATGGTCTCGTCTAACTGTAGTTTGAGCGATTAAGACCTCACGGCCGATCGAAACACCTAAGCATACTTTATGCATTGAACCCCACTATTAGATTTGACTCCAATCCAGAAGATTTATGTCATCCTCTCTAGAGGAGTGCATGCAACTCCATCTACCTTTGAGTGATCTACTCATATAAACAACCTCTCGGTATATCTAGGATACAGATCTAAGATCGGAACAACATATTCGCGACATATGAATTCGCCGAAATAGAATTCGAAGATAAATCGAAGTAAGTAAAATAGAGATCTTGACAATTTGAGAAAAATAAAACAAGTTTATTTTATTCCAAGGGTCATCATGATCGAGTGCTAAATATAATTTAGCTTTACATCATGATTGGGAATTTTCATAAAAAGTTTAAGAGAGACTTGATTATAAAAAGAAAGTACTTGAATTGAAAATAACAAAGCTAAAAAGTTACACTATAAATTAGAAAAATACAAGAAAGAAAATGCAATAAAGCTTAAAATAAACTCCAAAACTGACTCCAAAACTTCCTCATAATCCATCCCATCTCCTGGCAATGTCTGGAATTTATAGTATTTTTTCTGGAGAGTCATGCTCCTAGGACATTCCTTTGACTAGGGGGTGTGTAAGGTGCGACAGAACTATCATCTTGAAATCTCGGTAATGTTGGGGAAAAACCATCAAAAGTTGCTATTTTGCGGGTCATGCCCACAGGTCACGCCCGTGACGTAGGGCGTTTCTTGTCTATTACTGGAAACGAAGGGAAGAAGAAATGGTTGGAGTTAATTTGGTAGTTATTGAAGAGGTCACGCCCCTAAGTCATGCCCGTGACCTAGGGCATGTAAGCTGGGAATAGCCTGTATGTAAAACTATCTTATTAATGTTGTGACACGCCCTAAGCTGGATGTCACGCTTAAGTGTAACGCCCGTGAACTAATGGTAACGCCCGTGACTGGGTGTGTAACATCAATCTTATATTTCACTGGAATCTAAAGCTCTTTGGTTGGTCACGCCTGTGTCCTGGTTATTCCCCATGTCACGCCCGTGACATTGGGACATATAACTTTAATTGACGTGGAAATGCCACTGGTCCATCTAGAGGGGACACACCCACTTGTCATGCCCATGAACTATAGGTCACGCCCGTGACTAGGGCTTGTAGACGTGATTTTTCTAATTTTTCTCGAAATAACCTCCTGATCAGACCTGTTAGCTTCAAATTATTATTTGCAGCCAAGAATAATGTGAATTATAAAAAGAAAGTAATTAGAAACTTAATTAATGAAATATGACTTTAAATTAATTAATTATTAAATAAAATCTATATAAAAATAGGTATAAATTTAGAGTTATCAAATACCCACATACTTACTCGTTTGCTAGTCCCGAGCAAACTACTTTCCACAAGGAGCAGAAAAATTTCAAAATGAGAAAAGATAATTGAACCTAAGGAGTAAAATGCAAAGTCTTATGCCTATGTGCGTAGCTATTTTAGTAGAAAGACCTACTCAACATACAAATTAGTTTTTATTTTTCGAGAATGTGTTTTCACTCACTATTTTTACTTTTAAATTAATAATTCGGTAAATCTTAAAATTATATTTAGGGTGAGGGTAGCGTGTGTACTAAGATTGACATTACACAAAATGAAGATTAAGATAGTCTCCAAAGAAATCTAAACATGTCGGTGGCCATAGGCTTGCACTTTCACACTCTCGCCATGATACTAGTCTAACTTATAAGCATAAATCAATAGGACTTAAATAAGGTAGGCTTTGGTTTTGGTGTGGATAATCAAAGATAAACACGATGGTTGGCACACCCAAACCTAAAGAGATCTCGCACAAAATTGATAAACATAGCTTTCAAAATATATCCAATTTCCCAAACCTTATTTTTTTTTTAATTTTTTTATTCATTTTGTTTTTCATTCAAATTTGTTTCATCAACATTCTTTAATTATTTCGCCTCCCTTTTTTAAAGATTTTTTTAATATTTTCGAAAAGTAAGGGGAGACAAATCTTTTTTTTCAATAAATAAATAAACAACCACCAAAATAAAATGATAACTAATCACTCACAAAGCTTTTCAAATATCATCGAGCTCGGGCTTACGTGTGAAATTATGATACTTTTTTAGGCCTTGGTAGAATATTTGGTGGAGTTGAAACAAAAGGTAGGGTAATACGCTCAATGTGGTTTTAGCAAACATAAAAATATTAGGTATGGGTGCAAAGGCTCAAACTGGAAAAAATAATTGCCTATATCCTATCCATGCTAATGAGTTTAATTTATGCAAGTCTTGAGAATCACTAGAGGGCATGTTTAGACTTCGATAAAGAATACCTTTACTCTTAATTCGCGAAATATTTCTCTTGTAAACTTCTACGTACTCACCTAAATAATCTTTGGATTTTTACCATTTTCAAAATGAATGTAAAGTAAACTTTTTCCACACATTTAGAAAAATTAAAATCTAATTGTAAGCTGAATTTTTAGTTCTACATAAAATTCTACTAACATGTGCACTTGACTAGAAACATGGCATGGCCAACAGGGCCCTTTATAAGAAATTAAGTTTCAATTAAAATTAAACCTATTTTTTTGCATGTGAATAAATATATAATGATTTCTCTAATTAAAATTAAACCTATTTTTTTTGTTATTTCTTAGAATTTCCGAGGGCTACGTAGTGATAGGTTTGCAAGGTATTAGGTAGTTTTGTGGGATGAAAGCCCAACACGACCCTTTATAAGAAATTATGTCTCAATTATCTATACTTTTTTTAACTTTGGAAAATTTTTTCTAAATTTTTTAAATATTTGAATTTTTTATGATGTTTTGCTAAATATAATAAGTTAAACTAGTGAGAAATATCCCCCGCCAAACATAAATGAAACAATGTCCCCTATGTATGAAAATAAAGAGTAGGGGAAGAAAAAACTTTCTTGAAGAGTCCAAGTCTACACCAAGTCACACCTGAAAGCAAATACTAAAGAAAAATATGATATATTTTTTTGATATTTTTGATTAAAATAAATGTACAAGGTAATGCGGATAATAAAAAAACAGATAAAGATACAAAAGTCCCGCTACGAACTTGATACAAAAGGAAGACCTAATCCTCAATGCTATTCTGCCTCTAATGCTGATAGTATGTCCGCAGGTCCGCAAACTCATGCGTAATTTGCAGCGTAGAAGAAGCGTGACTCTGCTTTAGTATGGTAAATCAATCATCAAAATGTGCAAAGCGCTCTTAAAAATGGGTTTGCATCTGGTCTAGTCATGTGTGAATGGACCCAAATAGTCGATCCAAAAACGTCAAAGGACCGTGCATTGGGGAAGAATACAGCGGTGGTGGTAGAATCTATGGAGAGTGAGGAGTGCCACTGGACCTACCTTTAGATCTTGATCAAACACACCACAAACCACTTATAGTGGGATAGCCTCGAACTCGCTGTCTTGTCGTCGTGCTGAACTGAGGGCCGTGAGGGTTTGGAACTCAATGCTAGGCGGTGTCTAAACGAAGTGTAACCATGGAAGAGTTTCTCAAATCCCCATCTGTTTGGCGAGATGAGTGATGAAGTTCCCTACATGGACGGATCAGAACCTCGCATTCTCGTCCTGATGCCGAAAGAAGATCTCAAGCCCGTGGCCTAGGTTGAGTGGGACCCATTAGAACATAATATATAAATATAGTAATCTGCCAGAGTCACCACGCCATGGCTATAGCCGCGATCGGTGATGGTAAAGGTGAGGAGTTTATTGATGCATTGAACGTCAAGTGTACCGGTCGCACAAGTAATAAAAAAATGGGAGAATTTCCCCAAGTATCGATCTCTTCAAGGAACACAGTAAGGTGGCGTTGATTTTGAGGAGGACTTGAGAATGAAGTCCTTAGGCCGGGGTTAATGAATGGGGTTTTGATTGTTGCGGAAAAAGAAAGCAAAACACTATAAACTACTCCTATACAACGCCGCTATGCGATGCTTCGCCAGGCGGGATGGAAAACTACACGGGCCGCTATGCACCGAATCTCTAGGCAGATGGACAAGTAGGCTTGCGGATGAGGTGGAGATATCGACGAAATAAGGGTCGAGATAAGCTCTTCGCTACGCATGCCTCTAGTAATCGCTAGAGAGGCAAAAACAGAAGCAATGGAGGATGGAAATAAAGGCGCAACTCAAGCAACTAAAGTGGTAAAACAAAACAAGTTCACATAGACATCAAACAAATAATGTTTACAACTAAAGTGCCCATCATCAACATAAACAGATTTAAACACACATATTCAACAAGAAAGAAAGAACAAGTCAAGAGATCGATCGAATCCGAAGGCTCGTCAAGGGGTCGCGGAAGGAATCGTCGGGTTATCAATCCAAGTCCAAGCTCGGCCCTCAACTATGTCCGGGGTAGAGAAGGCTGTCACTACCTTCCAATGGACCCATCTTCTTCGTGTCACGATGTGGAAGAAGGTTGAAAGCTTCCCTTTGCTTACTAGTTATGGTGTAAAACTTGGAATGGAGCTTAAATGATGGAGGAGGCCGAGAGTACGCATCGAGAAGATGTATGCTTCGCGGGAATGGACGGGGCTTCACTCCTTGGTGGAAGATGATGGGCAGAGGTGGAAAGGAGGAGATTTGCACTAAAAAGGCAGCTGGAATTGTTGAAATCTTCCATTCCTAAAATGGTGGGAAATCTGTGCTTAAATAGAAGCAGGTCAGAAAAATAGTCACACACGGTTTGGCGCACGACCGCGCGTTAACTGTGCATTATTACCATTCAGGCCAAGCTTGTAAATGAAGATGTGTTGACCTGTGCATTTTACTCACGCACGGGAACTTCTGCCCGCGTGTGAAGGAAATTGTACGGGTAAACATAGAGCGCGGGAAGAAAAGATAATGCAGGGGAACCGTCCTTTTTACTCACCCACGGGTGCGTATACCCGTGCATGAAGGAAATGCACGATTAAACCCAAAAAGCAGAAATACAGGGAAAAATATGCAGACTGTGCGTTTCCTTCTCATACAGTTTGGCTGAAACCATGCGGGAACAAAACACATGGGTAGCCACACATGTTCCCGGAATTGTTGTGTATAATGAATGATTGCCATGAGACTGTGCGAGAAGAAATTCGCATGACCGTGCATTTTATACAGAAGCTGGAAAATGAATCCTAGACATTCCAACTACCTGCACAACAAAGAAACCAAGCTGGAACACAAGCTCCCAGCACAAAAAAGCAAATAAAACCAAACAGAAAGAGCCATGGGGGCACCATGTGCATACCCATAATAATAGAATGTGCAATTGCACACCCTTGGGCCAAAATAGTGCACAATATGGTCAATGACTGAACGATGCAGTATAACCGATAACTGGTTGAAATGTAGTGCAAGAGTGAGAAAATCAGCCCAGATGAGTCCGAAAAACCCTATAAATATCGGACTCATCACACCACCATACTTAAACATTTGCTCGTCCTGAGCAAATTATCTCTTCTTGAACTAGAAAATAGCTAGCCGGCTTAGTAATTTCAAAAAATAGTATTACGAGAAATCAAAAACAGAATGGGTATAAAAATATAATAGATACACTTTTTAATTATACTACAAAGTTTATAAATTTCGACAGGCATAAATAAATATTGTAACTACTCAAAAATAGAATCTTGGAAAATCGTACGGTCATGCATAGGAAGAAAGTAGGCAGGCCACTAAGCTGAGCATTGCCAAAGACCGGGGCTCAGGATCACCTCCAAAGAAATTCATCAATGTCGGGGACCATAAGCTTGCCCTTTCACACTCTCTCCATAATGCTAGTTTGACTCAAGCATGAATCCGTAGGACTTTTGGGTAGAAATGGGACTTGGGTTTCTGTGAGGTAAACAAAGATAAAAAAGAAGGCTACGCACCTAACCGAAATGAGCTCAACAAAAAGATATCCTCTCGCCAATAATACATGCAGGTGCACCACGCCACCAAACTTAAACTTGAAAATACCGGTGTGTGCACTGCCTACCGCCACAAAATCTCAAATAGAATCTTCAATTACACACTTTCTTTTCACTTTTTTTTCACAATTAATTTATATATATATATATATATATATTTTTCATATCATATTTTTATTTTAACAGTCAGCAACTAAATACTTTGGAACACATCTACATATCCTAAAGGAATATCACCACATCAACACCCCAAAATGAAAATATAAAACACTAAAGCTCAACTTGGGTGTGCGACTAGGATCGGTATGAGGCTTTGGTGAAATAATGGTGGAGCTGAATCAAAAGAAGGGGTAGGCACAATGGGGCTAGTGAGGAGAATACGTTAGGAGCGGTACAAAGCTCAGTCGGGACAAAATTGTGGCCTACATCACGCTCACGGTAGACTAACCAAGCACCAATACTTTGAGAGTAGCTTGGGTCAAGTTCTTAGCCACTGAGAAAGATGATCCTTCCTCCCGACTTGAGCAATATGAGGATAGTGATGGCTACACACATTCCTACACTACCATTTGATTACTCTAGATTCAACACTTTTGAGTAGTAAAATTTTTTTTACAAAAGTAGAAAAGGTATAAATCTACGAGCATAAATAAAAATTAAATCTACACTATTTCTATACACCATGAGTCCTCGATTAGGAGCACTGAACGAGTTTCACACTACTCTATCCTAAAATACTAAGCCAGCACCACTATTTTTAAGTTGACACAAAAGAAATAAATTTGACTTGAGCCGAGCGTGTGCTTAAGATCGCGCTCATATCGGTATAGGTGCACAATGCGGTCAAGATATCAAGAAAATAGAAAATAAAAATATGCTTTTGGTATGAAAGTGATAGTAGTGCATGAGCACTGGTAACCCGCATAACTCTCCCCTACCAGACTTAGGCTCTATTTGTTTGGGCGTTTTGATGCTCCGTTTTGGGAAACACCGCCGGAAGGAGGGTAAACAAATGAACCTCCGGCGGTATTTGCTCCGTTTCCATCCACCCGCCTTTAGAAACGCCCCAAAAATCTCTGTTTGGAGAAGCCACCTCCCCCCTCCGGTTCGAACACTCCGTTTCCACCCGCCGGATCGATCTGTCACCGCCGAACCAAATGAAGCCTTAATCTACGCCATCTATCAAAATATTTGCAATAAAAATTGAGAAATTAAAGAGTTGGGGGAGAGGTTACCCCATGCTCAGTAAATGAGTATACCAGAAGCTCGAAATAAATCATGAAGCCAAACCTGCAACAAATATACTCCTCCGCCACGCAAAGGAAAAGCACATTACAAAATAGCTCTAGCAAAAATGTATTTACAAATCAATAAAAAATTTAATCTAAGCAATGCTTGCGAGTTATTTAAACTAAACACAATCATCACGTATATAAAACGAAACTACACACAGTAACACAAGAAGGAAAGGTACTACAAACAATATATTTACTAACCACCCTCGGGTCGAAGCCCCAACTGAATAAAGTAAAGTAGATAATCAGTCAAAACAACAAAAATACATATACGAAGAAAAACAACAAACAACCCCATCCGAGGAGAACAGCAGCAGTAACTCAGGCTGATCCGAAAAATATGGAGGCAAAGGCAGAGTACAGGAACAAGAAGTAGAAGCTCGAGCAGGGGCAGCAGGGGGCACCCAAAGAAACTCAACAATGTGTTATGTCATGCCGTATTGCTGGCAAATCATCTCCTCCATCTACAAATGCTGCACATATTAGTTGGTATAATCCTCCGCGAAACTTATACGATGCAGGGCAGGGGCAAAAGAAGATGATGTGGCCAATGGCACGGTATGGACCGGAGTGGCATTGTCGGGCTCGCTGGACTCCGAAGAGGATCCCGCAGCTGTAGAAGAAGCCCTAGCTGGTTGCTCACGCTCTACAGAACGAATAATATAGCGCCATAGTAAATGCAACATACCAATCTGAAGGCGTTCATCATTTTTGCTGAAACGAAATCGCCACGGGAAACGGAAGTCATGGCGGGAAAAGCATCCAAAACTCCTAATCCCTAAACAATTCGCGTAATAAAGTGCGAACCACTAATGGCCTTCAAAGGCACGTACGTGTTCTGGTGAATAAAGTAATCCGCAAGAACCCAGCCGAGGTGGAGAGGGACTCTATGATGCATGTTGAATAGTTAAAGAAGATCCAACCACCCTACTACATTCTGACTTATCGAGCGGGAGTTGATGCTGTGCCCGATCAAGTGCTGAATATAGCGGAGTGTGGGGGAGATGATATGGGTTCACTTGGCTGACTATGCCTCGTTCTGCTGTGATAGCCTAGTGATCTCCTACCAGAATGTGTGGGGAGAAGCACGGGTTGGTAACTTAAAGGGTCGGGAAAGAATGTCGGACTCCGTGGGTTCGTCAACCATGTATACCCCCGCATAAACAGCAAGAATTCCCACACTAAAAGTGTAGGGTCGCAAGTTCATCCGAAATGACACCATAGTGGACTCACCGGTAGCTGAATCATGTCGTTACAAAATGCGGAAGGTGGAGAGGAATTTGAGTGTGAGTCCGCGAAATCTGGTCTCCACAATGGAGAAGAGATGATGCCACGAACCCGCGTCGAGTAAACGGTCCACCTCCAGCTTTAGCCCGACGGCCGCGAGCTCCTCATCCGAAATGAAACGAAAATCCAAAAACGATTTTGGACCAAACGATCAAACCTCGTGACCATCTCAGGTCGCCCAATGCGATGCATCCGCTCTGCATCTTTAGTACCCACCGGAGCAACCGGAGCATCTTCCGGCTCCGCCGGAACCGCATTCTGTATCGAAGAGGAGGAGGCACAACTGAAGCTGCGTAACTTGATAATCACCTTCTTATATCCCATGGAAATGAGGAGAGAGAGAAGAAGGGAAAGAGAAGAGGAATGATGGAGGATTTGGAGGAGGAGAAGGGGATCTTATCGGAGAAAATGGAGGATAAGCGGGTGATTGCAGTAGTTGCCTTGGAATTAGGGCCAGCGTGCGTCAAAATCGCTCGGCCCTGCATTTTTATAAATATAAAATGTATGATCGTGCATTTTTGCTGGGCACGTTTTCCCCCAAATCGTGTGTTTTGCAAAAACAGCCCGATTCACATCATTTTCTCCGGGAAGTCTCATCCTGCAATAATTGCGAGAAAAACAAAAGCAAATGTAACAAAGAACCTCCTGAGCAACTAGAAAATTTTTTCGAATTAGGAGCAAGCACACAAAAATCTCGCAAGTATGCGTTAAGGAAAAAACCAAATAAAAAACACCCAAAACTATTTTTAAAACAGTAAAAATTAACTAACTATTCCTACTCCTAGATAAGTACTGGCGCTACTATCATCCTAACACGACTTATTTGGAAGACGAAAAGCCCTAGCTAATGGGCCATTGAAATAGAAAATCCACAGGTAACTGGAATAATATCTGTTGTGGTAGCAAGTTGCTATACGGCGATTAAGCAGTTAACACTCTACCTAAATAATAATACCTGCCCAACATAGGTAAGGAAATAAGAAGTAAGAAGAGGAGGAGCATTGGTCCTCGATCATCTCACCATAAAATAAATTCTTGCCCAGCAAGGTATCATCTATAGAGAGACGACAGGAGGAGAAAGTAATGAATGGAGCTTCCACAACTGAGGAGGAATCTACCTCCTCGCAAACGAGGATGTTATTATCCATGACTTGAGCTAAAAGCTCGAATCCCTCGTAAAGCACCTGCGAAGACTCAACCCGAACAGGCTCCGATATGGAGAGGGGATCAAGAAATAAAGGTGATGAAGAACTAAAATAATCAAAAATAGGGGGAGTGGACCCGGTCTCACTCCCTACAGGATCCAAGCATAACTCATCGTCTGTATCATATGAGTCATATTGTGCGAAATCCGATAACTCGAGGTCCTCGGGGGTAAGAGGGACCTCCTCATCCCAGAAGGAGGTGAAAACCTCCGCATTAGAAAGGGAATATTCCTCATCCCACTGGGGTGCGTAAAAGTGTTCTCAATATCCACATTCTCCATTGGAGAAAGAAGAATCCTCATCCCACCTCAACGCAGCCTCGGGCACTGAATCAACCAAGAATATGACATCATCAGCCGACTCATAAGAAAAAGGAGTAGCATGCTTAGTCAAAAATTACGGAGGGGCAAAACAGCTCACAAAATCAAGCACAGATTGAGCAGGTCCCATCACAAAATCATTCGCAGACGCCACCCCATCGACAAGAACAATCTCTGCATCCCATATAAGGGCGCCTATGGATTCCTGATCCTCTTTTTGCTGGCTAACACCAGAGTGATCATCATCACTCAAGGGAAGCAAGTAAAAAGGGAGTGAGGGACCCATGAAGGATATGTATGCAGCGAGAGATTCTTCGGTAATCTTAACGGGTAAAAATGAGCAAGATGAGCGATGTCAGTGCATGGGCTAGGGAACACCCTGGTAGGCATATCTACAATAGTCTTTCTCAAACGGGATGTTGTTGCGCACACACCCTTAAAGGGAGAAGGCTCGCACAAGAGATGGAAATCCTTCACCATATGGCCTATACCTTGACATAGAAAACATCGAATACAATGCTCAGAATTTAAAACAGCCATGACATTGATGTATCTATGCAAAGTGTCATAGAGACGACACTCAGCAACAAAATTGTATGAACCCCTAAGTGATTTGGGCTAGGTCCACTTTTTAGGTTGTGACCCATATTGTATAGAAGGGTCATATATCATTTGATTTTCGAGTCTAGGGCATGTTCTTAAAGACAACAGTAGAAAGCAACAGCCTCCAACACTGCCAGAGACTCAAGACTTAGAAAGTTAAAGACTTAATATAAAGAAGATCTACGTTCGTCTAACTCCGGTCAACGATCGTCGTGCTCAGCTCAACTAACCAAGAGACAATTCTCTGAGCTGAGCTCGACGAACTTAGATCTCTGCTCGACGATCTGTGAACATAGTAATATCTCCTCTATCAAACATCAGTCGATGAACTAAGAACATCAGGTCGACGAACTCTGTCCTCAGTTCGACTAATTCTTTATATCTCAGAGCCAAAGATCTCTCAGTGCCAAAGTTTACTCAAATCCAAAGTTTACTCAAAGCCAAAGTTAACTCAGAGCCAAATTTCACTCAACGATCTGACGCTATCGATGACTCAACACTCTTAAACGACTCAACTCTGGAATGGTGATCTAACACTCAACGCCAGAGGATATATCACTCAATGCCAGATCGATACATCAACACTCAACATCAGAAAAATATTCTATGTCCAGACTGCAGGCTCAGCTCTACGATCTTGGATCTCAACTCGACGAAAGCCATTCTCAAGTCGACGAAAGCTGTTCTCAGGTCGACGAAAACTGTATGGCATATTGTCATTTATTCTTTCCTTTTCTCTCTCCCTGTTTTATACTATTATAGGTCGTTAATTCTCTGAATGATCAATGCTCTTATATCCTTTAAATTGAGCCGTTACTGGTAGCATTGATTACAAATATCATTCATAGAATTAACTTCTTATATCTCAGGACAGACATAGAATAGAATATATGATAGCATACTTGCTATTTTCATTCTCGAGATTCGGCTAAGCATTTATTGCAAAAAATTTTTGAATTCGACCAAGTTACAGTTATCACAAAAAGGATCTCTCAGGAAAGATACACAAATAGAGAGCTAAGAAAAACACAGAGAAAAAGATATACATAAAAACGTGTGTGCTATCAACAAGAAGATACAAGAGAAATCATACAGAAGAAAAGTGTAGTGAAAACAGTTCTCAGAAAATCTACTCCTCTCAAGAGAAGAAGAAGGAACAACCATCACCATCAAGAGTTTTTCTTTCTTTCTCATTTTGTTCTCAGGGATCTCAAGTGACAAGTTATTCAAATCAGTCAAGGATCTCTGAAGAGAAAAAAAGGTTTACTCAACCTTTTGCAAATCTTCCACTCCTGAACCATTCAAGATCTCAGGGGGAGCTTTGACAACAACACAAATCCACTAGTCTTCTCTCAGTTGTATTTGAGAAAGAGAAGAACACCATAACTCTCTCATCCCCACCTCTGTACAGGGTTTTAATTCCGTTCAAAATTATTCCTAGTTGTAAGTCTCCTAATAAAAAGGCTTGAGGATTAGTTTTTGAGCACCTGATCAAAAGCTCATTGGTGGCAATCACCTGATCAAAACCTGTAGTGGATTCCTACATAGGGTGGTAGAAGAGTGGATGTACCAAATGTAAGACCCCTTTTTTTTTCAACCACCGTGGTCTTAGCCCAGAATTGCCGCTTTGCGGTGGCACCGACTCACGGGAAGGCCGCCATTACAAAACGCCAATTCTACCGTCCCTTTTTGATCACAAAGAGAGAGAAGTAAGTATTACATTGAATGTAAACATATCCACAGAATCGAATAGAAATCACAATAAGTCCATCAATATATTATAATAGAAAGTACTGCAAAAGAACAGTTCAGATGAAATAAAGAAACAGGCTCAAGTCCAGTACATCAGAGTCCTCACTACAAATCACTCATCACGGAAGCTATAGAAATACTAAACACTCACGGAGCTGGTCACAGGTGCTCTGGTGCTAGACTGGCCCACCTCCATGTGCACCGTACTCCGCTGGTGCTGGTCCCTGGGCTGCTGGTCCCTGTCTCCCATCCGGAGCTCCTGTAATGTTGTGGTTTGAAAACCATTAGTCATAACGACTAAGCCCTATCATCCCCTACCCTCCCCCCACGGCTCCTAAGCACCGAGTGGAGAGGAGGAAAGGGAAGCTACAAAGGTGGAGAATAATCAAACGAATGACGGTGGAACTAGTCTAATAATTGTTCATGGTGTATAAACAACTAATTAAAATATATTACATCTAGCAGTTCTACGGTAGTGAGTAGTAAAGTAGACATGTGGTAAGTAGTATAATCATAAGAAGACAAATAGAAAACAAGTAAGTAAGTAACCTTAACTTATATGAATGCCCATACAAACTTATAAGTTAAGGGGTCTTCTACAAGGCTCCCATCGTATAAAAAGTCCCATACTGATTTATACGTTGGGGTGTCGGTTGTATGCAAATATGAGTGTAGTGATATGCTATGCAATGATTCATGCAAGTGCAACTCACGCACACGACTCTATGTGCACAGACCTTTAGTTTCCCCTGTTCGGGCAGCTAGCTTCACTCCCAGGAACCCCCGTAGTGGCAAATAGAGACAGTGCGTCGGTCCCCCCACTCCTAGGCAGGTATACACACTACCAGGCCTAGCACTTTCGTACTCCCCTAGAAGAACACAACCTAGAGTATCCGCATACTAGTGCTGGCTATATCCACCAGACTTTCTTTGGGTAAGTGTCCCACACCACCGTGTCAACGTACCGATGTCGGTGTGAACGATAATCAAATACCGAAGACCCACCACCTTATTCACTATTCAAACCCTCGAGACCTCGGCCCCCTGGACTGTCCCGTTCGTGCATCTACCTTCAGATTTACCGTCTGAATGGCAACCAATCCAACTTATTCTACCTCAAAAGCTACCATGGTGTGTGAATGTTCAACCGTAGATATTCTAGTTGCTCTTTTAGCTTATTATTCCTACGGTTTACGTTAGCCCAGGACTGCCCCCAGTATTCCCTGTGAAGGGCTGTCAAAGGCACTAGGAACTATGATGGTAGCTGAAGCCCATCGTTCCCTTTCACAAGGCACTTACTTTTATTGGTTATTACCCATTACCATATCCCATTCAAATTACTTTGGATCTAACCCTAGTGTGTTAAGACTCTTCCTCTCCCACCGGGAAGGACGATCTTTCGTCGGTCCCGAGCACCTCTTATGACTCGACAACCTACAAACCTAACATCATCATGGTTACTGAGGATGCATTCATACACATTTCCAAACCACTAACCCAATACCCAAATCCTCTAAGTTCATCCTATAGCCTAATATGATTTAGCTGTTTTACTAAACGCAGACCATCCTAAGCTATATGAGGTATACAAGGGGAGGTACTCCAAATTGTCTTCCAAATCTCCTATAAAATTTACTGGAGGTCAATCATGACATAATTAGCCTAAATCCAGAAATTTATAATTTTCCTAATTAATCTGATATTTATTTAATTTTCCCAAAAGATTGGTCATGGGTAATTATAAACATGAACTATATGATTCTCTCAAGTAATGGCCACCCAAAAATTATGATCACTAAATAGCAGCAAGGTATCATCAAATACTAATTTTCATGATTTTACAGAAAGTATTTAGCCTCTAATTAATTTATCCATTATAATCCCATTAATCCTATGTAAAGAAGGAAGTACTGAAATTACTCAGTATAAAATTATAGAAAAATCACTGAATATTCGTATGGTATATAAAAGGTCATTGTGCAAAGATCATAATTTTACAAGCTTGCTAGACACCAAAATAGATTTAATTAATTTTTCATGGGAAACAACACTTAATGAAGAAGCCTTAGAATTAAACTTCTAAAAATCCCATAAAAATTCATAGAGCTTTAAAACATAATAAAAAGTCCTCTGCCTAACGTTCATCAATTTTTAGAAAGTATTTTTTCCATAATAAATTTCTAAGCAAATAATACAAACTACTTAATTATTAATGAAGTATCCAAAATAATGATCCTAAATTCATAAAAAAATCTCCAGAGCTTGTACAAACCTTAAAAACTTCTCTACTCTAATCCCATTACTGTTCAGTGAGTGTTTGTTACATTTTCTATCTCTATAAGTTTTGGGCCCTAAACTAGGGTTTGGGTTTTGAGGGACTTATTTATTTTAAAATCCATTTAGATTTCTACAAGAGGATTCTAGCTACCCTAGAATTCTCTCTACCAAGTTTCAGATCATAACCAGGTCATTTGACCACTTGCCCTTCACAAACCACCAAGAACCATCCTTAGGATTTGACCTTGGGTCCTAGGGCAAATTTACCCCAATCCACCACAAAATCCATGATAGGGTGCTAGGCATCATGCCTAGTCAGTGGCCAAAATCTCAGCCTCTGTTGAGGTGATCTGGCCACTCCAATCTCAAAGTGCACTTTTGACCTAAAAACCCCTTAATAGGGCAAAGCTTAGGTTTGTCCATTTCCAATCTAAAACATATCCAAATGAGATGAAAACTTATACAGAGCCTCATGATGATCCCAGAGACCACTCACCAAAATTTGGGAGGGTTTTGAAGTAACTAAGCCATCTAATTAATTTACCATAATATTATTAAATTTTTCTAAAAACTATAGAAAAACATTCTCCAAAAAATCCCATTTTTGGACAAGCCCTAGGTATAGATAGGGTGGACTCCCTGCCCAAATTTATGATAATTTGGTCAAGGGATGAAGGGTGGGCACACCTTTTAGTCTCTACCTAGCTCTTGCTATAGATCCCACCAAAAGAGGTGCTATGGTCAATCTTGTTGACCAAATTGACCCAAATTAATTTTAAAATACAATAGACCCAAAGGTCTAGAAATTACTTGTTGACCATTTCTTCATATAGAGCCTTTAAGTATTTTTCATAAATTAACTAAAGTGGCTGTTATTTTGTACAGAAAATTCTTATAAAAGGAAAGAATTAAATAACAGCACTAATCTTGAAGCAGCTCAAACAGTGCTGAATCTTCTTCCTCCTCCAGCCAAGGGCTGAGATTAGCCCGACCTCGAGTGTATTCCATATGCTTCCGCCAGCCATCCAGCCTCCTCCCTGGCCGACCACCGCCACCACCACCTCCATTGAGGTGGTGGCCATCGCCGGGCGGCGGCGCGGCCGCCGGAGAGGCGGAATCCGGCGAACCCAAGAGTGGAGATTGTTGTGGGAAAAACCAGGAAGGGGAGCCCTGCCCGATCGAGCTCCGTTGAGCTCGATTATAAAACCTAAAGAGTTCTAAGATCTACCCGTAGAAAGAGAGGAGGGGAGGACCTTGTTCGCGGGCTGGAGGCGTGCAGATCGACAAAAAGCCATTAATGGTGAAGGTGTTACCGGCGGTATTCAACAGCACACAAAAATCCCTCGTCTCCTTTAGGCAAAGTGTGGAAACGAGTGCTTGAGGTCTAGGGGGGCTTTAAAACCAGTAAAAGGAGGGAGGGGAAGAGTATAACCGCTGGTGTCCATTAATGGTCCATTATAGATTTTTCAGCCATGGTGATGGGGGGCTGAAATGGCTCTGTCCAGCAAGCTAATGGCTGGAAATCCTCCTCTTCCCTAGAGGAGTTAAATCCAGCCGTAAAAGCGGAGGGGAAGGGCAACTAAGGCGTCAAGTGCCATTTACGGCCATGATAGATGGTTCTCGGCCATGTCTGTAACTGCTCCTTTTCAAAACCGTCGGCCACGTGGCATACTTGACCAGTCAATATTTAAATTAAGACTTAACTGAGTCTTAATAAGAGAAAATGGCTCACTTCCTAGACCAGCCCAGTTCAGCTGAACCAGCACACAGCCAAAAATCCTGCCAGAAAAAGTCTAAGTAAAATGGCGTTGAGTGAGCTCTGCTCACTCAACGCCATCCATGTTGCGCCATTGAGTGAGCTCTGCTCACTCAACGCCATCCCGGATACGACATTGAGTGAGCTCTACTCACTAAACGCCATCCAGAATGCCCCCCCAAGACTATGGCGTTGAGTCAGCTCTGCTCACTCAACGCCATCCAGATTATGGTGTTGAGTGAGCTCTGCCCAATCAACGCCATCCAGCCTACTCAAGGTGGCGTTGAGTGCAATCTGTGCACTCAACGCCGTCTAGCTTATGGCGTTGAGTGAGGTAAGATCGCTCAACGACATCCAAACTACAGCGTTGAATGAGCTCCATTCACTCAACTCCATTCCAGGCCTCAGCAGACGGCATTGAGTGCAGTCCGTGCACTCAATGCTGTCTATTTTATGGCATTAAGTGAGCTAAGCTCACTCAAAACCATCCAGTCTACTTATGATGGAATTTAGTGCAGTCTGTGCACTCAACGCCGTCTAGCTTATGGCGTTGAGTGAGCTCTGCTCACTCAACGCCATCAAGCCTACTTAAGATGGCATTGAGTGCAGTCTGTGCACTCAACGCCGTCTAGATTATGGCATTGAGTGAGCTAAGCTCACTCAACGCCATCCAGACTACGACGTTGAGTAAGCTCAGCTCACTCAATGCCATTCAAGGGTCACGGGCGTGACGGATCAGTCACGGGCGTGCCAGGCCCTTGTTGAAATTTCTGAGCTCGCCGATCGTCTTTCTGAGGTCGACGATCGTCGAAGGGGTCAAGCCCTAGTTCACGGGCGTGACGGGTCGGTCACGGCCGTGACCAACCCGTGACTCAAAATCTTGGTTGATAGACTTCAATTCTTGGGTTTCTTAGCGTTCTGTTATGACAAAACCACCTCTAGGGGTCTAGTTGGAAATGGGATGTTATAAATCCCAATAAAAAAACAAATATTTCATCCCCGAAATCAAGGTTAAGCCTACAGGGGCTCCTATCGAGAGAAATAATCTTGTAACATCCCATGAGAAGTGAAAGATTACATCGCGACGCCATGTTTGCTATGTAAGGTTTAAAGGCGATTGTCAAATCTAAGACCGATTCGCCCAATTAGCAAAGTCTAGACCCCAATAAACAAAAGATTAGCCCCTATTCTTGAAATTTAAGTCCTATTGGTTTAAAAAAGGAAAGCAAATTGATTGTCCGGAGGGGTTGTGAGGTATACCTGACTGAAAAGCTCCGGATACTTTTGTCGCATCAAGTCCTGTGGCTCCCATTTATGCTCCTCCTACCCATGATTGTTCCACAGAACCTTGACTAGCGGAACCTTCTTACGTCACAAGACCCGCTCTGCCATGTCATCGATCCTGATAGGCTGCATGTTGACTGACCGATCCGAGGCCACCGGGCAATCTATCGAGGAAATCAGCTGTTTAGGGCGTAGCAGAGCCCTACGTAGTGAGGAGACGTGGAAGACGTCATGGAATCCCGCTAACTCCGGCGGTAGCTCCAGTCTATAAGCCAAGGGGCCGATCCGCTCCAGGATCCTGTAAGGCCCCATATATCTCGGACTAAGCTTCTTCCGCCCGTAAACCTGCGATTCTCTGTGCATCTGCCGTATCTTCAAGAAAACTCGGTCTCCCACCTGGAACTCTACCCGACGATGCCTCACATCGTAGTATTTGGCCTTTGTGCTCTGGGCTTCCAGCATCCTGTCCCGGATCAATCTAATTTTAGTATCCGTATCCCCCACAAACTCCAAGCCCAGTGCCCGCGGATCCTCATCCTGAACCCATGATAGTGGGGTCCTGCACCTCCTCCCATACAATGCCTCATATGGAGCCATGTTTATGCTGTACTGATGGGCGTTGTTGTACGAAAACTCAAATAGTGGCACCAATCTCTCTCAAGGCTCGCCGCGGTCCAAAATACACACGCGCAAAAGATCTTCCAGTGTACGGTTGGTGCACTCCGTCTGCTCGTCGGTCTGAGGGTGAAAAGCTGTGCTGAATGTCAACTGAGTACCAAGATGGGCCTGGACTGACCTCCACTCCCTGGATGTAAACAGCCCATCCCGATCTGAAACGATAGTCTTGGGGACCCCATGATAACGTACAAACTGCTCAATGAACCTCCATACTAATACACTAACCGGGGCGTCCTTCGCCACTGGAATGAATCTGTCCACCTTTGTTGGCCAGTCCACTATCACCCAGATCGAGTCATTTCCTACACGGGATCGAGGTAGACCATGTATGAAGTCTATGGCTATATCCTCAAATTTCCACTATGGCACTGGAAGTGGCTGAAGCAAGCCTGTCGGGTTCCTACACTGTGCCTTTACGAGTTGTCAGGCCTCGCAATATGTCACAAAGTATGTAATGTCCTTCTTCATACCCGAAAAGTACATCATCCTATTCAAATCTTTTATCATCTTGGTGATCCCTAGGTGTACCGAGTATCGGCTGCAGTGAGCTTCCGTCATGATGTCCTCCCGGATCTGGCCTCCTTCCGGTATGTTGACCCTGCCTCTGAAACACAGGAGCCCGTCACTCAAAGAGTAATCTCCTGCCATGCCTTCCTCCAAGGCCCTGAATATCGGCTCAGCTCTCACATCCATCTTCTGCCCTTCTCTGATTCGGTCTTGAATATAATCAGTGGTAACCATCGATCCCAGGTACTCCATGTATAACTCTGGGTCATCCTCGGACACTAGTGATATCTACATCTCCTCGAATGACTTAACCAACTCTAAGGCCATTAGCTGTGGGCCTGCTCCTGTCGTACTCGCTCTCCGACTCAAAGCGTCTGCGACCACGTTCGCCTTCCCCGGATGGTAGTGCATGGGGGAATGGTAGTCCGACCGAAACTCCACCCAGCGTATCTGCCTGATGTTTAGCTCCTTCTACATGTCTACGTATTTCAAGTTCTTGTGGTTTGAGAAGATATCGCAGTGAACTCCGAAAAGGTAGTGTCGCCAGATCTTAAGAGCGAAAACAACAGCCCCCATCTCTAAGTCGTGCACGGGGTAGTTCTGCTCATGTTGCTTTAGCTGACGGGAGGCATAAGCTATTACGTGCCCGTTCTGCATCAGAACGACACCCATCCCCTGATAGGAAGCATCTGTGTACTCCTGGAATCCTTCATTCCCTGACGGAAGAGCAAGGATGGGAGCCGAGGTAAGCCGGTCCTTCAGCTCCTAAAAAGCAGATTCGCATCGTGGTGTCCAAATAAAAGGGGACACCTTCTTCTTCAGAGACATAAGAGGGAGGGCAATCTGAGAGAACCCCTTTACAAACTTCCGGTAATAACCGGCAAGTCCTAAGAAACTTCGAACATCCGAGGCCGACTTTAGTGGTGGCCAATCCCGTACTGCCTTGACCTTCGCCAGATCTACTGCCAGACCTTCTCCACTGATGACATGGCCAAAAAAGGCCACCTCCTTTAGCCAGAACTGGCACTTGCTTAACTTTGCATACATCTTATGCTCCCGCAGCTTCTCCAAGGTCAAGGCCAGATGTCTCACGTGCCCCTCCTCCATCCTTGAATAGATAAGGATGTCGTCGATGAATACGATAACAAAGACATCCAAATACTCTTCGAACACCCGGTTCATCAAGGTAATGAATGCGGAGTGTGCATTCGTGAGACCGAAATGCATCACGGTAAACTCGTACAAACCATATCTGCTGCTGAAGGCTGTCTTCGGGATGTCCTCCTTCCGAATGCGAAGCTGGTAGTAACCCGACCTCAGATCCAGCTTTGAGAACCAATGGGCTCCCTCGAGATGGTCAAATAGCTCGTCTATCCTTGGCAAGGGATAAGTATTCCGGACCGTCAAACTGTTCAGGGCTCGGTAATCTATACACAGCAGAAGGGTTCCGTCCTTTTTCATAACGAATAACACCGGAGCTCCCCGTGGTGAAGAGCTAGGCCGAACGAACCCGGCCTCCACTAACTACTGAAGCTGGCTTTGAAATTCCACCAACTCCTTTTGTGCCATTCGATAGGGAGCTCTGAATACCGGCTTAGCCCCTGGTACGAGCTGAATCTTAAAGTCCTTCTCTCGGTGCGGGGGTAGCCCTGGTAGCTTCTCCGGAAATACGTCGGCGAAGTCCCGCACTACTGGAATATCTGAAATGGATCCCTTGTCCACGACTGCCTCAAAAAGTGTTGGGTATTGCATCAACAATATACCTGATTTGAAGAAGCCCCTGTGCAAGCCAAGGTAAATAGACAATGTATTTGATGAAATATTTCCAGTTGTACTTGCAGATATTCCATGCTAAGTACACACCAATGTCAGGGTGTAGTGGGTCAATATACACGGGTCTGTGCAACGTAATCCCTCGTTGAGCAGATCAGTGTGTTGGCCTACGTGTACTCTCTCTATTGGGGTGTACTTAATTTCAAGTACAGGGCTATGGTAAAGCAAGAGCAGACAAGGAGTAAGGATGGGCCAAAGACCAGCTCAAAGAAAGAAAGAGGAGAAATCACTCAAGTAAAAATCGACGAGAATCACTAAGTGATTCTCGCCGATTCGGCGAGAATCACTAGTGATTCTCGCCGAGTCGTCGAGAATCACTAGCTGATTCTCGCCGGTTGGAGCCGGCAGTTTCGACACCGACAGAAATTTTTCTAAGGCAGAATCGTCGAGAATCACTAAGTGATTCTCGCCGATTCGTCGAGAATGACTTTGCATTCTCGACGAATCGGCAAGAATCAAGTGTGATTCCCGCCGATTCTCCCCGGCTTCTGTATCTGTGCAGTCAGATTTTGGCTAAGTAGAAGTCGGCGAGAATCATAAGTGATTCTCGCCGATTCGGCGAGAATCACCTATGATTCTCGCCGAATTTGACTTGGCAATTTTTCTGAAAGTTCTGGACCGGTCCAAGTTACCTGCAGCTGTTTGAACCGGACTTTGGTCCTTACTTTGGTGGGACCCGCAACGGTCATCTTCTTGACCTAAGGTATATATACACTGTATTTGTGAACAGTAAAGGACACGGATACACGGTATTTCAAAAAGAACGAGCAGCCGACGACAAAACCCTAATCTCGCGATTTTGCTCCGCCGGTCATCTCCGCCGCTCGTACGGTTGTCGCCGCTGCTGATCTCAGATTCTTCCTGATCTCCCGGTGACAGAAGCTTAGGCTAGCATAGCGTCTCACGCGTCTAACCAGAGATCCCTTGTCTCTTGATTTGTTGATCGGGAAAATCCTTCCCCTTCCAAATCGATTGAGACGATCGATCCTAGTGTGACCGTTGGAAGACCTTGCTTCCTTTGCTACGAAGTTTGAATCAAGTTAGCACTGCTGCTGCTCTCCGTCGCCACTGCTGATTTCGAGAACCTTGCCGCCGCCTCAAGCCGCCGCCGGGTTCGGGAAAGATTCACTCCAAGTGAGATCTACGGCTGTGCACTCTTCGTTGACTTCAAGAGCACGTCGTCAAACGAAGAGAGTCACCTTCTCTCCAAATGTTGTTTGTATCTTTTACAAGCTAGATTTTAATTTCCTTGTAACGGACCGTTTGGTCCCTAGTTGTAGGGTTGGGTGCAACCCGGATTGTGGGAGTGTTGACTCCTACGTGTGGAAGGGTTCCTTCCGTTAGTGCAAGGATTGGATTTCAATCCTGTTGGTGAAGTGACCGAGTCGTCCCGTGTTGGGAGATAGGTCGAAGGGGGAAAGTGGACGTACCCAAATCGGGGAACCACTATATATTGTCTGTGTTCCTTGTGTGCTTGGTTTTTTTGTTTTCTTATGCAGGTAAACTTTAATTCCGCAATTACGCTGCAGAGTCACCTAATCCCCCCCCCCCCATAGGTGAAGATAGTTGACACTAGGTGAACTTTCAAGTGGTATCAGAGGGAGGTTACTCATCAAAAAGGTTCACACCTTGAGTAGAATCGTGCCCCCAGTGTCAAGAAGCAGACAGATATCCTCCATGGACGGACTCAAGCACTCCGGCAAAATCCCAGTATGCACCAGACTGAACTTTCCTATCTGGAAGGAAAGAATCAGATTCTACATGGAAGCGGTCGACCCTCGGCTCTTCATGATAGTGGAGGAGGGACCTTACATTCCCACTAAGGCCTCCACCATTGATCCTTCCAGGAAAGTACCCAAGCAACTTTCGGAAATGGACAAGGACGAAATGGTGCTGTTCGGACTCGACAAGAAAGCTCAGAACATCCTGGTAAGCGCAGTTGACGACTCTATGATGCAGAACTTCAGCAATTGCAGGACAGCCAAGGATCTCTGGAGCTGTCTGATTGTCTTAATGGAGGGCACAGATGAAGTGAGGGACGATCGGAGATCCCTCCTCAATCAGAAATATGAGGCCTTCAAACAAGGGCCAAAGGAGAATATCGGAGTCACCTTCGAAAACTTCCTCAAGATCGTCAATGCACTCAAAGGATATGGAAGAGTGTTCACTAACGGTGAACTCAATGATAAATTCCTTAGGTCCCTCACTAAGGAATGGGACACAAAGATCTGCGCCATCCGCGAGTTTGGCAGACTTGCGGAAACCGACCCTCAGATTCTGTTCGGGAAGCTCATGTCCTATGAGCTTCAGTTGAACACAAGGAAGGCTGAAGAGTAAGCAGAGAAAGCCGAGGCCAAGGAAAAGACGGTGGCCCTAAAAGCCATTCACTCCAGAAAGGGTAAGGGTGTCTCTTCCTCCCGGGCATGGAAGAGGGATGAAGAGGAAGACTCTGAGCCAAGCTCCACCGGATCAGAGTTATCTGAGGAAGATTTATCACAAGGGAATTCAAGAAGTTCGTCAAGCTGAGGAATCAGAGAAAGATAACCGGCTCCTCCTCAAGGGATCAGAAGAAGAACTATTCCTCTGACAGGTATGTTTCCAAACCGAACAAACACCGCTCTTCTGACATTATATGCTTTGGTTGCAACAAGCCAGGACACGTCGTGGCCGACTGCCATCAAGGCAAGAGAGAAAAGGGAAAGGGAGAGGAGCACAGGTCCTCAAGAGACAAGAAGAAGGAGAGGAGTTACATCGCAAAGAAGCCAAAGACGCTGAGTGAATCTGACACGTCAGACACCAGCGATGATGAGGAAGCCTACTTTGGGCTAATGGGTCGCTCTGACTCAGAAGGAGATTGCCCCCCATTTACTGGGAAGGTAAAATCTCACACCCCTCTCTCCGACTCTGACTCTGATCCTGAGTCTCAAGATGATGATGCTGAGGATTGCCCCTCTGCCCTTGATGCTGAGCTCCTAGAGAAGTATGAGCTTCTGCTCAACACATTCCTGAAATGTCGAAAGAAACTGAAGGCGGAGAAAAAGGAAGTCAAATTCCTTAAATGTGAGAGTGTCTCCCTGAGGGAAGAGATCACCAGTTTGATCTCCCTCCGACAGGAGCACTTGGACCTGACTTCAAAGAATTCAGAGTCTCTTAAGCTCCTTGATCTTAAGCAGGAGGAAGTCGACAAGCTAGAAGAACTACTTGCGGCAGAAAGGAAGATCGTCAAGAGCTTCTCTATGCCAAAAACTGTTCTTCCATTAGTTGACACCTTCTCTGCTCAAGCCAAAGGGGCAGGCCTGGGGCACGTAGGGGTATCTAGCTCCTCGTCTAGGAGAAACAGGAACAGAAGAAAGAATAAGGCTGCCAAGAAAGCCTCTGCTGATGAGAAAGGAAAGGCCCCACTCAGTCCTGTTGAGTTCAGAAAGCCTAGCTTTCCCTGTAACCAACATGACTTTGAGTCAACATATGGGCATCACTTCAGGCCCTCGGTTGCAAAGCCGAAGAGCCGATATGATGGGTGGACCTTTCCCCGTAACTTCAGTGAGAGTGTCTTCAAGGCACCATATGAGGAAATCCACTTGGGAAATTATGGTCAATTCTCTAGCGGCCATAATAAGAAGCTGGCACCTAAGGCCAAACATGTTACACTGAAAAGCCAAGAGGTGAAGAAGTCATGTGACTGTGGTCATCATGTTGCCTCCACCTCCAGGTCTTCGGCCCCAGTTGAACCCCACATTTCAAGGGTAAAGCAGGCGCCCAAGAGGAAGTATAACAGGTTTGACTGCTGGTGCTGTGGCAAAATTGGTCACTTTGCCGTGGATTGTTGGTTTAATCCAAGGTATAACGAGACTCCTTATGTTAGCGATGCGAGGCCGACCACTCGTATAGTTAACCAATCGAGGGGGAGTATGCTAACAAGGAATCTAGGACCCAAGTTTGATTGGGTTCCTAAGGCAAATTAATTCTGTTTTGCAGGGATGTCCAAAGGCCAACAAAACTCCTATTTGGTACTTGGACAGTGGATGCTCCCGTCATATGACTGGGACAAGAAGCCTGCTGCGGGAGTACACCCCAGTCGAGAATGGACCCAAAGTCATCTTTGGGGGATCTGATCGGGGAGTCACCAGAGGTTACGGTATGATTTCCAACGGTACACTCTCTATCTCTGACGTAGCTTATGTTGAAGGGTTAAATCATAACCTGATCAGCGTAAGCCAGTTATGTGATAAAGGGTATGACGTTAAGTTCTGCAAGGATAAATGCCTGATAATATCATGTGACTCTTCAGAGACCGTATTAACAGGAATTAGGAGCAGAAATATCTTCTGTTTAGACTTTCTTAGTTTAGACTCTTCTACCCCTGTATGCCTAGTAGCCAAAGGCAGTGCATCTCTTTGCAAGCAATGGCACAAGCGATTGGCACACATTAATTACAAGACAATTAGTATGCTATTTTCAAAAGACTTAGTAAGGGATGCTCCCATTATTAAGTGCATCAAAGATAGCCCATGTCCTGCATGTCAAATGGGCAAGCAGACTCGGGCTACCTTTAAGAGCATCCCAGACAAAGATTCCTCCAGATGTCTGTACCTTCTGCACATGGACCTGTTTGGTCCTATGCAAGTTCATAGCTTAGGAGGGAAGTCGTATACGCTAGTGATTGTAGATGATCACTCTCGGTTTACGTGGGTGTTCTTCTTAAAACGCAAGTCGGATACGTTTGACATCTTCACTAATTTTGTCAAGCAGATACAGAACGAACTTAACTGCTCGGTGGTCAAAATCAGAAGTGACCACGGAACAGAGTTTGAGTCTGGGGCTATGACAGAGTTCTGTGAAGAACTTGGTATCTTTCATGAATTCTCCTCCCCTCGCACTCCTCAACAGAACGGAGTGGCAGAGAGGAGAAATAGAACACTCATTGAGGCAAGCACGACAATGTTGAATGACGCTTCTCTCCCAGAATACTTCTGGGCCGAGGCTGTCAATACGGCTTGTCATGTACAAAACCGGGCATTGATTAACAAAAGCCATCGTAAGACTCCCTATGAGCTACTGAAAGGCAAGAAACCAACCATGTCCTACCTAAGGATCTTTGGCTGCAAATGCTATGTACTGAATAATGGGAAGTACCCGCGTACTAAGTTCGGTGAAAAATGCTTCGAAGGCATATTTATGGGTTATAGTAGCCGCAGCCGGGCTTATAGAGTTTTCAACAAGAAAACCCTAGTGGTAGAGGAGTCAATCAATGTTGTATTTGATGAAGGAAGTTTGCTTAATTGCAAGACTTCTAGTCTTCTTCCTGAAGATGTAGGTGACAGACTTGAAGGGTTGCAACTGGATGAGCACGTGAAAGATGCACCTCCAACATACGTCAAGGTATCCACTGCTACACCGATCGGAGACGTTGAAAATCAAAATGGAGCAAATCCTTTAGAGGAAGGAGATGCCCAAGAAGTAGTCGAAGCTCCTGACGCCAGACTTCTACAGCTCAGACACGTGAGGGACATCCTAGAGATCAGATCATCGGAGATCCTCGTGACGGGGTCAGAACTCGACGAGGTACTATTAACGAGATTCTGCATCTTAGCTTCCTGTCACAAGTTGAGCCAAAGAAGTTCGACGAGGCTAACAAAGACGCTGCATGGATTTTGGCCATGCAAGATGAATTGCATCAGTTCGAAAGATGCAACGTTTGGACGCTTGTGCCCAGACCTCAAAAGCAGAATGTGATTGGCACCAAGTGGATCTTCAGGAACAAACTGGATGAACATGGTGTCATCATAAAGAACAAGGCCAGGCTAGTGGCTCAAGGTTACCGTCAGGAGGAGGGGATTGACTTTGACAAGACGTTTGCACCAGTTGCACGGCTCGAAGCTATCCGGCTATTCCTAGCTTATTCCTCCCACAAAGGATTCACAGTTTATCAGATGGATGTGAAATCAGCTTTCTTGAATGGAGATTTGAAAGAGGAAGTATACATCGCTCAACCTCCAGGTTTTGTCAATCCTACTTATTCTAGTCATGTATATTTTCTTAATAAAGCACTATATGGCTTAAAACAAGCTCCTCGAGCTTGGTATGAGACATTGTCTAGTTTTCTTCTTGAGAACAAATTCTCTAGAGGAAAAATAGAAAAGACATTGTTTCTCAGGGAAGTCAAAGGCAAGATTTTGCTGGTGCAAATCTATGTTGACGACATTATATTTTGCTCAACGGACAACAATCTTTGCAAAAAGTTTTCCAAACTTATGCAAGGAAAGTTTGAAATGAGCAGTATGGGGGAGCTGAAGTACTTCTTGGGACTACAAGTGAAACAGTCTGAGGATGGAATCTTCATCTCTCAGACGAAGTTCACAAATGAACTCCTCAAGAAATTCGGAATGGAGAATGCAACCTCTATGAGGACTCCAATGGGATCCACTATGTCTCTGGATAAGGATGAGAAAGGTAAACCTTTCGATGAAACCAAATACAGAAGCATCATTGGATCCCTGCTCTACCTTACTGCCAGTAGACCAGATATCATGTTCTCCACATGTGTTTGTGCCAGATATCAGGTGAACACTAAGGAATCTCATTATGTCGCTGCAAAGCGAATTCTTAGATACCTTAAAGGTACTCCCAATCTTGGCTTGTGGTACCCGAGAAACAATGATGTCGAGCTAATAGGCTTTTCAGATGCTGATTTTGCAGGGAGTAGGGATGACAGGAAAAGCACTTCCGGGACGTGCCAATTCCTCGGAAGAAGACTTATCTCCTGGAACAGCAAGAAGCAAAATTGTGTTGCAACCTCCACAGCAGAGTCTGAGTACATCTCGGCAGGGAGCTGTTGCGCACAACTTCTATGGATAAGGAACCAGTTAGCAGACTATGATCTTCAGTTCAAGGAAGTACCCATGTACTGCGACTCCTCAAGTGCAATTGCCATCGCAAACAATCCAGTATCACATAGCAGAACGAAGCATATTGAAGTGCGCTACCACTTCATTCGGGAGCACGTGGAGAACAAGGACATCTCTCTCTGCTATGTCCCCACGGACAAGCAGATTGCAGATATTTTCACAAAGCCCTTAGACGAGGCCAAGTTCAGTCTCTTCAAAACTGAATTGGGGATGCTCAACTATGAAGAATAAAGACTCCAGACGCTCCTGGCTCATGCCTCTAGAGGGAGCATCTGCCAGCATTTCAAGTGACAACATAAGTGCACGAACTGAGGGGGAGCATGGTGTCCGATGCACCAGACCTAAATTTGTAGAAGCCAAAAAGGGGGAGATTACCCTCTCGGCTAAGGCTAAGGTAGCTCAATGCTCTAGTTTGCTCTCAAGTAACGGGTAATGCTTATCCCTATCACCTCATCTTTAAGTTTCGGTTTTTCATTCCTATATGCTCTATTCACCTTAGCTTGTAGGGTTTAGGCTTCTTCAAATAGGGGGAGATTGTTGGGTATTGCATCCACAATGTACCTGATTTGAAGAAGCCCGTGTGCAAGCCAAGGTAAATAGACAATGTATTTGATGAAATATTTCCAGTTGTACTTGCAGATATTCCATGCTAAGTACACACCAATGTCAGGGTGCAGTGGGTCAATATACACGGGTCTGTGCAACGTAATCCCTCGTTGAGCAGATCAGTGTGTTGGCCTACGTGTACTCTCTCTATTGGGGTGTACTTAATTTCAAGTACAGGGCTATGGTAAAGCAAGAGCAGACAAGGAGCAAGGATGGGCCAAAGACCAGCTCAAGGAAAGAAAGAGGAGAAATCACTCAAGTAAAAATCGACGAGAATCACTAAGTGATTCTCGCCGATTCGGCGAGAATCACTAGTGATTCTCGCCGAGTCGTCGAGAATCACTAGCTGATTCTCGCCGGTTGGAGCCGGCAGTTTCGACACCGCCAGAAATTTTTCTAAGGCAGAATCGTCGAGAATCACTAAGTGATTCTCGCTGATTCGTCGAGAATGACTTTGCATTCTCGACGAATCGGCAAGAATCAAGTGTGATTCCCGCCGATTCTCCCCGGCTTCTGTATCTGTGCAGTCAGATTTCGGCTAAGTAGAAGTCGGCGAGAATCATAAGTGATTCTCGCCGATTCGGCGAGAATCACCTATGATTCTCGCCGAATTTGACTTGGCAATTTTTCTGAAAGTTCTGGACCGGTCCAAGTTACCTGCAGCTGTTTGAACCGGACTTTGGTCCTTACTTTGGTGGGACCCGCAACGGTCATCTTCTTGACCTAAGGTATATATACACTGTATTTGTGAACAGTAAAGGACACGGATACACTGTATTTCAAAAAGAACGAGCGGCCGACGACAAAACCCTAATCTCGCGATTTTGCTCCGCCGGTCATCTCCGCCGCTCGTACGGTTGTCGCCGCTGCTGATCTCAGATTCTTCCTGATCTCCCAGTGACAGAAGCTTAGGCTAGCATAGCGTCTCACGCGTCTAACCAGAGATCCCTTGTCTCTTGATTTGTTGATCGGGAAAATCCTTCCCCTTCCAAATCGATTGAGACGATCGATCCTAGTGTGACCGTTGGAAGACCTTGCTTCCTTTGCTACGAAGTTTGAATCAAGTTGGCACTGCTGCTGCTCTCCGTCGCCACTGCTGATTTCGAGAACCTTGCCGCCGCCTCAAGCCGCCGCCGGGTTCGGGAAAGATTCACTCCAAGTGAGATCTAGGGCTGTGCACTCTTCGTTGACTTCAAGAGCACGTCGTCAAACGAAGAGAGTCACCTTCTCTCCAAACGTTGTTTGTATCTCTTACAAACTAGATTTTAATTTCCTTGTAACGGACCGTTTGGTCCCTAGTTGTAGGGTTGGGTGCAACCCGGATTGTGGGAGTGTTGACTCCTACGTGTGGAAGGGTTCCTTCCGTTAGTGCAAGGATTGGATTTCAATCCTTTTGGTGAAGTGACCGAGTCGTCCCGTGTTGGGAGATAGGTCGAAGGGGGAAAGTGGACGTACCCAAATCGGGGAACCACTATATATTGTCTGTGTTCCTTGTGTGCTTGGTTGTTTTGTTTTCTTATGCAGGTAAAACTTTAATTCCGCAATTATGCTGCAGAGTCACCTAATCCCCCCCCCCATAGGTGAAGATAGTTGACACTAGGTGAACTTTCAAAAAGGACCTGATAAACCTCTTCCCCCTGCAGATGGGCCTTAACGGCCCGCACAGATGATAATAAGGTGCAGGGTGCTGGTATAATACCTTCGATAATAATAAAGGAGTCCTCGTGCCTCACGGTGATCCTCTTCGCCACGCAGTTGATCTGGGAATGGTTCCAGCACAACCAAGTCATGCCCAAGATCAGATCGTAATCTGGCATCTTTAGAATCATCGCTGGTGCCTCAAACACCTTCCCACTGATCTCCGCTTCAATATTGCAATGAGAAGAGGTCATTAGCTCTGATCCATCGGGTGGGCGCACCCTGATCATCTTTCTGGTGAACGGATCCACGCTTGCCAATCCTTTCACGAAATCTTCCGACACAAATGAGTGCGAAGCACCAGTGTCAAGGAGCGTGTGAGCGGGCTTGCAACTAATGAAGACTATGTTTGAGGTAATTTAATGTCATAATATTCTTGTTATAGTTGTCTTCTCTTAATTTTCTAACTAGGTTTTGTCTAGAAAACTAGTTCATAGGAAGAAACTTTAAAAGTACTGCCATACCTGCGATAACCTGCTCCTGGTTCAATGGGCTGTGTCAGGTCTAGAGCATACACTTGCTCCCTCTCTGGCCTATGGCCTCGGCCCTGATATCCTCGTCCTCGATTATGTCCTCGGCCGCCAAACTGTCGGGGAGGTGGAGCGCCCTGATATGCTGGTGGGGGTGCTCGCCTCATAGGGCAGTACCACTTGATATGCCCCGGCTGATTGCACTAAAAGCATACCGGTGCCTGCTCTACTGTCCTTGGCATCTCCAACATCTATAAAGGCTGGGGAGACAATACCCCCTGACTCATCTTCTCCTGACCAATATCCTGACGAGGTTGATCCTCGTTCCTTCTCTCCCCAATAAACTGGCCTCGAGGACGGTCTCTACGACCTCCAATCACTACATCGTCAGCCGGTATCTTCCGGCTCTTGACAGTAAGCTGATCCGCTTCTCTCTTTTTAGCCATCTCCAGAATCCTTGCCAATCTCCCCTCTGGGACGAAGAGGAGGGCCTGTCTCATGTCGTCTTATATCACCTTGTAAAACCTCCTAGCATAGCCAGCATTGTCCAACTGATAAGCGTCCGCATAGCGGGCAAGGTGAGTAAACTCCTGATAATACTCCAGCACCGTCCTGTTCCCCTGCCTCAACCGCAGGAACCTATCCTCCAGCTCGTCCCTCGCCGACTGAGGTACGAAATGTCCCAAGAGCGCTGCTCTAAACTCCTCCCAAGAAATATCAGCTCAATCTATACCCGCAAAGGTGGTGTCAAGCTGTGACTTCCACCACCTCTTTTCATGTGACTCAAGGCAGGAGACTGCCAAAGCAACTGCCTCCTCAGTGGGGCATCAGATCCCTGCAAGCATCTCGTAAATGGTATCTAACCACTCCTTAGTGCGTACTGCCGATTCCGTCCCAAGGTAGGATGGAGGGGAAAGTCCCTGGAAGATGCTCATCATGTTGTCCCCGGGGTTTGGCTGTAGAGACGGGGCTTGCTGAGCTCTGAAGGCCTCCAAAATGGCCGTCAGTGTTTGCCCCATCTCCGTCTGCTGGAACGGAGCTTGAGCCGGCGGAAGTGGGACCACATTCGGAGCCATAGGTGTCCCCTGCTGTGATGTAGGGTTCGTCGCAGGCTACAAGTAAAAATTCTGTTTGTTAGATAGCATATGAATAGAATATAAGAAAGGGGGTAGGATGGACTTTCATATGTGATTTCCCTTATGGGAACACCACTGCTTCCGTTACTAGTTTGTCCGCAAACTAAGCTCGCACGGGGGTGGCCCAAGGTTTTGTGGACTACTTCTCTTCCGATCGAGGTCTGCTCTGATACCACTTGTAAGACCCCCCCCCCCCCTTTTTTCTTTTTCAACCACCGGGATCTTAGCCTAGAATTGCCGCTTTGCGGTGGCACCGACTCACGGGAAGGCCGCCACTACAAAACAACAATTATGCCGGCCCTTTTCGATCACAAAGAGAGAGAAGTAAGTATTATATTAAATGTAAACATGTCCACAGAATCATAAACGAATAGAAATCACAACAAGTCCATCAATATATTATAATAGAAAGTACTGCAAAAGAACAGTTAAGATGAAATAAAGAAATGGGCTCGAGCCCGGTACATCAGAGTCCTCACTACAAATCACTCATCGCAGAAGCTATAGAAATACTAAACACTTGTGGAGCTGGTCATAGGTGCTCCGGTGCTAGACTGGCCCACCTCCATGCGCACTGTACTCCGCTGGTGCTAGTCCCTGGGCTGCTGGTCCCTGTCTCCCATCCGTAGCTCCTGTAATGTTGTGGTTCGAAAACCATTAGTCATAAAGACTAAGCCATATCATCCCCTACACTCCCCCCACGGCTCCTAAGCACCGAGCAGAGAGGAGGAAAGGGAGGCTACAAAGGTGGAGAATAATCAAACAGATGACGGTGGAACTAGTCTAACAATTATTCATGTTGTATAAACAACTAATTAAAATAGAGTACATCTAGCAGTTCTACGGTAGTGAGTAGTAAAGTAGACATGTGGTAAGTAGTATAATCATAAGAAGAAAAATAGAAAACAAGTAAGAAAGTAAGTAAGTAACCTTAATTTATATGAATTACCATACAGACTTATAAGTTAAGGGGTCTTCTACAGGGCTCCCATCGTATAAAAAGTCCCATACCAATTTATACGTTGGGGTGTCGGTTGTACGCAAATAGTAGTGTAGTGATATGTTATGCCTTGATTCATGCAAGTGCGACTCACGCACAAGTCTCTATGCACACAGACCTTTAGGTCCCCCTGTTCGGGCATCTAGCTTCACTCCCAGGAACATCCGTAGTGGAAAACAGAGACAGTGGGTCGGGGCACCCACTCCTAGGCGGGTATCAAAACTACCAGTCCTATCCCTTCCGTATGCCCCTAGAAGTACAAAACCTAGAGTATCCGCGTACTAGTGCTGGCTATATCCACCAGACTTTCTTTGGCTAAGTGTCCCACACCGCCGAGTAAACGTACCGATGTCGGTGTGAACGACAATCAAATACCGAAGACCCACCACCTTATTCTGTGTTCAAACCCTCGAGCCCTCGACCCCCCGGACTGTCCCGTCCGTGCATCTACCTTCAGAGCTACCGTTTGAATTGAAACCAAACAAACTTATTCTACCTCCCAAGCTACCGGGGTGTGTGAATGTGCAACCCTAGATATTCTAGTTGCTCTTTTAGCTTATTATTCCTACGGTTTACGTTAGCCTAGGACTACCCCCGGTATTCCCTGTGAAGGGCTCTCAAAGGGCACTAGGAACTATTATGGTATCTGAAGCCCATCGTTGCCTTTCGCAAGGCACTTACTTTTATTGGTTATTACCCATTACCCGATCGCATTCAAATTACTTTGGATCTAACCCTAGTGTGTTAAGACTCTTCCTCTCCCACCGGGAAGGACGATCTTTCGTCGGTCCCGAGCACCTCTTATTACTAGACAACCTACCAACCTAACCTCATCATGGTTACTCAGGATACATTCATACACATTTCCAAACCACTAACCCAATACCCAAATCCTCTATGTTCATCCTGTAGCCTAATATGAATTTAGCTGTTTTACTAAACGCAGACCATCCTAAGTTATATGAGGTATAGCAGGTAGGTACTCCAAATTGTCTTCCAAATCTCCTATAAAATTTATTGGAGGTCTATCATGACATAATTAGCCTAAATCCAGAAATTTATAATTTTCCTAATTAATCTGATATTTATTTAATTTTCCCAAAAGATTGGCAATGGGTAATTTTAAACATGAACTATATGATTCTCTAAGGTAATGGCCACCCAAAAATTATTATCACAAAATAGCAGCATGGTATCATCAAATAATGATTTTAATGATTTTACAGAATGTATTTAGCCTCTAATTAATTTATCCATTATAATCTCATTAATCCTATGTAAAGAAGGAAGTACTGAAATTACTCAGCATAAAATTATAGAAAAATCTCTGAACATTAGTATGGTATAGAAAACGTCATTGTGCAAAGATTATAATTTTACAGGCTTGATAGACACCAAAATAGATTTAATTAAGTTTTCATAGGAAACAACACTTAATGAAGCAAGCCTTAGAATTAAACTTCTAAAAATCCCATAAAAATTCATAGAGCTTTAAAACATAATAAAGAGTCCTCTGCCTAAAGTTCATCAATTTTCAGAAAGTATTTTCTCCATAATAAATTTCTAAGCAAATAATACAAACTACTAAATTGTTAATGAAGTATCCAAAATGATGATCCTAAATTCATAATAAAATCCCCAGAGCTTGTACTAACCTTAAAAACTACTCTACCCAAATCCCATCACTGTTCAGTGAGTTTTAGTGACATTTTCTATCTCTACAAGTTTTGTGCCCTATACTAGGGTTAGGGTTTTGAGGGACTTATTTATTTTAAAATCCATTTTGATTTCTACAAGATGATTATAGCTACCCTAGAATTCTATCTACCAAGTTTCAGATCATAACCAGGTCATTTGACCACTTGCACTTCACAAACCACCAAGAACCATCCTTAGGGTTTGACCTTTGGTCCTTGGGAAAATTTACCCCAATCCACCTCAAAATCCATTAGAGGATGCTGGCATCATGCCTAGTCAGTGGCCAAAATCTCAGCCTCTGTGGAGGTGATCTGGCCACTCCAATCTCAAAGTGCACTTTTGACCTAAAAACCCCTTAATAGTGTAAAGCTTAGGTTTGTCCATTTCTAATCTAAAACATCTCCAAATGAGATTAAAAATTATACAGAGCCTCATGATGAACCCAGGGACCACTCACCAAAATTTGGGAGGGTTTGGAAGTTATTAAGCCATCTAATTAATTTACTCTAAGATTATTAAATTTTTCTAACAAATATAGAAATAAATTCCCCAAAAATTCCCATTTTTGGACAGGCCCTAGGTATAGATAGGGTAGACTCCCTTCCCAAATTTCAGATCATTTGGTCAAGGGAAGAAGGGTTGGCACACCTTTTATTCTCTGCCTAGCTCTAGGTATAGATCCCACCAAAAGAGGTGCTCTGGTCAAACCTTTTGACCAAATTGACCCAAATAAATTTTAAAATAAAATAGACCCATAGGACTACAAATTACATGTTGACCATTTCTTCATATACATCCTTTAAGTACTTTTCATAAATTAACTAAAGTGGCTGTTATTTTGTACAGAAAATTCATATAAAAGGAAAGAATTAAGTAACAACACTAATCTTGAAGCAGATCCAACAGTGCTGGGTCTTCTTCCTCCTCCAGCCAAGGGCTAAGATTAGCCCGACCTAGAGTGCATTCCATATGCTGCCGTCGGCCATCCAGCCTCCTCCCTGGCCGGCCACCGCCACCACCACCTCCGTTGAGGTGGTGGCCATCGCCGGGCGGCGGCGCGGTCGCCGTAGAGGAGGATTCCGGCGAACCCGAGAATGGAGATTGTTGCAAGAAAAACTAGTAAGGGGAGACCTGCCCGATCGAGCTTCGTTAAGCTCGATTATCAAAACTAAAGAGTTCTATGATCTACCCGTAGAAAGAGAGGAGGGGAGGACCTTGTTCGCGGGCTAGAGGCATGCAAATCGACGGAAAGCCATTAATGGTGAAGGTGTTGCCGGCGGTCTTCAACAACACACAAAACTCCCTCGTCTCTTTAAGGAAAAGTGTGGAAACGAGTGCTTGAGGTCTAGGGGTCTTTTAAACTAGTAAAAGGAGAGAGGAGAAGAGTCTAACCGCTGGTGGCCATTAATGGTCCATTATAACTTTTTCGGACATGGTGATGGGGGGCTGATACGGCTCTGTCCAGCAAGCTAACGACTGGAAACTCCTCCTCTTCCATAGAGGAGTTGAATACAGCCTTAAAAGGGGAGGGGAAGGGCTGCCAAGGCGTCAAGTGTCATTTACGGCCATGATAGCTGGTTCTAGGCCATGGACGTAACCGATCCTTTTCAAAAGCGTCGGCCACATGGCATACTTGACCGGTCAACATTTAAATTAAGACTTAACTGAGTCTTAATAAGAGAAATGACTCACTTCCTAGACCGGCTTGGTTCAACTGAACCAGCACACAACCAAAAATCCTGCCAGAAAAAGTCTAAGTAAAATGGCGTTGAGTGAGCTCTGCTCACTCAACTCCATCCATACTGCGGCATTGAGTGAGCTCTGCTCACTCAACGCCATCCTGGATACGGCGTTGAGTGAGCTCTGCTCACTCAATGCCATCCAGAATGCCCCTCCTAAACAATGGCGTTGAGTGAGCTCAGCTCACTCAACGCCATTCAGATTATGGCGTTGAGTGAGCTATGCTCACTCAATGCAATCCAGCATACTCAAGGTGGCGTTGAGTGCAGTCTGTGCACTCAACGGCTTCTAGCTTATGGCGTTGAGTGAGGTAAGCTCACTCAATTCCATCCAAACTACGGCATTGAGTGAGCTCAGCTCACTCAACGCCATTCCAGGCCTCAGTAGACGGCATTGAGTGCAGTCCGTGCACTAAACACTGTCTAGTTTATGGCGTTGAGTGAGCTAAGCTCACTCAATGCCATCTAGTCTACTTAAGATGGCGTTGAGTGCAGTCGGTGCACTCAATGCCGTCTATCTTATGGCGTTGAGTGAGCTCTGCTCACTCAACGCCATCCAGCCTACTTAAGATGGCGTTGAGTGCAGTCTGTGCACTCAACGCCATCCAGCTTACGGCATTGAGTGAGCTCAGCTCACTCAATTGTATTCCAGGGTCACGGGCGTGATGGATCGGTCACCGGCGTGCCAGGCCCATGTTGAAATTTCGGAGCTCGCCGATCGTCTTTCTGAGGTCGACGATCGTCGAAGGGGTCATGCCCTAGGTCACAGGCGTGACGGGTGGGTCACGGGCGTGACCAACCCATGACTCGAAATCTTGGTCGATAGACTTTAATTCTTGGGTTTCCTAGGGTTCTGTAATGACAAAACCACCTCTATGGGTCTAGTTGGAAATGGGATGTTACAACGAAGTTGGGGTAACCACTATAAAATTCTCGTGTTGTCTGTGTGGCTGTGTTGTTTTCCCTTTGTGCTTGTGCTGTGGTATATTCTTATTGTGTAGCTTAGTTTATCTGCTGCACTTGTGCACCTATACACTTATACTATAATAACCAATTTTATAAAAGATCTTTTATCTCAGTAAAAATCAAAAGTTTTCATTAACTCTATTCACCCCCCCCCCCTCTAGAATTTTTCGGAGCCTAACTTTCAATTAGTATCAGAGGGTGGTTAATCACATCATACAGGCTCACACCTGGATTAATCAAGATCCTCAGGATAAACTCTGTATAAGCTTTAGTAGTCTCTCTGATTATATTTTATTCTTTGATATCATGGCAAAAATAAGGATTATGCCAGCACCAGACCTTGAGTTTGCAACTTGCAAAAGTTTGGAATCTCGAAGGCAAGAATCAAGCTGTACATGAACTCTATTGATGAGGACATTTTTAATTCCATTTTGACAGGACCACCAGCTCTAATGGCCTCTACTTCAACCCCATTAAATCTTAGTGCAGTGCCTCATCCAGATCAAGCTGATGCACACAAAAAGGCAAAGATTGATGATTCAGAGCTATGAATATACTAACCCAAACTATGTCAGATGACATATTTCAGAAGGTTGTTGAATGTACATCTACCAAAGCCATTTGGGATTCCCTCATTTAAATGGTAGCAGGCTCTACTGATGAGAGGAAGGACAGAAGATCAAACCTCATATCCCAATATGAGAACTTTAGGAAAGATGAAGAAGAATCAGTAGAAGTAATGTACAACAGGCTTAGCTCCCTCATCACTGAGCTCAAAATATTCGACAAAGAAATCACTCTGACTTAGGTCAATGACAAGATCCTCATGTGCTTGTCTAGTATATGGGACTCCAGAATTTGGCCCATCAGAGAAGCCAGAAGCATGACAAAAATCTCAACAGAATCCTTACTTGGAAAGCTCAAATCCTATGAGCAACTGATCAAGTCAAGAGAAGCAGCAGTTGAACCAAAATCCTAAACACCTACCAGGAAGGAACAAAACTTAGCACTCAAAGCTGCAGAAGAATCTTCCAGCTTATCAGCCAATGAAGAACTTATGAGTCTCTTTGCTAATAGATTCTATAAAATGGCAAGGAAGGACTTCAGGAGAAAGCCTTAAAGGAATGAAGACAAACCCAGGTATGACAAGACCCCTTCTAAAGAAGTTGTTTGTTTTGGATGCAATAAACCTAGACATTTCATCTCAGAATGTCCAGAAGTTCAAAAGAAAGATAAAAGGCAAGAAAAGGAGTCAAGAAGACATCAGCACAGCAAGGCCTCCTCTATCAAGTGCAAAAAGAAGGAGAAGGGCTTTGTGGCTGAAACCTAGAGTGATACTGAAGATGAAATATCCTCATCCAGCTCCAGTGAAGATGATGAAGAAGAAAAGAAGGCAAGAGAAATGTTCCTTATGGCAATTTATGCTGGAAGCAGCAGATCAAATTCAGAAGAATCAAGTGATGAAGAATTCCTCTCTGAAGAGGATCAGGTAATTGCTTCATATGATTTTCAGTCTAAAGAATTTCAATCTGAGTTTAAACTCTTTTGTTTAGACCTAATATGGTCTGAGAAGGAAATCAAACTTCTCAGGGAAAAACTGTTAGAACAAGAAAAATTCATTGCTGAAAATGAAAAATTAACTGAAGAATTAAATCTGGCTAATCAACAAATAGCATTTCTAAAATATGAACTAAGTAAGGCTAAGGAATTAGAAGAAACCTTAAATGGTAGAAGTTTACAACTGATAGATATAACTAGCACAGTTAACACAAGATCTAATAATAACAAACTAGGATTAGGAGCCTCATCTAGTGAACCAATCCTAATTCAGAAAAACCAACTATCAAAACTTATTAACTTCATTTCTGAAAGTGGAAAGAAAAACACTGAACAAGTAGAGAATGTAAATGAAGTTTTTAAACAATTAGAACTTAAGAAAACCAAACAAAAGAAGAAAAACCAATAACATAACTATGTTCAGCAAATTTTGTCGAACTTAGAACGACGAAATGGGCATGGTTCGTCGAACTCGGAACGACGAATTCTGAACGCAAATAATAATATAATTTATTCTTCGAACTGGGATTAATGAAACCAGTATGGTTCGTCGACCAGAGATCGATGTTTTTGGGGCTCTGAGAATGGATATGTCCATTGTTCGAGAAGAGATCGATGAACTCAATCCCGATCGTCGAGCTCAAGTCAACGAACATACTAGAATTTGTCCAGTTCAGTTCATAACCAGAGTAACCTAAAAACTGACAATCCTTTTAATTCCTTTAGTCAGTGGGTCATACATCCTAGAAGGTATCATCCTTTAGGTTATAAGGATCAACCTGAATGTTCATTCATTTCAAGCTTTAGTTATGTCAAACTACAAGGACCCAAGGTAACCTGTATCAAAAACTGTTAATCCTACATGTAGGTAAAAGAGAACCCTGTAACTCAAAACAAATGGTACCTGGACAGTGGTTGCTCTAAACATATGACAGGTTGCAAGGAATATCTAATCAACTATAAAGCCAAGATTGGACCTAAAGTAATCATTGGGGACTCAGGCTTTGGACTGACAGAAGGGTATGGTGACATAAAATATGGAGCTATTACATTCAAGAAAGTGACTTATGTAAATGGCCTTAAGCATAACCTTATATCAGTAAGCCAACTATGTGATACAGGTTATAAACTAAGCTTTACTAACTCCTTATGTCTTATCTCTTTAAACAACACAACTGTTTTAACTGGAATTCGACAAGACAACATCTACTTAGTAAATTTTGAATCAGCTAAATCTGAAATCTGCTTATTCAATTCTATTAGCATTCAAACTAACTTATGGCACAAAAGACTAAGACATATATACCATAAAAATATGGCTAGGTTATCTAAAGACAACCTTATCAGAGGTTTACCTTCTGGTCCCTACAAGAAGGAAGGCCTCTACAGGGCTTGTCAGCTAGGAAAGCAAACTAAATCTAGTTTTAAATCCATTAATAAGTTTGATTCACCTAGAATCTTGTACTTGCTCCATATGGAACTTTTTGGCCCTATTGCAGTACAAAGTCTAGGAGGAAAGTCTTATACATTAGTTATAGTTGATGACTTCTCCAGATTAACATGGGTTTTCTTCTTGAGAACTAAGTCAGATACTTTTAAAGTTCTCACAGATTTTCTCAAGAACATATAGATTGAGTACTCTACTCAAGTTGCATTGATCAGAAGTGATCATGGCACTGAGTTTGACTCTCTTCTTATGCTAGAGTTCTATGAGAAGAAAGGTATCAGACATTGTTTCTCAGCTCTAAGAACTCCTCAAAAAAATGGGGTAGTTGAAAGGAAGAATAGAACACTCATTGAAGTTGTAGGTACATTGCTTGCAGATGCTTACATGTCTCTTTCCTACTTGGCAGAAGCAGTAAGCACAACAAACTATGTACTGAATAGAAGTTTAATACATAAACTAAAGCTTAAGACTCCCTATGAACTACTCAAAGGGAAGAAACCAATAATAACCTATTTTAAAGTATTTGGGTGTATATGTTATATTCACAATAATGACAAGAAATATCTTAGAAAAATTGAAGCTAAGGCTGCAATGGGAATTTTTCTAGGATATTCCCAAGTCAGCAAGGCATATAGGGTGTTTAATAAATCAACACTAAAAATTGAAGAATTTATGCATGTAACATTTGATGAATCTAACATGTTCTACAAGGAGAGAGATATCTCTACCAACACTAATCTGCAGGTACAGAATTTGTGTGAGAGCTTATATGATCTAAACCTTACCAAAAACGTTGAATCACAACCCTCTCCACAACCTATATTAGAATCTGAAAGTGAAGAAGAGAATGTGGAAGCAGTTCAACTTCCTCCAACAGTTGATACAATTCCACAAGAGGAATTAAATCAAATAACTGTTGCTGAACCAACTTCTCCAAATAATCTTGTCACACTGAGGGATCACCCTAGATCTCAAGTAATTGGAGACATATCATCAGGAGTGCAGACAAGACATCAACTCAACCTTGATGTGATGCTTGCATATTTCCTCTCTCCAATTGAGCCTCAATCCATATCCGATGTAGAGCAAGATACAAACTGGATCACTGCAATGTTGGAGGAACTCAACCAGTTTGAGAGGTGTAAAGTTTGGGACTTAGTTCCAAGGCCTAAAGACTATCCAGTAATTGGGACTAAGTGGGTATTTAGAAAAAAAACATTATGCCCAAGGCGTGATAGTGAGTAACAAGGCAAGGATTGTTGCTCAAGGATACAGACAAGAGGAAGGAATTGATTATGATCAAACCTTTGCTCCAGTCACCAGACTTGAAGCTATAAGGATCTTCTCAGCTTATGCAGCATTCAAGAAGTTTAAAGTCTACCATATGGATGTAAAAAGTGCATTCTTAAATGGAGAACTCAAAGAAGAGGTGTATGTTGAACAACCACAAGGTTTTATCTCTCCATCTCATCCCTCTTATGTCTTTAAATTGCATAAGGCTCTCTATGGTCTAAAGCAAGCTCTAAGAGCTTGGTATGAGACCCTAGCAAGCTTTCGTTTAGAGCATGATTTTTCAAGAGGCATGGTTGATAGAACCCTTTTTACAAATTTTCATCATGATAAAATTCGGTTAGTACAAATATATGTAGATGACATAATCTTTGGTTCTACTGATCCAAATCAGTGCAAAAGATTTTCATATCTAATGCACTAAAGGTTTGAGATGAGTAGCATAGGTGAGCTATCATATTTCCTTGGTCTCCAAGTGAAACAAACCCCTGAAGGAATCTTCATCTCTCAGTCTAAATATGCTAAGGAGCTTATTAAGAAGTTTTGAATGAATGATGCCTCTGTCATGAAAACTCCCATGCCTGCCAATGTTGTTATAGATGCTGATGAATCTGGAAAACCAATTGATCAGACCAAGTATAGGGCAATTATTGGATCCCTACTGTACTTAACAGCAAGCAGACCAGACATTATGTTTGCCACATGTCTTTGTGCTAGGTTCCAGGAGAACGCTAAAGAATCTCACCTTATTTTCCTAAAAAGGATTTTGAGATATATTAAAGGTTGTCAAGATCTTGGCCTCTGGTATTCAAAAGAAACAGCATTCGTGTTAACTGGATTCTCTGATGTTGATTATGCTGGATGCAGAGTAGACAGGAAAAGCACCTCTGAAACTTTTCATTTTCTTGGTGACAGACTTGTATCTTGGTTCTGTAGAAAGCAAACATCTGTCTCAACATCCACTGTTGAAGCTGAGTATATGGATGCAGGCAGTTGCTGTTCACAGATTCTGTGGATACAAAATCAACTACGGGATTATGGTGTCAACTTAAATAATTCAACTATACTGTGTGATAATACAAGTGCTATTTCCATTGCACAAAATCCAGTATTGCATTCTAGAACTATGCATATAAACATTAGATATCATTTCATTAGAGATTGTGTTGACAAACATAAGATTAAACTTGAATTTATCTCTACTGATCTGCAAAGAGCAGATATATTCACTAAGCCATTGGACTCATCCAAGCATATGTTCTTTGTCAATCAGCTTGGTATGATAAATGGTCAGGCATTAATCTAATGCTCTGTCTATAGTCAAAGAATTGCCTCTGTTCGTCGACCTGAGATCGACAAATTGATAACTATTCTTGAGATTTTTCGTCAACCTAAGATCGACAAAATCTCCTCGTATAGCTCATTCGTCGACCAATGATCGACGAATTCTGTCTCAAAGATTTTTCTGCGAACGACGAAAAATTTACCTCTCTTCGTCCTTAGATCGACGAACTTTTTCCCTTTATGAAGTTTTCGTCGACCTGAGATCGAAGAATCTTATGTTTCCGTCGGATTGAGTGTGGCGATTCATATTCCGAAATCCTTTATTAAGGCCTTCTTCTTCGACCTCAATCTCGCGCTCTTAGAAATTCCCCTCCTGCACTTGATCTTGTGATTTCTCTTGCAGGTGCTCTGTCTCTCTCTCATTCGATCTCAACTTTGTAAATGGCCGCTACTGGATCAACCATTATGAAGTTCGATGATGGTTTTTATATCGACTTCGACTCATTTCAACAGTCTGATCAAGTTTTCCTAGATATTCTAAAACTATTCGAGGAACAAAAACTGAAACAGTTTATGACTGAAAGGATTAGAATACCTATAACTGAAATCAAGGAATGGGTTAGTTCTTCATCCTCAACTGATACTGAAATGACTGGGACTTTCAGTGGAAATCAAGTGATTCTTTCTCCCACCGTTCTCTCTGAACTTTTGAATCTGAATACTGCAGAAGATGATCTAGAAATAGATGATAAGGAATATGAGGACATGCTGAATGTTATGGGTCACTTCGGCAAAAATCCTAACAAATTGCTTAAGAAAAATTTCTCCCCAGTATATAAATTTCATGCAGATGTCGTTCGGATGGTGCTGTTTGCTAAGCATACAGCACATGACTACATATCCAGGCAACAGTTCCTGGTTATGGCTGCTTTGGTCAGTAAGAAAAATGTGAACTTGGCACAAATCTTGTTTGACTTAATCAGGAAAACAAATAGCAAAAAGAAGGTTTGTTATGGAAGAATCTTGGGCTTGTTCCTGAAAGCCAAGGCTAATGAACTGCTGGTATCTCAGACCACATTCATTAATGCAACTAAGAGGCTCTTATCTGCCCTCTTTGGCATATGGGAGAGGACTATCACAAAGCCATCTAAGGGAAAGTCCTCCTCTAAAACATATGAAAAATACAAGGGCTGCACCAGCCTCTCCCCACCCCACTGAAAGGCCTCTCTCCACCCCTCCTGCCCCTCAAGTTCCATCCCAACCTCAAGACCAACCAACTACACCCTCCACTATAATTCTAATTCATACCCCAACACCTCCAGCATCTCCAATTCATTCTACCCATATACTATCAAATCTTTCTTCCCCTCAGCATGACACATCAATAACAACTCCTCACCAATCCCCACTTCCATCTCATCTTGTCTAATCTCCCATCTTTCAATCTGTTATCATTTCCCCTAAACACTCCTTCTTCTCAACATAAATCCCCTCCAAACACTTCAATTCCACTTACTCCACCAGCACCTTACATCAACACAACTATCCACATTCCATCATTTTCTGCCAACACCTCTGTCTCAACAACTTTGGATCCCTCAATCATCCAACCACTATTTGAACTCCTTAAACCCCTCTTCCAAACCATCATAGTAGAGGCAATTTCCCCTCTTTCTGTCTCCATCTCATCTTTTTCTGCTCAAATCTCAGTCCTCACCTCTACCCTCTCTTCATCTGGGGGCCTAGCTTCAGTATCTACTGAAACCAGGCAGGGGGAGATATTTGATGATGAAATAGCAGCAGCAGCAGAACAAGTAATTGTATCATAAGCAGCAGAACTAGCAGCAGCAGCAGGAATAGACATTGACATGGAAACAGACTTCTTGAATTCTCTTGAACATGATATTGAAACCGATGATACAGAGATACCTGACTCAGTAGCAGATGTATATAATCAATGTGCAGATATTGTAGTATCCAATGCTCAAGAGACCATCTTGACAAAATTTCTGACTGGAATGGTCTACTTTATCAAATCTAAAGTGACTCTAGATACTATGCTAAAAATCATTGGATCTTACATTCATTTCTGCCTCTCCTTCCCCACTCCATCATCAAGAGAAATTGTATGCTACACCTCCCCTGTAAGCTCAGAAGTATTAGATACTGTAAAGAAAAGTTTGATAGTTCCTCCAGAAGTTTTGTATGAACAGAGATCTAGCTCTCCTGGGCCATCCTATATCATGGATGATAGCCCCATCCCTAATCTGGATGATCTAATAAATCAGGACATTGCTATGGAAGCTTAAGCTGCTCATACTGAAGTTGTTCCCACACCAATAAGTAAAGAAATCCCCAAGGATATACTAAAAGAGATAGATGACTTGTATAACAATCCTCAAGGATAGTCTGATGATGATGATGAGTTTATGATGACTCTGATGAGGAACCCAAGAAAAAGAAAGTTCAAAGAAAAGGAAAGCTCCACCTCCTCCTGCTCCAAAAAGAAATCATACAAATGGCACTCCCTATTATATTCTGCACAATATTACTTCTCATAAGGGCATGCCAGCCTGGATGTGGCTATCCAAAAATGAGAAAAAGAACAAAAAGAAAAGCAGAAGGTATTCTCCACAACCATAGAATTTCAAAAGGGATCAACCACCTACTCCTCCTCCTCCAGCTGCAGGTGCCTCAGGAAATATATCTCAAAGATCAGGTTTTTCTTTCAAGCCTACTCTTACCAAAACCTATCAGAGGCAAGGAAGACCATTTCAATCTTCTAGAGGTAGTCAGCACCAACATAGACATCAGTCATCTTCTAGAAGTTCATTCAAAGCTAAGCAGTCTGCTCCCCAGCCACCATTCTCTACTCCTCCATCTCCTGGCAAAGCCAACAGCCCTGAAGGACCCCCAATTCAAGCCTATGATCTTGAAACTAGTCCAACCACCAGAATGGCTAGATTCAAAGAATCCGTGGCTTTATCTCAGATCATGCAAGCTAGAGAAAAAGGTCAAGATTCCTCTCAGTTCTCAAATATGTAAAGCTACAGGAAGAAAGAGTTTGAAAGATATCAAGTGGGAAAATTATTTTATGCTCATGAATACATGAATCTACATCCTGAAGCTGTGTGAAAGTATCTAGTGCCAACCTAATCCACCTATGGGGGGGGGAATAGGTGTCATGCCGTCTTTGCGAAATTAAACTAACCTGCACAAGTAAGCAAACAGATCACAGAAAACACAAAGAATTATAGTGGTTCCCCGATTTGGGTATGTCCACTTTCCCCCTTCGACCTATCTCCCACCAAGGGACGACTCGGTCACTTCTTTAAATGAATTGAAATCCAATCCTCACACTAGGAGCAACGCTCCCCTAACCACGGAAGGAACCCTTCCTACAACAGAGTCACAACTCCACCACGGCGGGTTGCACCCAACCCTTACTACTAGGAATGAAAATTCCTTTACAAAAAAATTGAATGTAAATAAAAATACAAACAATGCTTTGGAGATTCCGATGTCCTTCTTCGTTCGTTGAAGCTTGCACGAAAAGTACGAAGAGTCCACTACCCGATTTCTCACTTGGAATTGATCTTGTTAAGATCAGTGACAGCAAGTAAGTGCGGCGGTGATGCTTTGTAGATCCAAACTTCTTTACGAAGCAAGCTAGGTCTTCGAACAATCTCAGTCGGATCAAACGTCTTAACCGATTCGGAAGGGAGAACAAGTCTCGTTCAACGAATCGGAAGACAAGAGATCTCGAGAGAGATATGTGAGACCGACTGCTTGCCTCGGTTCTGTCGTCAGAAGATTATAGATGAACTGAGATCTGCGGCGGCGACTTCCTTGTGAGCGGCGACGAGCGATCGGCGGTTTCCGCGATATGCTAGGTCACGACATCGGCTTATTTTTGTATTTCATATTCTGATCGGTTTGTGTACTGTAGACAATGGAGATAAGTCTGTATATATACCCAAAGGCAAACCCTAGAAGACCGTTGTGGGGCCCACCACAGAAATCCCGACATCTGGCCGAATAGAGCACGATAACCTGGACCGGTCCAGCGAGCGGCAAATTATGCCTAAGTCAAAATCGGCGGGAGTCGTTGGTGATTCCTGTCAATGTCGGCGGGAATCACTCTCGACTCTCGTCGATTCTGCCTTGGCTGAAATTCGGTTTGACATTTTCTAGCAGGAAAAGTTGGCGGGAGACACTAATTGTGTAACGTCCCAATTCGCGCTAGGCCCCTCGCACGAGTTTTGAGTCAAGAGACTTGACTCGGGCTCGGGACTCACTGGCAAAAGGTGTCAAGTGCATTGAATGGAGTGTAGGGTTGAGTGACATCCAACGGATCGAAAGGAAATGGCCTAAGGGAAAATCAACGAGAATTGGAGTTGATACTCTCCGATCGATGGGTATCGGGAAGGATACTCGCCGATTCGACGGGTATCGATGGTCGATACCCGCCGGATCAAAAACTACAGATTGGGATTTAGGTTAAGTAAAAGTCGACGAGAATTCCCGGTGATTCTCGCCGATCGACGAGAATGCTCGGTGATACCCACCGATCGTCGAGTATCGCTGACAAATACTCAACACACTCAATGCCAGAATTTTCGATAAGTGGGCTAAGTGAAATTCGTCAGGTATCATTGTTGATACCCGACGAATTGGTCGAGAATGCTTGACGATTCTCGCCGATCTTCGAGAATTACGGTTGATTCCCGTCGAATTTGACTTGTGTGTTTTCTTCACCCAGGCAGATTCGCCGGCTTGTACAGGCGGACAGAACCAGACTTCGGGATTTGTGCTGGATGATTCCTTTGACCGGGTTACTTCAATATGACATATTATGGGCATTCCAACAAGGCGTTGACACGTGGCAGAAGATTTAACCTAATACATCGGTTTATAATGGGAAGTTTAAGCCGAACCCTAGCCTTTGCACCGATCGACCTTCCCGTCATCGCAGACCTCGCGAACGACAGAGCCGAGGGAAGTCGGATCTCTTGGAGGCGGTCTTCTCTCTCTCTCTCTCTTTCCTTTGCCGTGAAGAACAACTGCACCAAGCAAGGGATGCCACAAAGAAGAACGACTAGATCCATGGCCGGAAATGGTGTTACTGCTGGAAACGAGGTGAGCTTCCTCCCCTCTCCCTTGGTGCTAGATCTGTAGTTAATATTCTAGGAGAGATATCGACTCCTTAGAGTCTTGATGGTGAGGAGGAGATTTCTTAGGGAAAAGCCATGCCTAGGTCGTCTTCTAGGCTTAGTCCCCTCAAACCTCTTCATTCTTCAAAGTGAAGATGAGAGAGTGATTCGTGGAGAAATATGGCTTCGTGAGGGTGAATAAGGGTGGACGATTTTCTGGAGGAGATTTTGGGAGTTTGGTGCAAGGAGGAAGATGAATGGATGTCGTTCATCTCGCCTTAAGAAGCGTGCATAAATCTATTTTCTGCATACAGCGACCTTCGTGGCCAATTTCGGGGGTGTTCTGGTCATATATGGGTTTTCGACTAAACACGAAAGTCGTATCGCTCGAAATTATCTTTCCAGCGAGTGGTTGAACGTTTCCAGGAAATATCTGTAGCCACGGGAAAGTCTGTTCGAATCTGCTGCAATTGGGGGAAATTCCACCAAGGAAATCTGTATCCTGTACGCAGTAGGCTTCGAGTGAATTTCTGGTGTGATGCGATCAAATTTGGGCTTCCGACTAAACACGAAAGTTGTAGCCCTTGAAATTATATTTCCAAAGAGTGGTTACACGCACTCGTCGGATTTCTATAGCCTCATGAATCCTTGGTCGAAGTTGGTGCTCGGATTAAGGCTGCACCTAAATTCTGGGCTGTGTAACGTGGAATGCGATGTGGTGGAATTTAATGTGCGATCCAACTTGAGGCTTGGGTGGACTCTTTTGACATAATCATCATAGTGACGTGATAAGTTGAGGTTATAAATCTAAATTCATATAACGAGTTGTGGACAAGTTTAATTGAAGGAAAGAACCTGATATAATTGGGTAGATATAATTGGATAAATGTATAAATGGTATAGCTATGGCCATGATATATGTTGGATGGATAAAAGGGAATTAGTAATCCAATGATTAGAGTGTCATCTCCCTACGGGTAGCATTGTGGAAGTAACAAGTGCGGTGTTGACTGTCACTAGTTGGAATGAGATTGAGATGAGTAAAGTTTGACAATGGGTTTGGCTCTCGGTGTTCATGTCCCGAGGCTCCTTCCGCATTTGATGGACGGTTTGGCTTCGTCCTCGGTGTTCACGTCCCGAGGCTCCTTCCATGCCACATTATTGTGAAATTGCATGTGGTGTGAGTCGACACGTGGTATTGTAATCCCGGGTTAAGGATAGTGTGGCAGGTCTACGGGCTCGCCAATCGTCACACCGATGGGAGTTGAAGCCTAGACCTAGGACGGTAGGGCTTGGTCCTTGGTGTTCATGTCCCGAGGCTCCTTCCGTGCCAAGTGAGCGGTTGGGCTTGGTCCTCGTGTTCATTTTCGAGACTCCTTCTGTGTCACGCATAGGCCAGTTCGGGGCTAGGATCTTGGTGCTCATTTACCCAAGAGAACCCGATGAGCCGTAGTACGCATGTGAGCTCCGCTGTTGTGTTCTTAGCGTTGAGGCGTACGGAGGCCTAGGCCAGGTAGTTTGGAGACCAGCCTAGTATTGGAGATGCCCGCTCTACTGTCACCGTTTGGCCACGACGATTGACGCCTGAGAGGTTAGCTACCTGCTCGAATAGTGAGAACTATATGTCTGTATCGACATAGCGATTGCATGTGCTTGATCATGGGTGTGTCATTGCATTGCATTCATAGCATTGCACTTCTTTGCATACATAAGACCCTCATCGTATAAGTTTGTATGGGCACTCCTATACGATGAGTTATTTATTGCTGAATGACCCTCATCTTATATGCTTGTATGGGCATCCATATAAGTTAAGTTACTTACTGTTATAACATTATACTCTCTTGCTGCTGTAGATGGTAGAATTGTAGAATAAGAGCTTGTTTATTTATACACTACTTTTATTGCTACCTATGTTTTGTATACTTACTTCACCCGCTTGTACTACTATGTTATATATATTATACCTGTTCTTTTCTCTGCCCGGTGCCGAGGAGTCGTCGGGGGAGCGGATGTGAAGCCACTTATTCTTTAGGACTAACAGTTGCTACGCCTTCCTTTTTAGGAGGAAACCACGTAGGTGGAGCAGCAGGCTATGCAGCTGGACAGCCAGGCTAAGACGACAGGGCCTGAAGGGATGGTACTGTCGCTACTGTCGGTTACAGATGTGAGTGAGAGAGATTTTGTTGTAGCCCTTCGGGGCAACTATATTTACATACTCTGATTATGTAGAAGCTTGTTTAGCTTCTCTTTTGCTATATTTATGGACTTATGCTTGGTGTGGAATGACTTTCTTTTATTATTATGGTTGGGTTGGAATTTTATATGTTGATATTGGTTGAAGCCGGCAGGATAAGCGTCTTGTGGTACAGGCTAACCCGAGTGTTAGTGTTACTACAAGGCGACTGTTCTTCGCATAAGACCCCTCTCATGCCGTGTCTTGTGTTCCGGGAGGGGGGTCTTACAAATGGTATCAGCTTACTACGATCCTCCAAGGAGAAAGTCACATAACAATGGTGCCACCCTCGTTTGATTAGTCAGTTTGGGGACAAACTGACTTAGCGGAAGCAGTGGTGTGCCCATATGTAATTCACACTAAGTTTGTCCATCTTTAAACTTTGATTAGCCAACCTAACCTTAGGTTTGTACCCTATGTGTAGATCCCAGTACATGCTGAGCCAGTGGGGGCACCTCCGCCCCGTCCGTACCTACAAAATTCCAACAATCAGAGCTAGGGCAGACGCTCACAACTATTTTGGACACCTTTAGGTCACAATCTCAGCAGGCACTTGTACAACAACAGTGTCCGGGATCTAGTTGGTTAAGCATTTTTCGAGCTCTCTCTCCTCCCGCTTATATTGGGATAGAGTCGGCGGTGCGTACGGAAGAGTGGCTCGACACTATACAAGAATTGTTGGCAGGAATAAGATGTCCAAACAATATGGCGGTGACCCTTGTGGTGACATTCTTAGAACTGCACGCCAAAAGGTGGTGGAAGTCCCTCTTGGGCTCCACTTTTCGTGGAACAGTGTACACGGACATTAGTGGGAGCGAATTCTCTGAAGCCTTTTTAGAGCATTTCACCCCCTCGGCCGCTCGGGATGGTACTGAAGAGAGATTTTAGCAACTAAAGCAAGGGTCCATGTTGGTGACAGAGTACCAACGGGAGTTTCAGCACTTTGCTAGATTCGCTGACTCCTATGAGTTGCATGATAGAGGGTACGCCAAACGATTCTACAAAGGCTTGAGGGATCCCCAAAGGCATGCCCTTTTGTTTATAGAGGACGCTAGTCTGGCGGAGATATCGATATGGCGAAGAGATTGGAAGCGGACCACTTGGGAAGTGGTAAGAGGCCAGCGGAGGGCGTGATGGAAGCCATCCCCAGCAACAGAAGGATATTTGACAATAGAAGAGGAAGATGATATCGGAGGGGTGGCGGGCGTTTCCCCCAGAACTTTAGAGAAGAGCACCCGATTCCGCAACCGCCAGCATTACCTCCACCTCAACAATTTCAGCAACACGGCGGAAGGCAGGAACGGGTGTGCTTTGAATGCAACCAACCGGGCCACATTCGACGCTACTGCCCGCAACTGTTTGGAGATGCGCTTTTTGCTCTCCCTCCAGCAGGCCCGCGAGGGAGATGGTATGTGCGTGGTCGAGGACGACCACGAGGAAGAAACCCCGGACCCGCTTGAGATCAGATATATGCCTTGGACATGACTCAAGAGCGGAATCCTCAAGAGATGATCGTAGGTACGATTTGAATTAGCCATTTTGCTTCCATTAATATCCTCTAGCGGCTTAAGATATACTAAGATGTCTAGCTTGAGTATTATTAAATGACACTTAGGCACCGTGATGGTCGGCGGGAAATCGGCTTATACGTTATTTGACACCGGTGCCTCACATTCTTTCGTGTCTGAAGACTTCATCAAGGACATACACAGAGTGCAATATTTCACTGGTATTGCTCGAAGAGTACGCCTCCCAGACGGATCTGAGATGACGGCAACCGCGAAGTGTGAGTTGTAGATAACCATTGGGGGAAAGACCTTTACTAGCCCCGCCATAATTTTTAGAATACTTGAATTCGACCTCATTCTGGGCATGGCATGGCTGGATTGGCACCATGCAAGAATCGACTGTGCGAAGAAGCACATCTATGTGAAATATGGGGATACTGATGTAGTCTTCCAAGGTATAAATTTCGCACCACGAATATTGTTATCCTCAATCCAGACCTTGAAAGCTCATATGAGAGGGGATGAAGTCTACATGATATGTTTCGAACTAAACGAGATAAAGGTAGATGTGAAGGAAGGGCGGGTAACACGGGACTTCCATGAGGTATTTCCTGAAAAATTGTCAGGGTTACCCCCGCATAGAGAAGTGGATTTTCAGATTAAGCTTATATCACGAGCTAAGCCCGTCTCCAAGACCCCTTATCGGATGGCCCCAAAATAACTCGCGGAGTTTAGAGTTCAACTGCAGGAGTTGGTAGAATCAGGGTTTGTTCGCCCAAGCTCATCACCTTGGGGATCCCCTGTTCTATTCGTCAAGAAGAAAGATGGAACCCTGTGTTTATATATAGACTATCGGGAGCTCAACCGACTTACGATACAGAACTCCTATCTGTTACCTCAGATCGATGAGTTGTTTGACCAACTGGTGGGAGCGCATTGATTCTCCAAGCTAGATTTGCGCTCGGGGTATTACCAATTGAGAATACAAGAGGGTGATATTCCGAAAACGGCTTTCAGCTCAAGGTACGGCTTATATGAGTTCACAGTGATGCCGTTTGGGCTCACAAATGCCCCCATCAGCTTTCATGAGCTTGATGAATAAAGTGTTTGCGCCCTATCTGGACGTCTTCGTCATTGTGTTCATTGACAACATCTTAGTCTACTCGAAGACGGAGGAGGAACATGCCGGGCATTTGGCCTTAGTTTTGGAAAAGTTAAAAGAGCACGCCCTGTTCGCCAAGTTTAGCAAGTGTGAATTCTGGCTTAGGGAAGTGGCTTTCTTGGGTCATGTAATCAGTGGGGCTAGACTAGCTGTGGATCCGTCCAAGGTGCGTGCCATGAAGGAGTGGTCGCCCTTGAAGTCGGCGGCCGATGTGAGGAGTTTTCTGGGACTTGCTGGATACTACCGCAAGTTCGTAAATGGATTCTCCAAGATTGCCCTCCAGCTTAGTTATTTGACAAAGAAAGGTGTGCCATTTGAGTGGACACTCCAGTGTGAAGCAGCATTCCAGGAATTGAAGGATAGACTTACCTCCGCCCCCATCCTTGTCCTTCCATCTGGGAAGGAAGGATTCCAAGTTTACATGGATGCGTCTTATCAGTGGTTGGGAGCGGTGTTGATGCAGCACGGGCACGTAATTGCTTATGCTTCAAGACAATTGAAGAAGCATGAAATCAATTACCCGGTGCATGATTTTGAGCTAGGAGCGGTGGTGTTTGCCTTGAAGGTATGGAGGCATTATCTATACGGTGTCCACTGCGAAATCTTCTCGGATCATAAAAATTTGAAGTACGTCCATACCCAGAAGGAAATGAACTTAAGACAACGGCGGTGGTTAGAGTTTCTATGCGACAATGAGTTCACCTTGAACTACCACCCCGGAAAAGCGAACTCGGTAGCCGATGCGTTGAGTAGGAAAGCACCCGGCTAGAGCCCAGAGTCTCGGTTGATGAGCATGGAGTTGGCACGGATGATCGAGGAGATGGACATCACCTTAATATTTAAGGCTTATTCGGAATATACGGAGTACCTGTCCAGCATGAGCATAGTTTGTGATATCCGGGACCGGATCCGAGTGGAGCAAGGATTGGATGCGGCTTTGGCCCCGGTAATAAAGTTAATTGAAGACGGGACTTCCGACGAGTACACACTAAAGGACGGCCTCGTTGACTTTCGCGGCCTACTCTACATTCCCAAAGATGGCAGAATCCGGGAGGATATTATGAGAGAAGCACATTGCTCTCAATATTTCGTGCACCCTGGAATTTCAAAGATATACGCCAGCTTACGGAAGATGATGTGTTGGCTAGGAATGAAGAAGGATGTCTGGTACTTTGTCACGCATTGTTAAGCCTGCCAAAGAGTGAAGGCGGAGTGCAGGAGTCCCGGTGGCCTGTTGCAGTCATTGCCAATCCCCGAGTGGAAGTTCGAGGATATTTCCATGGACTTCGTACATGGGCTACCTCGCTCCTGCTCAGGAAATGATTCAGTGTGGGTGATCATTGATCGCCTTACGAAAGTTGCCCGGTTCATACCTATGAAGAAGGAGTCTTATGTGGATGTCTTAGTATGCCTTTTTGTGGAGCAGTTTGTACGGTATCACGGTGTACCTAGGATGATAGTTTCGGACTGTGATGGTCGTTTTACCTCCAAGGAGCGGAAGGCGGTACAGGCGTATTTGGGCTCGCGCCTTACCTTCAGCACCACATTTCACGCTCAGACGGACGGACTGTCTGAGAGGACCATCCGAACATTGGAGGATCTGTTGAGGTTGTGTGTGATAGATAGGGGAGAGCCGTGGGAAAGACTCTTTCCCTTAGTGGAATTCTCCTACAACAACAACCATCAAGCTAGCATTGGCATGGAACCCCATGAAGCCCTATATGGAAGGAGGTGCAGAACCCCCTTGTCTTGGGTGCAAGATGAAGACCCGAAGACTTTGGGTGTTGAATATATAGATGATACGGATGCGGTGGTTAGGTTGATACAGGATCGTATGTTGGAGGCTCAAAGTCATCAAGCAAAGTATTATAACGCGAAACACCGCATGGTGGAGTTTCAAGTGGGTGATAAAGTCTTCCTAAAAATCCGACCGATGCATGGAGTATCACGAGTATAAGGAGTGAAGAAGCTCAGACCATGGTATGTTGGAGCCTATGTCATAGTGGAAAGGATTGGCCCTTTGGCCTATCGGCTGGAGCTACCGCCCGAGTTAGAAAATCTCCATGATGTATTCCATGTATCGTCGCTTCGGAAGGCGCTGTTGAGGCCTGAACAATACATCCCCATAACTGATAGTCAGGTGGCATCTGATAGATCTGTGGGACTGGAGCCGGTGCGGATCGTTGATAATGAGATAAGAACCTTGCGCCGTAAAAGTGTCCCCTTGGTAAAAGTGTTGTAGTTCAATCATGGGAAGGAATAATTTACTTGGGAGCCGGTGGACTTGATGCAGAAGCGCTACCCGGACCTATTCTCCCAAGGTAACATTTTATAGCGCATATTATTTTGTACTTGCATCCCCAGAGCCCTAGCCTGATTTAGGGGACAAAATCTTTTATTTTGTTTACAGGATTTGTAACGCCCCAATTCGCGCTAGGCCCCTCGCACGAGTTTTCAGTCAAGAGACATGTCTCGGCCTCCAGACTCACTGGCAAAAGGTGTCAAGTGTGTTGAATGGAGTGTAGGGTTGAGTGCCATCCAACGGATCGAAAGGAAATGGCCTAAGGGAAAATCGACGAGAATGGGAGTTGATACTCGCCGATCGACGGGTATCGGGAATGATACTCGTCGATCGACGGGTATCGGGAATGATACTCGCCGATTCGACGGGTATCGATGGTCGATACCCGCCGGATCCAAAACTACAGATTGGGAATTAGGTTAACTAAAAGTCGACGAGAATGCCCGGCGATTCTCGCCGATCGACGAGAATGCCTAGCGATTCTCGCCGATCGTCGAGAATGCACGGTGATACCCACCGATCGTCGAGTATCGCTGACAGATACTCAACGCACTCAACGCCAGAATTTCCGATAAGTTGGCTAACTGAAATTCGTCGGGTATCATTGTTGATACCCGATGAATTCGTCGAGAATGCCCGATGATTCTCGCCGATCGTCGAGAATGACGGTTGATTCCCGTCGAATTTGACTTGTGCGTTTACTTCGCCCAGGCAAATTTGCCGGCTTGTACAAGCGGACCGAACCGGACATCGGGATTTGTGCTGGATGATTCCTTGGACCGGGTCACTTCAATATAACCCATTATGGGCGGTCCAACAAGCGTTGACACATGGCAGAAGATGTAACCTAATACATCGGTTTATAAAAGGAAATTTAAGCCGAACCCTAGCCTTTGCGCCGATCGACCTTGCCGTCATAGCAGACCTCGCGAACGTCAGAGTCGAGGGAAGTCGGAGCTCTTGAAGGCGGTCTTCTCTCTCTCTCTCTCTCTCTCTCTCTCTTTCCTTTGCTGTGAAGAACAACTGCACCAAGCAAGGGATGCCACAAAGAAGAATGACTAGATCCATGGCCGGAAATGGTGTTACCGCTGGAAACGAGGTGAGCTTCCTCCCCTCTGCCTTGGTGCTAGATCTGTAGTTAATATTGTAGGAGAGATATCGACTCCTTAGAGTCTTGATGGTGAGGAGGAGATTTCTTAAGGAAAAGCAATTCCTAGGTCGTCTTCTAGGCGTAGCCCCCTCCAACCTTTTCATTCTTCAAAGTGAAGATGAGAGAGTGATTCGTGGAGAAATATGGCTTCATGAGGGTGAATAAGGGTGCACGATTTTCTGGAGGAGATTTTGGGAGTTTGGTGCAAGGAGGAAGATGACTGGATGCTGTTCATCTCGCCTTAAGATGCGTGCAGAAATCTGTTTTCTGCATGCCGCGACCTTCGTGGCCAATTTTGGGGGTGTTTTGGTCATATCTGGGTTTTCGACTAAACACAAAAGTCGTATCCTTCGAGATTATCTTTCCAGTGAGTGGTTGTACGTTTCCAGGCAATACATGTAGCCACGAAAAAGTCTTTTCGAATCTGCTGCAATTGGGGGAAATTCCACCCAGGAAATTTGTATCCTGTACGCAGTAGGCTTCGAGTGAATTTCTGGTGTGATGCGATCAAATATGGGCTTCCAACTATACACAAAAGTTGTAGCCCTTGAAATTATCTTTCCAACAAGTGGTTACACGCACTCGTCAGATTTCTATAGCCTCGGGAATCCTTGGTCGAAGTTGCTGCCCGGATTAAGGCTGCACCTAAATTCTGGGCTGTGTAACGTGGAATGCAATGTGGTGGAATTTAATGTGCGATCCAACTCGAGGCTTGGGTGGACTCTTTTGACATAATCATCATAGTGACGTGATAAGTTGAGGTTATAAATCTAAATTCATATAACGAGTTGTGGACAAGTTTAATTGAAGGAAAGAACCTGATATAATTGGGTAGATATAATTGGATAAATGTATATATGATTTAGCTATGGCCATGATATATGTTGGATGGATAAAAGAGAATTAGTAATCAGATGCTTAGAGTGTTGTCTCCCTACGGGTATAATTGTGGAAGTAACAAGTGCGGTGTTGACTGTCACTAGTTTGAATGAGATTGAGATGAGTAAAGTTGGACGGTTAGGCTTGGCCCTCGGTGTTCATGTCCCCAGGCTCCTTCCGCATTTGATGGATGGTTTGGCTTGGTCCTCGGTGTTCACGTCCCGAGGCTCCTTCCATGCCATGATATTGTGAAATTGCATGTGGTGTGAGTCGACACGTGGTGTCGTAATCGCGGGTTAAGGATTGTGTGGAAGGTCTACGGGCTCGCCAATCGTCACACCGATGGGAGTTGACAGCTAGACCTTGGACGGTTGGGCTTGGTCCTCGGTGTTCATGTCCCGAGGCTCCTTCCATGCCAAGTGAGCGGTTGGGCTTGGTCCTCGTGTTCATTTTTGAGGCTCCTTCCGTGTCACGCATAGGCCTGTTCGGGGCTAGGATCTTGGTGCTCATTTACCCAAGAGAACCCGCTGAGCCGTAGTACGCATGTGAGCTCCGCTGTTGTGTTCTTAGCATTGAGGCCTACGGAGGCCTAGGACAGGTTGTTTAGAGACCAGCCTAGTAGTGGAGATGCCTGCTCTACTGTCACCGTATGGCCACGATGGTTGAACCCTGAGAGGTTAGCTACCTGCTCGAATAGTGGGAACTATTAGTCTGTGTCGACATAGCGATTGCATGTGCTTGATCATGGGTGTGTCATTTCATTGCATTCATAGCATTGCACTTCATTGCATACACAAGACCCTCATCGTAAAAGTTTGTATGGGCACTCCTATATGATGAGTTACTTATTGCTGAACGACCCTCAACTTATATGCTTGTATGGGCATCCATATAAGATGAGTTACTTACTGTTATAACATTATACTCTCTTGCTGCTGTATATGGTAGAATTGTAGAATAAGAGCTTGTTCATTTATAAACTACTTTTATTGCAACCTATGTTTTGTATACTTACTTCACCTGCTTGTACTACTGTGTTATATATATTGTACCTGTTCCTTTCTCCGCCCGGTGCTGAGGAGTCGCCGGGGGAGCGGATGTGAAGCCACTTAGTCTTTATGACTAATAGTTGCTACGTCTTCCTTTTAGGAGGAAACCCCGCAGGTGGAGCCGCAAGCTATGCAGCTGGATAGCCAGGCCAGGACGACAGGGCCTGAAGGGACTGTACCGTCGCTACTGTCGGTTACAGATGTGAGTGAGAGAGATTTTGTTGTAGCCCTTCGGGGCAAGTATATTTACGTACTCTGATTATGTAAGAGCTTGTTTAGCTTCTCTTTTGCTATATTTATGGATTATGCTTGGTGTGGATTGACTTTCTTTTATTATTATGGTTGGGTTTGCAGTTTATATGTTGATATTGGTTGAAGCCGGCAGGATAGGCGTCTTGTGGCACAGGCTGACCCGAGTGTTAGTGTTACCGCAAGGCAGCTGTTTTGGGCATAAGACCCCTCTCGTGTCGTGTCTTGTGTTCCGGGAGGGGGGTCTTACAAATTGATTCCCTTCAAAGTCGGCGAGAATCACTTACGATTCCCGTCAAAGTCGGCGGGAATCACTAGCGACTCCCGTCAAAGTCGCTGGGAATCACTAGCGATTCCCGTCGATTTTGACTTAGAAGAATTTTCCTTCTTCCTTATTTTGATAACTGGGTCTTTGACTCATCCTTTCTCCTTATTCTGCCCTTAATCTACCTTGACCCTGTACTTGAAAATAAGTACACTCCAATAGAGATAGCACACGTGAATCAACACACTGATCTACATAACGAGGGATTACGTTGCGCAGACCCGTCTATATTGACCCACTGCACCCTGACATTGGTGTGTACTTAGCATGGATTAGTTGCAAGCACAACTTGATAGAAGAACGTCAAATACATTGTGAATCCATCTTAGCTTGACTGCAGTCTTCTTCAAATCCAGCTAATTATGGATACAATACCCAACAATCTCCCCCTATTTGAAGAAGCCCAAATCCTACTAGCTAAGATGAATTACACTAAACATAAAGATATAGATAAGTGTATGCGAGACAAGAAATCAAAGTAATAAAGTTTCACGCATTCAAAACAGAAATTGAATCAGCATATGATCATATATATTTATATCCAAAGTATTTTTCACTTTTAATTACAGGAACAGAAGTACACGCATAATGAAAATTAAACATTTAGGTTTCATGTCTTTCCCTCCTTTGCCTCAGCTTCTCTTTGCTGTTTTGCCAGGAACTTCTTGCTTTGCCTTTCAAAATATTCCTTTGGCTTTGGGTTGTACCTGGGGGGAGGAGCTTTGTTTTCAACTGTGTTTGTCCTGAAGAATATATTTCTTTTTGCCTCAAATTCTTTGTGCATTTCCCATTTGTACTGACTATAGACTTCATTTCTGTTAAGCTCTCCCTGCTGTTGTAACATTAATGTATCAAGTATGATGCTCCTAGAAACGGTACTCCATCATTCATTTTTGACTTCACTTTCCTTTCTTCTTAGTTTCATCTCTGCTGGATTGTCTTTAGAAGTTCTTTCTTGAAGCTTTCTCTTCCCTATCACAATTGCTTCTTGATCAAAGAGTGCACTGTTAGCAGCTTTAGCAGCCATTTTGGCATCAGCTTAACTTAAGGGAAACTCCTCAGAAATAGCAACATCATCAGCAGTAGTAGTAACATCATCAGCAGGATCAACCTTAGGATCAACAGGAATAGGAATACTTGACGCTTGTTGAACGAGCCAATGACAACTATTAAATACATTTTCGTTTGATTGTTTGAAGTTGTATACTATAATTTTCTCTAGCCTCGCCATATTAGCTATATATTCCTTCTCCCCCTTTTTGGCTTCTAGAGCTATTAAGTTTGCATAAGAGTGCAGTGACGAATCTATATACTTCACATTCTGAGTGAAATCGACCAGCAAGGTTTGTTGATTTGAGTTGAGGGTCACTATGTTGGCATCGAAAAGTTTGATGTTGTTGGCCACGACATGAGCATTTTGATTGACCACCGCCAGGTCAGCTGTGGTGTTCTTTAGTCCTTGCATAAGAAGAGTGACGGCATTGCCAGCCTCAGCATACTTGGCTTCAAATCTTTCTTCCATTTTATCCATCTTGTGATTTATCTCCACAATGTTATTTAGCATCAGATCTTCTGATTGCTTTATTCGTTTGAGTACTCTGTTGTGAGAACGTTTAAAAGAGATCTTCAGCTCGTCTACTATACCTTGAATGATGTTCACAGTGTTATTTGCCAGGCTAGGTCCTAACTGATGTTCTTGATGTATGGCCATGTCATGTTCTAGAGTGATAGGGTTCTGAGAGTCATGACTTTCCTCTTCAGATTCACTTGTGGAGCTCAATAAATTTACAGTCTCCTTTGGAGGGATTGAAGTAGCATCTGCCATTTTGCCATATATTCTCATCTCCCCATCTAGCAGAGTATCAAGTTGTACCTAAGGCCTTGAGGTCTCCCCCTCAACTGTAGCGCCAGTCACGTCAGGAACCTTTACCTGAATCTGTTCCTCAGAAAGGAGTTCAGAATTAACCTCCCTCATAGCCATATCATTTCCAGCCCGCTCACCCTCAAGATCCTCAGCAATATGCTTTTCAGGGGAATTCACATCATGTTCACTATCAACAGCATTGTCCACCTCATCCTCTTCGTCCTCCTCGTCAGTCTGATTAGTAATAAGGGTTTTTACCGCATCCTTAGCGATGAGGGAAATATCAGTAGCATCAATTACTTGTTCTGGGACTGAGGCTTCCATACTGAGGGAAGCAGAAGGATTGGGTGGTGACTCCCCCTCAGTTCCTGCTTTCAGCAGATCAGGAACTTCATTAGGCTCATCCGAAAGATTTGTGAACTCAGGAGCTCTATCATCCTCATCAACACGTGTTGCAGGAGCTCCTCCTTGGACAATTCTTCTTTCCCACTTGTCGAAGACATTGGAGTCCATCTTATTTAGATAGTGAAGGGGAACTCCCTTAGTCATATCAAACTTATCTCCATCCATTTGGTTTAGTTAGAGACTGATGATTCGTCTGAGGTTTGGGGAGCGTAGAGTATCTTATATTTTCTCAAACAACATGGCCCCCCAGTTCATTTTCTTTCTGCACACAATGGATATCAGGCACTTGAACATGTCACCTTAGATGTGATAATGGGAGCCAGGCTTGCAGATCAGTACCTTCCCTATGATATCTGACAGAAGCTTTCCTTCGCCCTTCATATCCTTGCGTTTAATGGCCCTAGTCCCTCGAGTCAAGCCATAGAATAGCAAGGTCCTTGTACGATCATCTTCTTCTTGATAGTCCTCTAGCTTGGAGCTGTAGATGATGGTATAGTCTTGCAGCCGTCATCTTTATCCTGAGGCCTTCTATCTTACTCTTTATCATTGTGTCCTCGTGACACAACTTGGAGTTGGCAAAAAAATCTAGAACTTCCTTGTCAAGTACCTTGCACGGGTGCACGAGAATGAAGGAGAGTCCGGCTTGTTCAAGCATCAAAATGATATTTCTGAACTCATCTGAGGCATGAGCAAAGCCTGTCCTCACTAATTCACTTCCAGTGAGTAGCCCGACCGTTGTTAGAGGAGCCATTTATAACCTAAGCGAGTTAAACCCAAGGGGTTAACTCTTTCTAAATTCAGAATTTGTAGGAATTGAACTAGAAAGAGGGATGATCCCTGTGAAAGTGGAAACTTCAAGGAATCAACTTTAGTTACATTTTTCTATTGGAGGGTGTAAGGAAGGAGACGGGTAGCAGGCGGTGAGTAGTTGAAGCCCTAGGGTAGGCGCAGACTAAGGCCGATGATATGCGTGCATCGGGGCTGAAGGGCTGGCGGGAGGCTGGGGTCGACAGGAGGCGACGGTCGACGATCGACGGGAGTTTGATACAGATGACAGGGCCGATGAGACACTTGCAAATTACACGATCTTCGGGAGGCTAACGGGTCGACGGGAGGCGACGGTAGACAATCGATGGTTGAGACGGGAGTCAGAATCGATGGTTACGAGAGTCGACGATCGACGGTTGCGACAGGCTAGGGTCGACAGGAGGCAAAATGGTTTCCGCTAATTTCCGTAGGGAAGCTGAAAGGTTTCCTCTATTATGGACGGGAATGTAAAAGGTCGAGTGGACAGCTTTTGAAGGATTTGAAAACTTAACCATATTGGTGCCGATTGTGCTAATTTATGAAGACCGGGTCGACGGGAATGATACCAAATTTCTGCTAATTTGTAATGACCTAGGGACTGCTGAAGTACATCTGAAAACTTAACATCGCCGGGTATAGTTGATTTCCTTTTTCTTCTAAACGATGGATTAGAAATTTCCATGTCATAATAGCTATGTTGAGTTAGATGGATGTTTAACACTAGAATTAATCACTGGCTTTTTCTAAGTGAATTTAAAATGTAATAATTGTAATTGCAACTTCTGGTACAAGTCCCTTGAGATTTATCTGACCATGTGACACCCACTTTAACAAATATAAAGGTTTTGAAAGTTTTTCAGTTTCCAAGATGAGGATCATACAGTTGTTTGCTTGCGTGTCCTTCCATTCAAGGCGTGTATCTTTATATATATATATCTTGAAAGTGTCTATATATATAGCTGTATATATATCTACGCAATGTGATTCAATTATCTAATTTTAATGCGCGTACCTGGGAGTACCAGGATGATCATTCGGATCCAATGTTTGGATCATGAAGAGTGGCATATACATGAAGGACACTGTAGTTAGCATTATATCCTTTCCCATATTTCTTGTTCCAGAACAAGCCTGGAACATCTCTTGTCCAAGTCCCATCATGTTCATGGGTGCTTGGACTATCCTACAAAAAAAGATTATCTTACCTTAGGAACCTAATAGGTATCGGGTCCTAGGTTCTTATCAGTATAAAATACAGCATGCCTTCCCACAGGATCTCTGACAGGATGGATGTCTCTTGCTGGAGGATGTGGATATACCCTTGCCCTTGGCATGAAAGGATTGTGCCAACAGTCTATGGTAAAGTGACCCACTCTGCCACAACACCAACACTCATGGATATTGTACCTCCTTTTCTGACCGGTTCTACAAACGAAGTTAGTCACGATCCTAGGTATGTAAGGGGCAGAGCTGGTTCTGCTCTCAGATTTTCCCTGTCCACCGAGAATCGAGGTGGGTCTGATGGTGAACATGTGGTGAGTGTCATGAGGCCTGGGAGGTGGTGCTTTCTTTTAAGCCAGCACACATCCGGGGGCCCCAGTGATGCTTGCTACATGTTTGCCAACTCCGTTTACCTTAGTCCTAGGATGGGAAGATATTCTGTGAGAGCTGGTTCCAGCAATGTCATGAAGTGTGGGGGCTGAGGCCGTAAATACAAACAGTTTATGATGAGCCGTGTGTATTTTCTCACGGGTAGCCATAACAGCACCTGCACGATGGGTGTTTCCACATGAGGGCCGATACTCTTGCAGTGACCATAGGTGTTCTTATGGTCATACCTGAAGGAATGATGTGTTCCCTTCCTACTCGGTGTGGGGGGGTCTGTAAACAGTTTCCCCATTTCTCCACGAATTTATAATTTGCGAGATCCACCCGTTTTATCCCTTTCTCTTAATAGCATCTACCTTAGAAAAATTAGATACTATCCTCTTCTCGTTCTCTAGAGAAAACTCTAGATCTGAGATCTTTGAGTCCTTCACCTTGATTGATTCCAATTGGAGGTCCATCATGGTCCTCAACTGAGCAATTTTCATAGCTTGTTCTCAACAATTAAGTTGCTCTCATGAAGGGCTCTTCGAAGGGAATCAAGAGTTTCAATCTGTTAATCGAAGCTGTCAATATTCCTGGCATCAACTGATGGACAATCCTCCGAACTTCTCCTGTCTTAAGGAGATATATGTGGGAAAGAGCCAGAGGAGGAAGATACCTGATCCTTATTGGGCTGATCAGGATAGAGTAATGGTCTGCGGAAGCTGAAGTTTATGCTTCAACACAACTTAATTACTCCATCTCTTCTTCAGTCTCTGATAGAGAAACTGGAGCCCTGATATTGAAGGGTTGTTCTTGACTTTCATCTTCAGAGATGAGGACCCCCACATATGCTTCATCTTCTTGCAGGCATTCAGTCCAGGCAGTCTTCCTTCCCTCCATGAGGTCAGAGATTGTTTCCCACATGGACTTTGCAGTCTTACACTTATCAAATCTTGTATGAGATGATCCTGACCAAATATCAGAAATGATCTGTCGAACCAGCTTGTCCAAGTTGAAAAGTGAGAGCTCAGTTTCAGACATCTCTGTGGGACTCTTAGGGATATGGAGATCTTCTCAAAAGTCAGAAGCCTTCATGGGAATGAAGGGACCCTCTTCCACAATGAATAAATCATGTGGGTCAATGGCTTCCAGATGAAACTGAACTCTCATTTTACAGATGGGAAAATATTCTTGTGTATCCAGGTAGTCTCAGGAGAGAGACATCTGGGTATAGCTCTATGCTTGAATCTTGTTTCCTCCTCGACACTAGACACAGGATCTTACTAAAGGTGTTAACCTTATTGATGAGTAACCTCCCTCTTATACAACTTGAAAGTATCTAGTGTCAACCTAATCCACCTATGGGGGGGGGGGGAATAGGTGTCATGCAGTCTTTTTCGGATGTAAACTAACCTGCACAAGTAAGCAAACAGAACACAGAAAACACAAAGAATTATAGTGGTTCCCCGATTTGGGTACGTTTACTTTCCCCCTTCGACCTATCTCTAACTAAGGGATGACTCGGTCACTTCTTCAAACGGATTGAAATCCAATCCTCACACTAGGAGCAACGCTCCCCTAACCACAGAAGGAACCCTTCCTACAACAGAGTCACAACTCCACCACAGCGGGTTGCACTCAACCCTTACTACTAGGAATGAAAATTCATTCCTTTACAACAAAATTAAATGTAAATAAAAATACAAACAATGCTTTGGAGATTCTGATGTCCTTCTTCGTTCGTTAAATCTTCCACGAAAAGTACGAAGAGTCCACTACCGGATTTCTCACTTGTAATGGATCTTGTCAAGATCGGCGGTGACAAGTAAGTGCGGCGGCAATACTTTGTAGATCCAAACTTCTTGACGAAGCAAGCTAGGTCTTCGAACGATCTCAGTCGGATCAAACGTCTCAACCGATTTGGAAGGGAGAAAAAGTCTCGTTCAACGAATCGGAAGACAAGAGATCTCTAGAGAGATATGTGAGCCCGGCTGCTTGCCTCGGTTCTGTCGTCGAAAGATCAGAGATGAATATAGATCAGCGGCGGCGACTTCCTTGCGAGTGGCGACGAGCGATCGGCGGTTTCCACGATACGATAGGTCACGACATTGTCTTCTTTTTGTATTTCGTATTCCGATCGGTTTTTGTACTGTAGACAATAGAGATAAGTCCGTATATATACACAAAGGCAAACCCTAGAAGGCCGTTGTCGGGCCTTCCACGGAAATCCCGACATCTGGCCGAACAGAGCACGGCAAGCTGGACTGGTCCAGCGAGCAGCAAATTCTGCCTAAGTGAAAATCGGCGGGAGTCGTTTGTGATTCCCGTGGATGTCGTCGAGAATCACTCTCGACTCCCGTCGATTCTGCCTTGGAAGAAATTCGGTTTGACATTTTCCAGCCAGAATAAGTCGACGGGAGACACTAATTGATTCCCGTCGAAGTCGGTGGGAATCACTAACAATTCCCATCGAAGTCGAAGGGAATAACTAGCGACTCCCGTCGAAGTCGGCGAGAATCACTAGTGATTCCCGTCGATTTTGACTTAGAAGAATTTTCCTTCTTCCTTCTTTTGATAACTTGGTCCTTGACTCATCCTTGCTCCATCTTCTGCTCTTAATCTACCTTGACCCTGTACTTGAAAATAAGTACACTCCAATAGAGAGATCACGCGAGAATCAACACACTAATCTACACAACGAGGGATTACGTTGCGCAGACCCGTATATAATTACCCACGGCACCCTGACATTGTTGTGTACTTAGCATGGAATAGCTGCAAGCACAACTTGATAGAAGAACGTCAAATACATTGTGAATCCATCTTATCTTGACTGGAGTTTTCTTCAAATCCGGGTAATTGTGGATACGATACCAAACACTGTGGTTCCAAGAACCACCTCTCAAAAGACTCTTGGGGATGCTGACATGACCATGACTTTGAGACAAGCTCAAGATCCTAACAGGACAATCAAATTTGCTAAGTCTTCTGACTCTCACAAGAACATTTAGATTGTTTATTTTTTTTGTTTGTCTCTATGATTATTGTGAACAATTTGAGTGCATAGCTTTATAAAGGTACTGATAGCTTATTTACTATATCAATTATCTCAATTTTATGCCATGATTACTTCATTTTGTATTATGGTCTCTATATGTTCTATTTGTTTGAAGTAACCTAACCCAAATAGGGGGAGATTGTTGGAACCCCTAATTGATTTGGGCTAGGTTCTCTTCTTAGGTTGTTGGAACACCCTATTACTAATTTGGGTAAGGATCACTATGTTTGTCTTAGGAAACCAGGTTGACCTAGTTGTATAGTTGTAAAGGTCAACATTAGAATGAGTCTAGGGCTTAGAACTTAGGTTTGAAGCTGCCCCCAGGACCATTCCAATGTCAAGGATATAGAGCCAAGTCTAAGGCAATTCTCGTCGAGCTCAGGTCGACGAAACGTCGAACTCGGTTCGACGCTCTTTGAGCTCAACTTGATAAATCGTCGAACTCCGGTCGACGATCTTCGAGCTCAGATCGACGATCACTCTTCAGTTATTCTTCAGGTCGCTGAGCTCGGTTCGACGATCTTCGAGCTCAGTTCTACGTTTTCTGTCTGCTTGATCTCATTCCATCTCTGAGCTCAGTTCGACGATCGTAGAGCTCAGATCGACGATTATTCTGAGAGATCGACGCTTTTAAGGATTCAAATGCTGTTATTCTTTGGAATGTTTTTGAATGCTATCAACATTTATGACAAGAAGATCTGCCAGTCGTTTGTCTTTATTCTGGAGCAAGTTTTAAGGAATTGTTCAGGAAATATTTTATTGGACCTTCCTCTAAAGACAAGACACTTTATGGAAGACATTTATGACTGCCAACGGCTATCCTTGACAAGAATTCTTTTCAGAGAATAAGATCCTTCTTCTTTTCTTAAGAAACATAGAGAGAATATACAACACTCAGAGAACAATAAGAAAAAGTGGTGACAGATAACAAGTGATAAAGAATTAGAAGAACAATCTTCTTGCTTACTAAAAAGTGTTCACAACTTCATCTCAAGAACTCCAGACACCTCATCTCTCAGTCTTCTTGCTGAAACAATCTTTTGCTGGAGATCAAAGTTCTGAAGACCTATCACCCTAGATCAAAGCTTCCTTTCCTGAACCAGTCTACATCTCAGGGGGAGCTTTGACAAAAGATCCACTAAGTCTTCTCTCATTTGATTTGAGAACAGAGAAGACAACTTCATTTCCTTTTCCTTTTTATTTTCCTACTGTAAAAGGGTTCTTGAACTCCCTTCAAAAGTTCTGTCTGGTTCTGAGACCCTTGTCAAAACTCAGTGGTGGCAAGACACCTTATCAAAAAATCCAGTTTTGGTTTTTGAGCACCTTATCAAAAGCTCATTGGTGTCAGGACACCTGATCAACTCATCCTGAGTGGATTCCTACCAAGGGTGGTAGAAGAGTGGATGTACCCAGGTTTTTGGGGAACCACTATATTTCCTTGTGTCTACTGGATTGTTTGTGTGATTATTGCTGTGTGTTGTGTTCTTAATTTCTTGCTTCTTAAATTTCTTTCTAGCACTCTACACTATTGTGTAAATTAAATTTTATATGTGCTGATATTCTCAAAACTGTGAAACTTATTTGAATAAACTCTATTCACCCCCCCCCCTCTAGAGTTGAGATAGATCTTACCCTCACTTTCAATTGGTATCAGAGGGAGGTTGGTTGCTCATACAGGCTAACACCTGAACCAAAAGATCCTTGATAAGATCAATCTCTTAAGAGGGTTATTTTCTTTATATCTTATATTATTCAAAGACATGGCACAGAACAAGGATTATGCAAGCACCAGACCTCCATTGTGCAATCTATCTAAGTTTGCACTCTGGAAGGCAAGGATTAAATTATACATGAACTCTATTTATGATGATATTTTTAATTCTGTCTTGACAGTTTGTCCAAGTCCACTAGCAAGCTCAAGCACAAATGTTGTTCCACCTCCCTCAGGAACAGATGCAGACATAAAGAAATGGAAAACTGCAGATGCAAAGTCCATGAACATCTTAGCTCAGACAATGTTTGATGAGATATTTCAGAAAGTAGCTGACTGCAACTCAGCCAAAGGAATTTGGGACAAGCTCTCTAAAATTGTCTCTGGGTCTGCTGATGAAAGGAAAGACAGGATATCTCACCTCATAACCCAATATGAGAATTTCAAGAAAGGAGAGACTGAGTCAGTAGCAGATATGTACAACAGATTGAGTCTGATTGTCAATGAGCTAAGGACCTTGGATAAAGAAATCTCATTGACTGAGCTTAATGACAAGATCCTAATGTGCTTCCCCAGTACTTGGGATTCAAGAATCTGGCCAATCAAAGATGCCAGAAGTCTAAATGAAATCACTACTGAAACTCTCCTAGGCAAGCTCAAATCTTATGAGCTGCTTATCAAGAAGAGAGAGGAAGAACAGAAGGCTGCTTCACCAGCCTCAAGGAAAGAGAAGTCAATTGCTCTCAAAGCTATTGAAGATCAGCCTGAAGAAAAACTCACAGGCAATGAGGAATTGGTTAGCCTACTGGCCAAAAGATTTTACAAGCTAGCCAGAAAAGACTTCAGAAAAAGGCCACACAAAGGACATGACAAACCAAGGTATGATAAGTCAAATAATAATAACAAAGAAATCATATACTTTGGTTGCAGGAAATCAGGCCACATTGTGCCTGACTGTCCAGAGAACAAGAACAAGGACAGAAAGGATAGAAGAGAAAGAAGAAAATAAAAAGATTTTAAAAAGAACAGCTCAGACAAAGCCTCCTCTAGCAGGAACAAAAATACAAGGAAGGGTTTTGTTGCTGAGACATGGAGTGAGACAGAAGAAGATTCTGAAACTTCATCTAGCTCCAGTGATGATGAAGATGATGCTGATGAGAAAGAATTATGCATGATGGCTATCAATGCCTCACAGCAAAACTCTGATGAAGAATCAGATTCAGATTCAGAAAATCAACCAGAGGAACATCAGGTAATTAGCTCTTTTGATTTTAATTCTGAGGACTTCAAAAATGAATTTAAGACATTGTGTTGGATTTACTATAATCTGAAAAAGAGATAATCTCTCTCAGAAATAAATTATCTGAATACAATGTCCTAAACTCAAATAACCTCAAACTCTCTGAGGAGTTAGAATGCTGTAGGGAGGAGGTAGCTTCACTGAAAAGTGAACTATCAAGGGCCAAAAAGTTTGAAGAATCCCTAAATGGGAGAAGTATCAGACTGATGGACATTACAAGCACAGTGAACTCTAGATTCAACAATACACTGGGTTTGGGTGCCTCATCCAGCCAACCTATAATATTAACAACTCCAATCAAATTTGTCTCTGACAAAGGAAAGGGAGTAATAGAGGTAGCTAGGAAGAATGCAGATCTGTCAGAGAAAACTTCAGTTCAACAGATTGCGTCGAGCAGAGCTCGACGATCGTCGAACAGAGCTCGACGATCTAACCACAAATCGTCGACCTCAGCTCGATGATATCCAAACTCTGAACTTCAGTATAATCGATCTTCGAACAGAGATCGACGATCTGACCGAAGATCGTCGACCTCAGCTCGACGATCGTCGAACAGAGATCAGGTCTGTGAACATTCCTTCAATGGCACGTCTAGATTCAATCCTAGAGGTCCCACATCCCAAGGCTTTAACCCCTATACTGAATGGATAGTACCTCCTAGGAGATACCATCCTGAAGGCTATAAGAGTCAACCTGGGATGTCTTTTATTTCTGAATTCAAGGGGTATCAACCTAGGCCCAAGGTTAACTGGGTCAAAAACAAATAAGCTGCTCATGTGCAGGTGAAGACCTATCCAGTATCTAACCAACAATGGTATCTGGATAGTGGGTGCTCAAAGCACATGACAGGGAACAGGGAGAACCAATCATCCTTCATAACCAAACTTGGACCCAAGGTGATTTTTGGTGATTCAAATTTTGGTCAAACCAAAGGATATGGTGCTGCTCAGATAGGCTCAGTGACTTTTAAGAAGGTGGCATATGTAGAAGGACTGAAGCACAATCTGATAAGTATAGGTCAACTATGTGATGAAGGATACAAGGTGACTTTCAACAAATCCCTGTGCAAGATCAAGTCAGAGAATAACACAACTGTGTTAACAGGTAAAAGGACAGGTAACATTTACTTAATAGACTTTCTTTCATCTAAAGTAGATATCTGTTTATTCAATTCCATATCTAAGCCTAATATTTTGTGGCATAAGAGACTAGGACATCTAAACCTTAGAACCATTGCTAGGCTATCCAAGGACAACCTTGTTAGAGGACTACCTTCTGGCCCCTACAAGAAGGAAGGACTTTGCAAGGCTTGTCAATTAGGCAAGCAAACCAAAAATAACTTTAAGTCACTTAATAAGAGTGATTCACCTAGGATTTTGTATTTGTTGCACATGGATCTTTTTGGACCCATATCAGTACAAAGCCTAGGAGGGAAGTCCTATACTTTAGTGGTTGTAGATGACTTCTCAAGATTCACTTGGGTATTCTTTCTGAGGAAGAAGTCTGATAACTTCAAGTGTTTGACAAATTTTCTCAAATGCATTCAGATTGAGTTCAACACTCACATTGCCCTGATCAGAAGTGATCATGGGACAGAGTTTGATTCTCTTCTCATGCAAGAGTTCTGTCAAAGTGAAGGGATCAGGCATACTTTCTCAGCTCCTAGAACTCCTCAACAAAATGGGGTAGCTGAAAGGAAAAATAGAACCCTAATTGAATCTGCTACTACATTGTTGACAGATGCTCACCTACCTCTATCCTTTTGGGCTGAGGCAGTGAACACCTCCAACTATGAATTTAATAGAAGCCTGATACATAAACTAAAGGGCAAGACTCCCTATGAATTGCTCAAAGGGAAGAAACCTAAAGTAAATTATTTTAAAATTTTTGGCTGTATTTGTTATATTCATAATAATGACAAGAAACATCTAGCAAAATTCCAAGCTAAAGCTGATGAAGGAGTGTTTCTGGGATACTCCATGATCAGCAAGGCCTATAGGGTATATAATAAATCATCTTGTAAAATTGAAGAATCTGTTCATGTTACTTTTGATGAGACTAACATGTGTTATAAGGAGAAGTCTACTTCTACCATAGAACCCTTGCAAGTACAATCTATATCAGAAAATATGGACAGATTACAGGTTAAAGAAGAGGATACAACCTCTCAACCTATTCAGCAAAAGAATGAAAGCAGTGATGATGAAGAAGTACAACTTCTTGAAGAAAAACATCCTGAAGAGCCAGTTGTTGTTCCACTAGAGGAAACAACAACACAGGCTGGTGAACAATCAACACCCCCTGTTGATTTAGTAACAACAATAAATCATCCAATCACCCAAGTAATTGGAGAGATCTCAGCTGGTGTGCAAACCAGAAATCAGGTCAACTAGAACCTGATGCACACTTGCTTCCTATCTCAAGTTGAGCCTCAATCCATTCAAGATGCAGAGCAAGATCCACACTGGATCATTGCAATGCAAGAGGAGTTGCATCAATTTGAAAGGAATAAGGTTTGGGAACTAGTGCCTAAGCCAAAGGATCACTCCATTATTGGAACAAAGTGGGTTTTCAGAAACAAGCTGGATGACCAAGGAATTTTTGTCAGAAACAAGGCAAGGCTAGTTGCTCAAGGCTACTCTCAACAAGAAGGAATAGACTATGACCAGACCTTTGCACAAGTTGCAAGGTTAGAGGCCATTAGAATATTTCTAGCTTATGTAGCTCACAAAGGCTTCAAGGATTATCAGATGGATGTGAAGAGTGCATTTCTCAATGGGGACATCAAAGAGGAAGTCTATGTTAGACAACCTCCAGGTTTTATCTCTCTAACTCACCCTGATTATGTTTTCAAATTGCATAAAGCATTATATGGTCTCAAGCATGCTCCTAGAGCATGGTATGAGACCCTAGCATGCTTTCTTCTAGAAAATGATTTTATTAGGGGGAGAGTAGACCAAACTCTTTTTAGTAGAACCCATAAGTCCCACACCCTACTAGTACAAATTTATGTAGATGATAGCATATTTGGATCTACTGATTCAAACTTGTGCAGAAAGTTTTCCAACCTAATGCATTCCAAATTTGAAATGAGTAGCATGGGTGAGCTCTCCTTCTTCTTAGGATTGCAAGTAAAACAGCATGCTGAGGGCATATTTTTTTCCCAAACCAAGTATGCTAAAGAATTGGTTAAGAGATTTGGTATGTCTGAGGCATCTTGTATGAAAACACCCATGCATACCAATGCTATATTGGATGCTAATGAACATGGGAAACCAGTTGATCAGACAACATATAGAGCAATGATTGGCTCTCTATTGTACCTTACAGCCAGTAGGCCAGATATAATGTTTGCTACATGCATATGTGCTAGATTCCAAGTTAGCCCTAGAGAGTCACACCTAACTCTAGTAAAAAGGATTCTTAGGTATGTAAAAAGTTGTCCAAATCTAGGACTCTGGTATCCAAAACACTCAGGATTTGAATTAACTGGATTCTCAGATGCTGATTATGCTGGATGCAGAATAGACAGGAAAAGCACCAGTGGAACAAGTCAGTTCCTTGGTGACAGACTTGTCTCCTGGTTTTGTAAGAAGCAAACATCTGTGTCAACTTCAACTGCTGAAGCTGAATATATGGCTGCAGGCAATTGCTGTTCACAAATATTGTGGATACAAAATCAGCTCATAGACTATGGCTACAACTTAGAGAAGTCTAAATTTTTTTGTGATAATACTAGTGCTATCTCTATAGCACAAAATCCAGTCCTCCATAGTAGGACAAAACATATAGAGATTAGGCATCATTTTCTTAGGGATAATGTAGAGAAAAACAAAATAGAACTTTAATATATACCTACTTATTTGCAAAGGGGAGATATTTTCACCAAGCCCTTGGATGAAAAGAAACACAGTTTCTTCCTAAATCAGTTAGGCATGTTAGATGGAGGAAGCCTAAACTTACTTACAAGATATTTGAAAAGATAAAACAGACCAAGACTAGGCTAAAAAAAAAAATCAGTTCCTTTTGTGTCTGTAAAATAGGTTTTGTCTCTGAACTGTGCTCGACATTTTTCCAGAAATCGTCGAACGAAGATCAACGATTTTCCAAAAATCGTCGAACAAAGATCGACGCTTCCGAAGTCGTCGATCTGAGTTCAGAGCCCTCGCTAGCTCTAGGCCTTTTCTCTTTCTTATCAGAGGTCGTCGAGCGGAGCTCGACGCTTTTCAACATCGTCGAACGAAGATCGACGATATTGACGTCACTTCAGATTCCCTCTGTAGCCCAAATCGTCGAGATGAGATCGACGTTCTGTCGAACCGAGCTCCACGATTTTCCGTTTCGCCGTCGAACCCTAATATAAAATCATTTCCGTGGCCGTTGTTCACCTTTTGCGCTTTCACTCTCTGCAACTTTCTTCGTTTTTCCCTCCAAATCATCTACGCTTGGTCGTGTTTGGTTTTTTGTGTTGCAGGTGCAAATGGCTGATTCCAGTGCTGCAATCTCTAAGATGAAATTTGACACCGGATTTGACATTGATATAAACTCGTTTGATGGAAGCGATCAACGCTTCAAGGATATTCTCAATCTTTTCAGAGAACAACAGCTGATCCAAATAATGACTACCCGGATAAAGATTGCTTCAGAAGAGATCAAAGAGTGGTGTTTTACAGCGACAGATGAGACTGAGAACTTTGTCGTCGGTATCATAAAAGGGACCCAGGTACAAATGTCCCCGGCTCTCTTAACATATGTTTTTCATCTTAGTTCTGGAAATGATTCTATTGAATTATCTGGAGAAGAATATGATTCTATGCCTGATAGAATGGGGCACAATGCTGTAAACCCCAACAAACTGCTGAAGAAAAATTTATCTATAGAATTTCAATTCTTGGCTGATGTTGTCGGGAAAGTGCTTCGGGCCAAGCACTCAGCCCATGATACCATTTCTAGGTATCAGTTTTGTTTGATGGCAGCCTTAATTGATAAGAAACATCTTGACTGGGGATCAATCTTCTTCAACCTGATTAAGAAGAAGATAAATAAGACTGCTGTCAGTTTTGGGAGAATCCTAGGGGTCTATCTGCACTCCAGATGCCCTGAATTGCTAACCTCCTCTGGGATGTTCATTAATGCATCAAAAAGGCTCTCCTGTGCCCTGTTCAGCAAATGGGACAGGCAAATTATCAACCCTACAAGAGCTGCTGCACCACTCTCTTAAGGCACAAGGACTGCTTTAGTCACTCCACCTCTGCTCTCTGCTCCAGCAGAAGTGTTGCCTGTCTCTCCTCCTCCTCCAGCTGCATCTACCCCAGCCATTTCCTCCTCTCCTCCAGTCACCACCATAACCATATCATCCTCTATTACCATTTCCTCACCAGTTTCATCCCCTCCAGCATCTACTTCAGAGGAATTCCACCCTCTCTTCTCTTATTCAACCTTCACCTCACCATCATTCTCCCTCATAGAGGATTCCTTTATGGATGATTCTCCTTCCACTCCTCCTGAGCCACCCTCTACCTCCTCTTTTCAACAAATGCTTCATGACATCCTTTCCCAACCATCCTTCACACCCTCTCTTGCTTCACCCATCTCCACCTCAACCTCTTCTATCTCCACAATTCCACCCTCAGAGCCATCCATTCCTACTCCACCTACCTCCACATCTCCAGCTCCAGCCCACATCCCTCCATCAACCTTCTCTACTACCTCTTCTTAAGCCCCTCTTGAGTATGTAGATCTTCCAAGGTTGGCAGACAGACTCTATGAGTTGCTAGCTCCCAGGCTGACATCTCTGTTGGAGACTTCTTTGGCTCTACTCCTGAAATAAGTCCAGGAGTTGTCTACCAAACTTTCCTCCTTTTCCTCCTCCCAGGCAATCCCTTCTACTAGGTGCCTTGCTTCAGCTCATCTTGAACCAAGGCAGGGGGAGATGCCTCATAAAGAAGTGGATGTGCCTCAACCAGCTCCAGCTCCTGCTCCTGCTTTTGTACTGGACCTTCAAAGCTTGCTCTCTAAGTTTGATAAAGTACATTTCAGTTTTCTACTAGTACCTCAAGCTGAAGATTTGTCTAAGGCCATTGTGCCTATATCTGTCTGTGATCCGAGCCATATTGCCTCTTACATAAATTCCTGGAAGGCTGTGGATATTCTTGATGCTACTACTAAGGCCATTGTGCCTCTTGTTGTTTAAACTGCTGCTGCTGAAGATATTGAAATGGTTCCAGTAACTGCTGCTGATGAAACTGCTGATAAAGAACTTGCCTCCTATCTAGAAGCTCCTACACCTGCTGCTGCTCCTGCTCAAATTTATGATGCTGCTCCTGCCCTGACTGCTGATCAGTTGATGTTACAAGAGAAATACTTGAAAAGCATTGATGATCTGTATGACAGACCTCAAAGCTCAGATAGTGATCAATTCCAAACTGAATCAGATGACTCTGCAAATACCATTGCCAAGAAGAGGAAGCCCAGAAGTAAAGCCATAATGTCAGTTCCCCCAGCTCAGGCAAAGAATTCAAATGATATTCCCTATTATATTCTGCATGGTTGCCCCATATCTGAACCCTGGATGCAGTTCTCCAAGATCCAACTCAAGGCTATGAAGAAGAGAAGGAAGCTAGATAAGTATGAGAAAGGATATTCACAGTATCAGCCTCCTCCTCCTCCTCCAGATTCTGGTTCAGGCTCAGCCTCTCACGCTCGAGCTTCAAGGCAAAGCTCCTCCCAGTCTTATCAGAAATATTATCAAAGGGGGCAACATCAAAGAGGATATCAATCTAGAAGGGGTCATTATAGAGGAAGCCAGAGAGGACACAGATCTCATCAAAGGGAAGGACAAGGCCATACTGACTCTACTACAGGTCCTTTCCCCTACATGCTAAAAGACACAGTTATCTCCAGGACTCCTCCTACTGCTTCTGAATCCTTCAACAGGTATGAACCTCCTGTTCCTTTTGAGGATCCTGAGAACAATCCTCTATCCTGGACAGCTAGAATGAAAGAGCTGGCTACTCTTGACCAAATAAAGAAAGCCAGAGAGCAAGGCAAGGACACTTCCAATATAACAACTTTATCAGATCAGAGAAAGAAAGAATTGGAGAAATATACATCAAGGAAATTTTTCAACCCAGAAGACTATATGAAGCTGCACCCTGAGGCTGTAGTTCCAAGTCCCAGATCTCAAACTTCTCTAGGTGCAGAAGATGATAGAAGATCCAAGAAAGAAACCTTGAATCCCAACAGAGAAATTATGTTTAAAAAGGGAACTGAGAAGAAGTAAATTGTGTAAGCTGAACATTCATCCTCCTCTGGATAATTGCTACTATTTTATCTGTGATCTGCTTGCTGCTATATCTTTGCTTGGTTAGCTCTTATTTTGAATGTATGCTTATTCTTTTCCTGATTTTGTTTGTAAATAGTAATCCTAACCCAAATAGGGGGAGATTGTTGGAACACCCTATTACTAATTTGGGTAAGGATCACTATGTTTGTCTTAGGAAACCAGGTTGACCTAGTTGTATAGTTGTAAAGGTCAACATTAGAATGAGTCTAGGGCTTAGAACTTAGGTTTGAAGCTGCCCCCAGGACCATTCCAATGTCAAGGATATAGAGCCAAGTCTAAGGCCATTCTCGTCGAGCTCAGGTCGACGAAACGTCAAACTCGGTTCGATGCTCTCTGAGCTCAACTTGATAAATCGTCGAACTCCGGTCGACGATCTTCGAGCTCAGATCGACGATCACTCTTCAGTTATTCTTCAGGTCGCTGAGCTCGGTTCGACGATCTTCGAGCTCAGTTCGATGTTTTCTGTCTGCTTAATCACATTCCATCTCTGAGCTCAGTTCGACGATCGTAGAGCTCAGATCGACGATTATTCTGAGAGATCGACGCTTTTAAGGATTCAAATGCTGTTATTCTTTGGAATGTTTTTGAATGCTATCAGCATTTATGACAAGAAGATCTTCCAGTCGTTTGTCTTTATTCTGGAGCAAGTTTCAAGGAATTGTTCAGGAAATATTTTATTGGACCTTCCTCTAAAAGACAAGACACTTTATGGAAGACATTTATGACTGCCAACGGCTATCCTTGACAAGAATTCTTTTCAGAGAATAAGATCCTTCTTCTTGTCTTAAGAAACATAGAGAGAATATACAACACTCAGAGAACAATAAGAAAAAGTGGTGACAGATAACAAGTGATCAAGAATTAGAAGAACAATCTTCTTGCTTACTAAAAAGTGTTCACAACTTCATCTCAAGAACTCCAGACACCTCATCTCTCAGTCTTCTTGCTGAAACAATCTTTTGCTGGAGATCAAAGTTCTGAAGACCTATCACCCTAGATCAAAGCTTCCTTTCCTGAACTAGTCTACATCTCAGGGGGAGCTTTGACAAAAGATCCACTAAGTCTTCTCTCATTTGATTTGAGAACAGAGAAGACAACTTCATTTCCTTTTCCTTTTTATTTTCCTGCTGTAAAAGGGTTCTTGAACTCCCTTCAAAAGTTCTGTCTGGTTCTGAGACCCATGTCAAAACTTAGTGGTGGCAAGACACCTTATCAAAAAATCCAGTTTTGGTTTTTGAGCACCTTATCAAAAGCTCATTGATGTCAGGACACCTGATCAACTCATCCTGAGTGGATTCCTACCAAGGGTGGTAGAAGAGTGGATGTACCCAGGTTTTTGGGGAACCACTATATTTCCTTGTGTCTGCTGGATTGTTTGTGTGATTATTGCTGTGTGTTGTGTTCTTAATTTCTTGCTTCTTAAATTTCTTTCTAGCACTCTACACAATTGTGTAAATTAAATTTTATATGTGCTGATATTCTCAAAACTGTGAAACTTATTTTAATAAACTCTATTCACCCCCCCTCTAGAGTTGAGATAGATCTTACCCTCACTTTCATAGGTTGTGATCCATGTTGTATAGAAGGGTCATATGTCATGTGATTTTTGAGTCTAGTCCATGTTCTTAAAGACAACAGTAGAAAGGACCAGCCTACAACACTGCCATAGACTCAAGACTTAGAAAGTTCAAGACTTAATATAAAGAAGATCTGCAATCATCGAACTCCAGTCTACGATCGTTGTGCTAAGCTCAACTAACCAAGAGACTATTCTCAGAGCTGAGCTCGACAAACATAGATCTCAGCTCGACGATCTGTGAACATAGTGATATCTCCTCTGTCAAACTTCAGTCGACAAACTAAGAACATCAGGTCGACGAACTCTGTCCTCAGTTCGACTAATTCTTTAGATCTCAGAGCCAAAGATCTCTCAGCGCCAAAGTTTACTCAAAGCCAAAGTTTACTCAAAGCCAAAGTTAACTAAGAGCCAAAGTTCACTCAACGCTCTCAACGTTATCAATGACTCAACACTCTTAAACGACTCAACTCCAGAATGGTGATCTAACACTCAATGCCATAGGACATCTCACTCAATGCCAGATCGATACTTCAACACTCAACATAAGAAAAATATTCTAGGTCCAGACTGCAGTCTCAGCTCTACGATCTTGGATCTCAGCTCGACGAAAGCCATTCTCAAGTCGACGAAAGCTGTTCTCAGGTCGAACAAAACTGTAAGGCATATTGTCATTTATTCTTTCCTTTTTTGTCTCCCTGTTTTATACTATTATAGGTCGTTAATGTTAGAGTTACCATGGCGATCTAGAAGTTGTCAAACATGTAATCTCACTGCCAACGCGATATGAGCCTTCAGGGTTGCACATAAGAGCATGTGGAGAAATTGGTAGATCGACTGTGTTGGTAAGGGTTACTAATCACCTCGCAGGATGGAGTCGGGCAAACGTTGCCAAAGGAATTTTGTCGAGAGTCGTCGAGTTTGACTCGATGACTAAGGCAAATTCGTCGAGAATCGTCGAGTACGACTCGACGAATCTCGACGAGTTCGTCGTGAATGATTCATCTAGACTCGTCGAGTATGACTCGACGACTCTCGACGAGTTCGTCGAGAATCATTCATCGCGAATGATTCGTCGAGAATCGTCGAGTGATACACGACGACTCTCGACGAATTCGTCGAGAATCAAAAGTGTTTGATTTCCGGCGATTGGTGATACTCGACGAATCTATCCCCGATTATCGACGAATCAGCAGATGATTCTTGTCGAATCTGTCTGCTAATTCTCGCCGAATCTGGATCTGATTCTCGCCGGACCTGTGCTAATTCTCGCCGAATGACTCTGAAACCCTAACTTGGGTGGTCTGCGGATAGCGGTGTTCTTTGGATTGTTTATGCCTTTGGTATAAATAGGGGACTTAGGGTTTTGGGGATATAACGATCATCAGGATTTTCCTGTATCCGGATCGAAGCTGACGGAAGAGTTCCGCTGATCTCCCGATCCGCCAAATCCCGACCCCGCCAGACGGAAATATTCCGCCGACGCCTGTTCGCTCCGCCGTCGACCTCATCTCCGGCAACCGTCGTCGGTCTTGCTTTCCCTAGCGCCGTACCTAGCAGTCCATGGGAAGTGCAAAGGTGCGATTGATCTTCTTCCCGACCCTTCGTGCGATGAAGCTTGGGGTTCTCCCGCTCGTGTGGATTTCTACAGAGATGTGGACGATATTCCACGTAGAACTCGCCACCGACAAGGACTCAAAGCTTGGAGCATCTCCGTTGAGTTGTGACTCAACGCCGCTAAGGTAATTTTTGCCTAGTTATTTGTTAACTTCTTGATTCAACTTTCATGGCCTGATCCCATCTCTTTTGGGTTGTCTTGATGTTTTATTCCTTCCGCTGCGTGCTCAAGCATTGTGCCATCCTCACAGAGAAATCCAACAGTGGTATCAGAGGGAGGTTTCGGCCACGATTATTGTATTGGAAGTTAGGTTATTCCAGTGCGTGTAAATCTTGGGATTTAGAAGTGTTCTAAATGTGTAGATTTATTCCTGGTACATCAATTTTTGATGGTTTTTCCGTGGGAGATCGGTGGGCCCATAACCCACAGGTTAGGGGCTCTGCCCCATGGAACTCTGCCAGGAACGTCTGGGATTTCATGGTTATTTCTAATTGTTAGAAATTGTTGTCTCCTTAGCAGTAACCGTCCCTCGATTGGTTAATGAACCAGTGTATTGTTTTGGATTTTGAATCCAACAATGAGAGACGAGCTTGTCTACTACTTTAAGTTGATTTGTCTTTGATTTTGTCTAATGCATGTAAATTTGAAGATTTGGAAATGTCCGGATGTTTAGATTTAGCCCTTCCTTCTATCAAATGTTGACAGTGCCAGGTTCTGCACATAAGGGATGAATGTGGCTTTGAGAAATATGTTTTTCTGTGGATGTGCACATTGATCAAATGTTGATCATGGTTAATTGTTAACCTATAATCAAACTCCCTTAATTTAATATTAAGTGTTCAGATGCCTTCCGATGGATGACACTCTTCCTGCCTCGATCGATGAAGTGTGAGCTTGCCAAAGCAAGGTGCATTAATCAATCTTGGTAAGGGTGCGAGCGGATAATTGTGATATCCCATTATCGACATCGGGTCAAGCTTAACTAGGTGAACTCAAAGGTTGAGTGCCTAGAGGCATAGGGTTGACATGCACCATTTGATGGATGCGAATAAGGGGTTATTCACCAACCATACAAGAATTGCATGAGGATGCAATTGGCAACCGTTGCCTACCTAAATAACCGCATTTTGAGAAGAAAGCCAAAGCTTACTCATTGTGTTGGTGAAATATGGATCATGTCCACTAAGAGAGTAGCTCGCATGAACTCTCCAAATTGATAGTGAGGGCAATTATTTCGAATAAAATAGTGGGAGTTTTAATTGAAGTCCAAATTAAAATAAATTGTATTTGAAATTTTGGTACTAATATTATTCTGCATGAATTCTTGTAAAATTCCATGGCAAGTGGTTCACACTCCACACTATCTCTCAGAGCCATCCTTGAGAAGGATAAGCTCAATTGAACTAACTACATGGACTGGTACAGGAACCTGAGAATTTTTTTCAGGCAAGAGCGAAAGCTCTATGTCTTGGAAGAAGAAGCCCCCGAGGTGCCGACCGGGTATTCTTCCCGTGCTGATAAAGATACTTATTAGAAGTATATTGATGACGCCTTAGACATAGAATTTCTTATGCTTGCCACCATGAACTCTGAGCTTCAGAGGCAACATGAGAACATGGGGTGCGGGGAGATTGACGAGCATCTCAAGAAAATGTTTCAAGGGCAGGCTCGTCATAGGGGGTTCGACGTCACAAAAGCATTGTTTCAGTTCAAGATGGGAGTTCGAGACTCAGTAGGGACTCACGTACTCAAGATGATTGGGTATATATAGACCTTGAAAGGCTGGGTTTTCGTCTGGGTCAAGAGTTGGCCACAGATCTTATCCTGCAATCGTTGCCGGACAGTTACGAACAGTTTGTCTTGAACTACAACATGAATGAGATAGACAAGACACTGCCCGAACTCCTAGGCATGTTGAGAACTACCGAGATCAATATAAAGAAGGCCAAGCCTGCCAGCCCCATACTGATGGTGCATAAGGGCAAGGGAAAGGCCAAGGGCTCTAAGAAGACGAAGGTGGGACCTATGTCACATCTCGAGCCCAAGTCTTCTGCACTGATGAAAAAAAAGAGCACGGTGAAGGAAGGGAAATGCCACTACTGTGGCAAGGCTGGTCATTGGAGGAGGAACTATCCTTCTTATATTGAGGGTCTGCAGAAAATGAAGGGAGGTATGACTTCCGCTTCGAATATTTACGTTATAGAGATAAACCTTTCTGCTCCTTCATCTTGGGTATTAGATACCGGATATGGTTCTCACATTTGTACAAATGTGCAGGAACTGGGAAGGAGAAGATTGTTGAGTAAAGGGGAGGTGGACCTGTGCGTCGGCAATGGAGCAAGAGTTGATGCTTTAGCCGTAGGGATTTACCGTCTTTCTTTGCCCAGTGGGCTTGTTATAGAACTAGATAACTGTTATTTTGTTCCGGCCATAACTAGAAACAATATATCCATTTCATGCTTGGACATGATTGGATTTTCTTTTATAATTAAGAACAAGTGTTGTTCTATATTTAAGAATGATGTTTGTAATGCTGTAGCCCAATTGTTTAATGGTCTTTATGTTTTGAACTTGGACCATCAGATGTATAATGTAGAAAATAATAAAAGACTAAGAACAAATGACTCAAACCGTACATATCTCTAGTATTGTCGTTTGGGCCATATAAACGAGAAGCGCATATCCAAGCTCCAAAAAGATGGACTTTTGGACTCATTTGATTATGAATCATTTGAGCGATGCAAATCTTTTTTGTTAGGCAAGATGACTAAAGCCCCTTTCACTGGTTATACTGAGAGGGCTGAGGATTTCTTGGGTGTTGTACATAGTGATGTATGCGGACCCATGAGATCCATGGATAGAGGTGGGTATTTCTACTTCGTTACATTTACTGATGATTTCAGTAGATACGGATATGTGTATCTTATGAAGTGCAAATCCGAACCTTTGAAAAGTTATAAGAGTTCAAGAATGAAGTAGAAAACCAGTTGGGTAAAAGAGTTAAAGCACTCCTTTATCGAGGTGGCGAATACCTGAGTCATGAGTTCCGTGATCATCTAAAAGAGTGTGGTATTGTATCACAGCTCACTCCACCTAGAACACCACAGAACAATGGTGTGTCTGAGAGGAGAAATCGTACTTTGTTAGACATGGTACGTTCGATGATGAGTCATGCAGACTTGCCTGTTTCCTTTTGGGGTTTTGCTTTAGAGACTGCTGCAATGACACTGAATCGCGCTCCAACTAAAACGGTTCTGAAGACACCATATGAGATATGGACTGGGAAGCGACCTAGTATGTCGTTCATTAAAATTTGGGGCTGTGAGGCATACGTGCGACGTCAAATGCCTGACAAGCTGGAACCCAAATCGGATAAATGTTATATGGTGGGATATCCTAAGGAAACGAAAGGGTATTACTTTTACCTACCGTCTGAGAGTAAAGTGTTTGTCGCAAGGACTGGCGTATTCTTGGAGAAAGAGTTCTTATCAAGAAATACTAAAAATGTATAACTTGAAGAAGTTCAAGAACCACCAATAGTGAATGAACCGGAATTGGATTCTGAGACAGGACTACAAGATGTTGTAGCTAGAGAACCTGCTCAAGAAACACAAGTCCTACATAGATCTTGTAGACCTAGATTTGAGCCTGAGAGATATGGATTTCTCATGTCTCAAATAGGTAATGTGTTGCTTATGGATCATGATGATGAACCAGCAACCTACCAAGAGGCTATGAATGGACCAGACTCCGACAAATGGCTTGAGGCTATGCAATCCGAAATGGACTCTATGTATGCAAACCAAGTTTGGAACTTGGTGGAACCACCTGAATGGGTACGACCCATAGGGTGCAAATGGGTCTTCAAGAAGAAGACTGACATGGATGGGAATGTACAGACATTCAAATGGGGACTGGTGGCTAAGGGTTTCAAGCAAATTCATGGTATTGACTATGATGAGACTTTTTCCCATGTTGCCATGGTAAAGTTCATAAGGATACTGCTTACTATTGCTGCGTATTATGACTACGAGATCTGGCAGATGGATGTCAAAACGGCTTTCCTTAATGGAAACCTCCTTGAGGAAGTGTACATGACACAACCCGAGGGTTTTGTATTCCCAAATGAAGCCACTAAAATATGCAAGCTGAACAGGTCCATTTATGGACTGAAGCAGGCCACTCGAAGTTGGAATCTTCGTTTTGATGAGAGAATCAAAGAGATTGGTTTCATCAAGAATGAAGATGAGCCTTGTGTTTACAAGCGAATCAGTGGGAGCATTGTTGTCTTCCTGATATTGTATGTAGATGACATACTGTTGATTGGGAATTACATTCCTACCCTGAAAGTTGTTAAGAACAACTTAGGGAACTGCTTTTCTATGAAGGACTTGGGTGAAGCGACTTATATACTTGGTATTAAGATCTATAGAGATAGATCGAAGAAGTTGCTGGGTTTGACCCAGAGTACATACATTGAGAAGGTGTTGAAGCGGTTCAACATGCTTGAGTCCAAGAAAGGATTTTTACCCATGTCTCATGGTGTGAATCTCTCTAAGGACCAGTGTCCACATTCTTGTGAAGATAAGGACCGCATGAAGTTGATTCCATATGCTTCGGCAGTTGGATCAATCATGTATGCAATATTATGTACTCGACCTGATGTCTCCTTTGCTTTGAGCATGACTAGCAGGTATCAGTCAGACCTCGGTGAGTGTAACTGGATTGTAGTCAAGAATATCCTGAAGTACTTGAGAAGGACAAAGGATGTGTTCTTGGTGTACGGTGGAGAGGAAGAGCTCATTGTAAGTGGTTATACGGATGCTAGCTTCCAAACTGATAGGGACGACTCAAAGTCTCAGTCAGGTTTTGTGTTTTGCCTTAATGGAGGAGCTGTGAGCTGGAAGAGTTCCAAACAAGAGACAGTTGCTGATTCTACAACAGAGGCCGAGTATATCGCTGCATCTAATGCATCGAAGGAGGCTATATGGATTAGGAAATTCATCGGCGAGCTTGATGTAGTTCCTAGCATTGTTGGTCCCGTAGTTCTCTACTGTGATAACAATGGTACAATTGCACAATCTAAGGAACCTAGATCTCATCAGCGCTCGAAGCACATACTTCGGCGGTTCTATCTTATTCCTGAGATTTTCGAACGAGGAGATGTGAACATTTGCAGAGTACCGACTGAGGAGAATATTGCGGATCCACTGACAAAGCCTCTCGCGCAGAGAAAGCATGATGGTCATACTAGATCAACTGGTATGCAATACCTAAATGATCAACTCTAGTGAGTGCCTTGTGGGTTGTATGTAAACCTATATTCTGTTGGTTGTTTATTGTTTATTCAAATGATGAATTATGTAACTTGGTTTTTTTTTTACTATTAATGGCATGTTCTTTTATTATGTTTTCTCTATGCGATAGTTAAATATTATCATAATAAATACCCTTAGAATGTTCGCTTCCATAGGACATCAAGTACGTGACTTGAATGTGAGAGCCTATGATTTGTTTGATGCTTCATTCTTAAAAGGTCCCTGGTCTTTGTATCATCATAGAAGGTTAGGGTGATGATGATACCTTAAGACTAGCACGCGCGTTGACTGATGACCAGTTCTCACAGGTCATGATATTGTGATATCAAGTCATCACGTGGGTACTTGTTAATGAACAAGTTGTACTAAACAGACCCAACATGAGACTACTTTGTGGATTGTTATCTAAACGTATCACGAGTAGGTCTCAATTGACAATGGTGTTGTGGTCCTTTGACCTGAATTCACAACATTCATCAAGTGAGGAAGAGCGTTCTTTGATGCCATCTAAATTCTTCCTTGAGAAAGGTTGATGATAAGGGTGGTTGTTGGGCACGTTACAAATCATTTGGGTGTTTGTGTGTGAGCAGATATGGGATTTGTCCTCCTATATGAAAGGAGTTGCATCCATGGGCCCCTTGATGGAAATGGACTGAGAAATGCATGTCCATGCTTGGTTGAGCCAATATGTGATATTGTAGTCACCATTCTCTTGAAGTCCATTCTAGATCAAGAAATTTGGATTGAGCTATTATGAGGGTGACACGGTCCATGCCTCTAGTTCTTTCCGGATGTAAGGGACAAAGGTACAAAGACAACGATGTGACATTGTTCATAAAGGCTTATGAGTTATGAACTCTTATTGCTTGGGGAGCAATGAAGCATTGCTAGATGCCGCTCATTGTTTGTGAAGTTTTGGTTTGATACTTTCAAGATCAAGTGGGAGACTATTGGAGTTACCATGGTGATATAGAAGTGGTCAAACATGTAATCTCACTGCCAACACGATATGAGCCTGCAGGGTCGCACATAAGAGCATGTGGAGAAATTGGTAGATTGACTGTGTTGGTAAGGGTTACCAATCACCTTGCAGGATGGAGTCGGGCAAATGTTGCCAAAAGAATTTTGTCGAGAGTCGTCGAGTTTGAATCGATGACTAAGGCAAATTCGTCGAGAATCGTCGAGTATGACTCGACGACTCTCGACGAGTTCGTCGTGAATGATTTGTCGAGAATCATTCATCGCGATTGATTCATCGAGAACCGTCGAGTGATACTCGACGACTCTCGACGAATTCGTCGAGAATCAAAAGTGTTTGATTCCCGGCGATTGGTGATACTCGACAAATCTATCCCCGATTCTCGACGAATGAGCAGATGATTCTAGCCAAATCTGTCTGCTAATTCTCGCCGAATCTTGATCTGATTCTCGCCGAATGACTTTGAAACACTAACTTTGGTGTTCTGCGGATAACGGTGTTCTTTGAACTGTTTTTGCCTTTGGTATAAATAGGGGTGTTGGAACACCCTATTACTAATTTGGGCAAGGATCACTGTGTTTTTCTTAGGAAACCAGTTTGACCTAGATGTATAGTTAAAAAGGTCAACATTAGAATGTGTTTAGGGCTTAGAATTTATGATTGAAGCTGCCCCCAGGACCATTCAAGGAATCAGACTTAAAGCTGAGGCAAAGAAAATTATCGTCGAGCTTAGGTCGACGAAACGTCGAACTCCGTTCGACGCTCTCTGAGCTCAACTCTGCTAAATCGTCGAGCTCCGGTCGACAATCATCGAGCTAAGATCGACGATCTGTCTTCAACTTGTCCTTCAGGTCACTGAACTCCGGTCGACGATCTTCGAGCTCAGGTCGACATTTTCTGTCTGATGTTCATTCCAATCTCTGAGCTCAGGTCGACGATCGTAGAGCTCAGATCGACGTTTTTCTTGAGAGATCGACGACTTTGAGGATTCAAATTCAGTCAGCTTTTGGAATGATTTTCAAATTCTCTCAGCATTTATTTCAAGAGATCTGCTAGCCGTTTTCATTTATTCTGGAGCATGTTTCAAGGGATTTATCAGAGAATGTTTATTGGACTTTCCTACAGAAGATAAAACATTTATGGAAGGCATTTATTGACGGCTAACGGCTATCTTGGATAGAGGATCTTCAGAGGATCTTCAGAGATACATAACAAGAGACTACACAAGAATAGACAATCTACAACAACAAGAAATTCTCAGTACAGATTCACAGGATAATGAGATCAATTCAAAAAAAAAAAATCAAGTGATAAATCCTAGAGAATTAGTTGGCATACTAAAATGTGATCATAGCTTCAACATCAAGGACTCCAGACAATTCATATTTCAACCTCCGCTGAAACCATCTTCTGCTGGAGATCTGAAGCTTCTGAAGACCTATCACCTTAGCAAAGCTCTCATCTTTCTCAGGGGGAGCTTTGACAACAAAATCAATCCACAAAAGTCTTCTCTCAGTGATTGAGACAGAGAAGACTGTTGGGTCCGGCGTTCCTTCACTTGACCCGTGGCGCTCTGCTACTTATATAAAAAATTAAGTAGCGCCCCCTCCAACAGTCCGGGCTTTTAGTGCAGTTGGGTATGCGCTTGATCCTTCAATTGGTATCAGAGGAGGTCACGGGTTCAAGACCGGGGGGGCGCTATTAAATCCTGATTTTTCCCTTCTACCTGTGTGGGTCCGGTGGGTCAGGCAACCGTGGACATGTGTTAACCCCACCTCTGAGCCGTGTGGGCCATGTGGTAACCCCACCTCTGAGCCGACGGGTTGTGCTGGACGCCGGGGAGGGATTGTTGGGTCCGGCGTTCCTTCACTTGAACCGTGGCGCTCTGCTACTTATATAAAAAATTAAGTAGCGCCCCCTCCAACAGTCCGGGCTTTTGGTGCAGTTGGGTATGCGCTTGATCCTTCAAAGACATCTTCACCTTTTTCTTTTTCTTTTCCTGGTGTAAAAGGGTTATCAATACTCCCTTCAAAAGTCTTGATTCTGGTTCTGAGAACCTTGTAAAAACTCAGTGGTGGCAAGACACCTGATCAAAAAATCTAGTGTAGTTTTTGAGCACCTTATCAAAAGCTCATTGGTGCCCAGGACACCTGATCAACACATCCTGTAGTGGATTCCTACCAAGGGTGGTAGAAGATTGGATGTACCCAGGTTTTTGGGGAACCACTATAGTTCGTTATGTCTTCTGGTTTCTTGTGAATATTCTTTGCTGTGTGCTGTGGTTTTTATCCTTACTGCTTTAGTTTTATTTCTACATCAAAGCACATTACACCTATACATAAATTAAGCCTTTATTGCTAAGTTTTTTTTAAATTGTAAATTTACTTTAAAATACTCTATTCACCCCCCTCTAGAGTTAAGATAGATCTTACCCTCACTTTCAATTGGTATCAGAGGTAGGTTGGTTGTTCATACAGGCTAACACATGAACCAAAAGATCCTTGATAAGATCAATCTTTTAAGAGGGTTATTTTCATTATATTTAATTTTATATAAAGACATGGCACATAACAAAGATTATGCAAGCACCAGGCCTCCAGTGTGCAATCTATCCAAGTTTGCACTTTGGAAAGCAAGGATTAGACTATATATGAATTCTATTGATGAAGACATATTTAATTCTATTTTGACAGTGTGTCCAAGTCCACCAAGCAAGCTCAAGTACAAATGCAGTTCCACCTCCTTCGGGATCAGATGCTGAAATAAAGAAGTGGAAGACTGCAGATGCCAAGGCCATGAACATCTTAGCTCAGACAATGTCTGATGAGATACTTCAGAAGGTAGCTGAATACAACTCAGCCAAAGGAATTTGGGACAAGCTCTCTGAAATTGTCTCAGGATCTGCTGATGAAAGGAAAGACAGGAGATCCCATATTATAATCCAATATGAGAATTTCAAAAATTGAGAAGTTGAATCAGTGGCTGACATATACAATAGACTAAGTCTGATTGTCAATGAGTTAAAGACTCTGGATAAAGAAATCTCATTGACTGAGCTGAATGACATAATCCTAATGTGCTTCCCCAGCACTTGGGATTCAAGAATCTGGCCAATCAAAGATGCCAGAAGTCTAAATGAGATTACCACTAAAGCTCTCCTGGGCAAGCTCAAATCTTATGAGCTGCTCATTAAAAATAGAGAAAAAGAACAAAAGGCTACTTCTCTAGTCATCAGAAAAGAGAAGACCATAGCCTTCAAAGCTACAGAAGAGGAGCCTGAAGATAAATCTACAGGAAATGATGAGCTCCTATGTATACTGGCCAAAAGATTCTACAAAATGGCCAGAAAAGACTTCAGAAAGAGATCATACAAGGGACATGATAAGCCAAGGTATGATAAATCAAATAACAATAAAGAAATTATATGTTTTGGTTGCAAGAAACCAATACATATTGTGCCTGACTGTCCATAAAACAAAAACAAGGACAAGAAAGATAGAAGGGAAATTAGAAAGGAGAAAGACTTCAAGAAGAACACCTCAGACAAACCCTCCTACAGCAAGAACACACATACAAGGAAGGGATTTGTTGCTGAGACATGGAGTGAAACTGAAGAGGACTCTGAAGCCTCATCCAGCTCTAGTGATGATGAGGATGATGCTGATGAAAAGGAATTTTGCATGATGGCTATCAATGCCTCTCATATAGATTCAGAAGCAGAAGAGTCAGAATCAGATTCAGAAGCTCAACTAGAAGAAGATCAGGTAATCAATTCATTTGATTTCAGTTTTGAGGACTTTAAAAAAAGTTTAAAGTACTATGCCTAGATCTGTTGGAGTCTGAGAAGGAAATCACTTCCCTCAGAAAACAAATGTCTGAGTATAGCACTTTAAAATCAGAGAACCTCAAACTCTCTGAAGAGTTAGAATGCTATAGGGAGGAGATAGCTTCACTGAAGAGTGAACTATCCAAGGCCAAGCAGTTTGAAGAATCCCTTAATGGGAGGAGTATCAAACTGATGGATATCACAAGCACAGTGAACTCTAGACTTAATCGTACACTGGGCTTGGGAGCTTCATCCAGCCAGCCTATAGTTCTGACAACTCCAATCAAATATATCTCTGATAAAGGGAAGGAAGTTGTAGAGGTAACTAGGAAGAATGCAGACTTGCCAAAGAAAAATATAGTTCAACAGAATGCGTCGAACAGAGCTCGACGATCGTCGAACGGCGCTCGACGATCCAAGAAACGATCGTCGACCTCAGCTCGATGACACCTGAACTCTGAACTCCAGGATAATCGATCTTCGAACAGAGATCGATGATCTGACCCAAGATCGTCGACCTCAGCTCGACGATCGTCAAACAGAGATCAGGATTTTGAACAATCCTTCAAAGGTACATCTGAATTCAATCCTAGAAGTCCTACATCCCAAGGTTTCAACCCCTATACTGAATGGATAGTACCTCCTAGGAGATACCATCCTGAAGGTTATAAGAGTCAACCTGGGATGTCTTTCATTTCTGAATTTAAGGGATATCAACCTAGGCCCAAGGTAAACTGGGTCAAAAATATATAAGCTATTTATGTGCAGGTGAAGACCTATCCAACATCAAACCAGCCATGGTATCTGGATAGTGGGTGCTCAAAGCACATGACAGGGAACAAGGACAACTTCACATCCTTTAAAGCCAAGCTTGGACCCAAAGTAATCTTTGGTGATTCAAACTTTGGAACAACAAAAGGATATGGTGCAGTCCAAATTGGAACAGTCACCTTCAAGAACGTAGCTTATGTTGAAGGACTCAAGCACAACTTGATAAGTATCAGTCAACTGTGTGATGAAGGATATCAAGTGACTTTCAACAAAGCTATATGCAAGGTCAAGTCAGAGGACAACACAACTGTGTTGACAGATAACAGAAGAGGTAACATTTACTTAGTAAATTTTCATTCATCTAAAGTAGATATTTGCCTGTTCAATTCCATATCTAGACCTAATATTCTATGGCATAAGAGACTAGGAAATATTAACATTAGAACCATTGATAGGCTATTCAAGGACAAACTTGTTAGAGGACTACCTTCTTGCCCCTACAAGAAGGAAGGACTTTGCAAGGCCTGTCAATTAGGCAAGCAAACTAAAAATAGTTTTAAATCACTTAACAAGAGTGACTCATCTAGGATTTTGTATCTCTTACACATGGATCTTTTTGGACCCATTACAGTACAAAGCCTAGGAGGGAAATCCTACACTTTAGTGGTTGTAGATGACTTCTCAAGATTCACATGGGTGTTCTTTCTGAGGAAGAAGTCTGATAACTTCAAGTGTCTGACAGAGTTTCTCAAATGCATACAGATTGAGTTCAACACTCACATTGCCCTTATCAGAAGTGATCATGAGACAGAGTTTGATTCTCTTCTTATGCAAGAGTTCTATCAGAGTGAAGGGATCAGGCATACATTCTCAGCTCCTAGAACTCCTCAACAAAATAGGGTAGCAGGAAAGAAAAATAGAACCCTAATTGAATCTGCAACTACATTATTGACAGATGCTCACCTTCCCCTGTCCTTTTGGGCTGAGGCAGTGAACACCTCCAATTATGTGTTGAATAGAAGTCTAATACATAAACTGAAGGGCTAGACTCCCTATGAATTGCTCAAAGGGAGGAAACCTAAAGTAGACTATTTTAAAATCTTTGGTTGCATTTGTTATATTCACAACAATGACAAGAGATATATAGCAAAATTTAAAGCAAAAGCTGATGAAGGAGTGTTTCTGGGATACTCCATGATCAGTAAAGCTTATAGGGTTTATAATAAAACTACTCTAAAAATAGAAGAATCTGTTCATATTTCTTTTGATGAAACTAATATGTCTTTCAAGGAGAAGAATGCTTCTACCATAGAACATTTGCAGGTACCTTCTCTAGCTAAAGATTTGGACAGATTACAAGTTACAAAAACGGATGAAAGTAGTGAAGATGAAGAAGCCGCTCCACATCTGGAAGAAAATCCTCTTAAAGAGCTAGTTGTTGTTCCATAAGAGGAAACAGCAGCACAGGTTGGTGAACAATCAACACCACCTGTTGATTTAGTAACATCAAGAGATCATCCAATCTCCCAAGTGATTGATAACATCTCAGCTGGTGTGCAAATAAGAAATCAGGTCAATCAAAACCTGATGCACACTTGATTTATCTCTCAAATTGAACCTCAATCTATTCAAGATGCAGAGCAAGATCCACACTGGATCATTGCAATGCAAGAAGAGTTGCATCAATTTGAAAGAAACAAAGTCTGGGAACTAGTGCCTAAGCCAAAGGATCATTCCATTGTTGGAACAAAATGGGTGTTCAGAAACAAACTGGATGATCAAGGAATTATTGTAAGGAACAAGTCAAGGCTAGTTGCTCAAGGATATTCTCAAGAAGAGGGGATAGACCATGACCAGACCTTTGCACCAGTTGCAAGGTTAGAGGCCATAAGAATCTTCCTGGCTTATGCTGCTCATAAGGGATTCAAAGTCTACCAAATGGATGTGAATAGTGCTTTTCTCAATGGGGAGATCAAAGAAGAAGTCTATGTCAGACAACCCCCAGGTTTTGTCTCTCCAACTCATCCTGGTTATGTTTTTAAACTTCATAAAGCATTATATTGTCTAAAGTAAGCTCCTAGAGCATGGTATGAGACCCTAGCATGCTTTCTTCTAGAAAATGATTTTATTAGGGGGAGAGTAGACCAAACTCTTTTAATTAGAACCCATAAGTCCCATACCCTACTAGTATAAATTTATGTAGATGATATTATATTTGGTTCAACTGATTCAAATTTGTGCAAAAAGTTTTCCAAGCTTATGCACTCTAAATTTGAAATGAGTAGCATGGGTGAGCTATCCTTCTTCTTAGGATTGCAAGTCAAACAACATGCTGAAGGCATATTTATTTCTCAAACCAAATATGCAAAAGAATGGGTTAAGAAATTTGGGATGTCTGATGCATCATGTATGAAAACACCCATGCCTACCAATGCTGTATTGGATGCTGATGAATATGGGAAACAAGTTGATCAGACAACATATAGAGCAATGATTGGCTCTTTATTGTACCTTACAGCCAGTAGGCCTGATATAATGTTTGCTACATGTATATATGCTAGATTCCAAGTTAGCCCTAGAGAGTCACACTTAACTTTAGTAAAGAGGATTCTTAGGTATGTTAAAAGCTGTCCAAATCTAGGTCTCTGGTATCCAAAAGATTCAGCATTTGACTTAACTAGATTTTCAGATGCTGATTATGCTAGATGCAGAATAGACAGGAAAAGCACCAGTGGTCCTTGTCAGTTTCTTGGTGATAGACTTGTCTCATGGTATTGAAAGAAACAAACATCTGTGTCAACCTCAACTGCTGAAGCTGAATATATGGCTGTAGGCAGTTGTTGTTCACAAATATTGTGGATACAAAATCAATTCCTTGACTATGGTTACAACTTAGAGAAGTCTAAAATATTTTGTGACAACACCAGTGCTATTTCCATTGCACAAAATCTAGTCCTCCATAGTAGGACAAAACACATAGAAATTAGGCATCATTTTCTAAGGGATAATGTTGAGAAAAATAAAATTGAACTTCAATATATCCCAACTGATTTGTAAAGGGGAGTTATTTTCAACAAGCCCTTGGATGAAAAGAAACACAACTTCTTCCTCAATCAGTTAGGCATATTAGATGGAGGAAGCCTAAAATAAATTACAAGATTTTGAAAAGCTAAAAACAGACCAAGACTAGGCTAAAAACTTACCTCTTTTTGTGTCTTTAGGATAGTTTCTGTCTCTGAACTGCGCTCGATGCTTTCCCCAGAAAGCATCGAACGGAGATCGACGCTTACCCGAGAAACGTCGAACGGAGATCGACGTTTTCCCAAAACGTCGACCTGAGTTCAGAGCGTGTCAGATAGATGCATACTATCTCTTTTAGGCCTTCGATCGTCGAACTGAGATCGACGTTCTCTCTAGATTGTCAAACTGAGATCTACGATATTGAAGACCTTTCAGCTTCCATCAAGAGTCCTGATCGTCGAACGGAGATCGATGATCCTTCCTTTTTCGCATCGAACCCTAATATAAAATCATTTTTCGGCCGCCGCTCGTCGTTTACGCTTTCATACTCTCTGCAACTCTTTCCCTCCAAACTTTCTACACTTGGTCATGTTTACTCAATCTTTGCAGGTACAGATGGCCGCATCAGTTGCTGCTCTTTTAAAAATGAAATTTGATACAGGCTTCGACATCGACATGAATTCTTTCGATGGAAGCGACCAGAGATTCAAAGACATCTTAAATCTTTTCCGAGAACAACAGTTAGTTCAGATTATGTCCACCAGAGTGAAGATTGCAGCAGACGAAATAAAAGAATGGTGTCTTTCTGCCACAAATGACAATGAGAATTCTATAGTCGGCTCGATCAAAGGGACTCAGGTACCATTATCCCCCGCACTACTAACAGAAATTTTCAGCCTCAGTACTGGAAATAATTCTATTGATTTGTCTGGAGAAGAGTTTGATTCTATGCTAGATAGAATGGGTCACTCTGCTGTGAACCCTAATAAATTGCTGAAAAAGAATTTATCTATTGAGTTTCAATTTTTGGATGATGTGGTTGGGAAAGTGCTTCTGGCAAAGCACTCAGCTCATGACACTATCTCAAGATACCAGTTCTTTTTAATGGGAGCATTGGTTGTCAAAAAACATCTGGATTGGGGCTCCATCTTCTTTAATTTGATCAAGAAGAAACTCAACAAAAGCTGTGTAAGCTTTGGGAGGATCTTAGGGGTTTACCTGCACTCCAGGTGCCCTGAACTGCTGACTTTAAGTGGGATGTAGATCAATGCATCCAAAAGACTTACCTGTGCCCTTTTCAGCAGATGGGACAGGCAGATTACCAACCATAACAGGGCTGCTGCAACATCTGCCACAGGCACAAGGACTGTCTCAGTCACTCCTCCTCAGATCTCTGCCCCAGCAGAAGATTTGCCTACTTCTCCTCTTCCTCCAACTGTCTCTACCTCATTCATCTGAACCTCACCACCAATCTCCACCTTAGCCATATCCTCCCCCATTACAATCTCATCACCAATCTCACCTCCTCCAGCAACTACCTCAGAACATTTCCACCCTTTGTTCTATTATCCACCTGTCACCACTCCATCATTTTCTCTCTTGGATGACTCCTTCATGGATGATTCTCCTCCCACTCCTCCCGAGCTTCCCCCTACATCCTCCTACCAACAACTTCTATAGGACATACTCTCTCAACCATCCTTCACCCCATCCTTTTCCCCTACCATCTAATCCATCTCCAACCCAGTTACATCAATCTCAACACCTCCTACTCCTGAGCCATCCATCCCTATACCTCATTCCTCCACACCATCCATCTCATCAGTCCCAGCCAACATCATTCCAGCTACATCAACTCCTACCTCTACTCAAGCCCCTCTTGAGCATGTAAATCTTTCAGCTTTGGCAGACAGGCTGTATGAGCTGCTAGCCCCCAGGCTAACCTCTTTGCTGGAGACCACCTTGGCTCCACTTCTGAAAAATGTTCAGGAGCTGTCTACCAGGCTATCTACCTTACTCTCCCCTCAGGCAATCCCTTCTTATGGGTGCCTTGATCCTGTTTTCACTGAATCCAGGCAGGGGGAGATGTCTTATGAAGCTCTGGTTGTGCCTGAGGCTGCTGAAGGTTCAGTTCCTGCTCCTGTCTTTGCAGTGGATCTTCAGAGTCTGCTATCAGTATTTGATTCTGTGTATTTCAGTTCTCTGCCAGTGCAACAAGTTGATGATCTTACTAAGGCCATTGTGCCTATCTCAGTATGTGATCCCAGCCTGATTGCCTTATATGTCAATTCTTTCAAGGCTTTGGATGTTATTGCTTCCATCTCTATTGCTGCTGCTACTGCTTCCATTGAATCTTCTGATATTGAAATGTTGCCTATTGTTGATGATACTGCTGGTAAAGAACTTGCTATATATCTGCAAGAATCTGCTCCTGCTGTTGCTCCAACTTCTGCTCCTACTGCTGCTATAATTTCTACTGCTGCTGCTGTTCCTGCTCTGACTCCTGATCAATAGAAACAACAAGAGAAATATATAAAGAGCATTGATGATTTGTATGATAGACCCCAAAGTTCAGAAAGTTATCAGTTTCACACTGAATTTGATGACTCTTCTGGTACTATTGCAAAGAAAAGGAAGGCTAGAAGCAAGGCCATGATGAAGGTTCCTCCTGCTCAAGCCAAAGATGCCAATGACATTCCATACTATATTCTGCATGACTGTCCAATCTCTGAGCCCTGGATGCAGTTCTCCAAAAATCAATTAAAAGCTATGAAGAAAAGAAGAAAATTGAATAGATATGAGAAAGGATCTTCTCGGTTTCAGCCTCCTCCTCCTCCTCCAGATTCAGGATCAGGTGGAGGCTCAGCTTCTTAAACCCCAGCTTCAAAGCAAAGTTCCTCCTAGTCCTCACAAAGATATCATCCCAGGGGACAATACCGAAGGTGTTATCAGTCCAGAAGGGGACAATATAGAGGAAATCAAAGAGAACATAGATTTCAAGCAAAGGAAGGACAAAGGGACATGGACTCAACTCTAGGTCCTTTCCCTTATAAACTCAGAGAAAATCTTGATACTAGAACTCCTACTGCTTCAGAAACTGTCAATAGATATGATTCTGTAGTTCCTTTTGAAGATCCAGAGAACAATCCATTATCATGGACTGCTAGGATGAAAGAACTTGCTGCTTTAGATCAGCTGAAGAAGGTCATAGAACAAGGGAAAGACACTTCCAATATTACTACTTTATCAAATCAGAGAAAAGAAGAACTTGAAAGGTATGCATCAAGAAAATTCATTGACCCAGTGGACTACATGAAATTGCATCCTGAGGCTGTGGTTCCCAGGGCTAGATCTCAAACCTCCTTAGGTGCAGAGGATGATAGAAGGTCAAAGAAGGAAGCTTTTAATCCCAACAGGGAAATTCTATTTAAGAATGGAAGTGAAAAGAAGTAATATCTGTAAGCAGACAGTACAATCATTCTGAACATTTGCTGATATTCCATATGACTGCTGCTTTGTTGCTTGCACTATTCTTTTGTTTTAGTTTATTGCTCTTCTGTATGTTGTTGTTATTTTTATTTCTGAGATCTGTAAACAGTAATCCTAACCCAAATAGGGGGAGATTGTTCGAACACCCTATTACTAATTTGGGTAAGGATCACTATGTTTTTCTTAGGAAACCAGTTTGACCTAGATGTTAAGTTAAAAAGGTCAACATTAGAATATGTTTAGGGCTTAGAATTTAGGTTTGAAGCTGCCGCCAGGATCATTCAAGGAATCAGTCTTAAATCTGAGGCAAAGATAATTATCGTCGAGCTTAGGTCGACGAAACGTCGAACTCCGTTCGACGCTCTCTGAGCTCAACTCTGCTAAATCGTCGAGCTCTGGTCGAAGATCTTCGAGCTCAGATCGACGATCTGTCTTCAGCTTGTCCTTCAGGTCGCTGAGCTCCGGTCGACGATCTTCGAGCTCAGGTCAAAGTTTTCTGTTTGATGTTCATTCCAATCTCTGAGCTCAGGTCGACGATCGTAGAGCTATGATCGATGTTTTTCCTGAGATATCGACGACTTTGAGGATTCAAATTCAGTTAGCTTTTGGAATGATTTTCAAATTCTCTCAGCATTTATTTCAAGAGATCTGCTAGCCGTTTTCATTTATTCTGGAGCAAGATTCAAGGGATTTATCAGAGAATGTTTATTGGACTTTCCTCCAGAAGACAAAACATTTATAGAAGGCATTTATTGACGGCTAACGGCTATCTTGGATAGAGGATCTTCAGAGAATAAATCATTTTTTCTTCTCCAGTCTGATAGAGATACATAACAAGAGACTACACAAGAATAGACAATCTACAATAATAAGAAATTCTCAGTACAGATTCACAGGATAGTGAGATCAATTAAAAAAAAATTCAAGTGATCAATCCTGGAGAATTAGTTGGCATACTAAACAGTGATCATAGCTTCAACATCAAGGACTCCTGACAATTCATATTTCAGCCTCTGCTGAAACTATCTTCTGCTGGAGATCTGAAGCATCTGAAGACCTATCACCCTAGCAAAGCTCTCATCTTTCTCAGGGGGAGCTTTGACAACAAAATCAATCCACAAAAGTCTTCTCTCAGTGACTGAGACAGAGAAGACATCTTCACCTCTTTCTTTTTCTTTTCCTGCTGTAAAAGGGTTATCAAAACTCCCTTCAAAAGTCTTGATTCTGGTTCTGAGAACCTTGTCAAAACACAGTGGTGGCAAGACACCTGATCAAAAAATCTAGTGTGGTTTTTGAGCACCTTATCAAAAGCTCATTGGTGCCCAGGACACCTGATCAACTCATCGTGCAGTGGATTCCTACCAATGGTAGTAGAAGAGTGGATGTACCCAGGTTTTTGGGGAACCACTATAGTTCCTTGTGTCTTCTGGTTTCTTGTGAATATTCTTTACTGTGTGCTGTGGTTTTTATCCTTACTGCTTTAGTTTTATTTCTACATCAAAGCACATTACACCTATACATAAATTAAGCCTTTACTGCTAAGTTTTTTTTTATATTGTAAATTTACTTTAAAAAACTCTATTCACCCCCCCCCCTCTGGAGTTAAGATAGATCTTACCCTCACTTTCAAGGGGACTTAGGGTTTTGGGAATAGAACGATCATCGGGATTTTCCTATATCTGGATCGAAGCCGACGGAAGAGTTCTGCTGATCTCCCGATCCGCCGAATCCTGACCCCGCCGGACGGAAACGTTCCGCCGACGCCTGTTCGCTATGCCGTCAACCTCATCTCCGACGACCGTCGCCCGTCTTGCTTTCCCTGGCGCAGACCTAGAAGTCCGTGGGAAGTGCAAAGGTGCGGTTGATCTTCTTCCCGACGCTTCGTGCGACGAAGCTCGGGGTTCTCCTGCTCGGGTGGATTTCTGCAGAGACGTTGATGATATTCCACGTAGAACTTGCCACCGATAAGGACTCGAAGCTTGGAGCATCTCCGTTGAGTTGTGACTCAACGCCGCTAAGGTAATTTTTGCCTAGTTATTTGTTAACTTCTTGATTCAACTTTCATGGCCCGATCCCATCTCTTTTGGGTTTTCTTGATGTTTTATTCCTTCTGCTGCGTGCACAAGCGTTGTGCCATCCTCACAAAGAAACGCAACAGTTAATTCTCTGGATGATCAATGCTCTTATATCCTTTGAATTGAGCTGTTACTGGCAGCATTGATTATAAATATCATTCATGGAATTAACTACTTTTATCTCGGGACAGACATAGAATAGAATATATGACAGCATACTTGCTATTTTTATTCTCGAGATTCGGCTAAGCATTTATTGCAATTTCTTTTTGAATTCGACAAAGTTGCAATTATCACCAAAAGGATCTCTCAAAAAAGATACACAGATAGAGAGCTAATAAAAACACAGAGAAAAAGATAAACAGAAAAATGTGTGTGCTATCAACAAGAAATACAGGAGAAAGCATACAGAAGAAAATTGCAGTGAAAACAGTTCTCAAAAAATCTACTGCTCTAGAGAGAAGAAGAAGGAACAACCATCACCATCAAGAGTCATTCTTTCTTTCTCTCTTTGTTCTCAGGGATCTCAAGTGACAAGTTATTAAAATCAGTCAAGGATCTCTGAAGAGAAAAAAGGCCTACTCACCCTTTTGCAAAGCTTCCACTCCTGAACCAGTCAAGATCTCAGGGGGACCTTTGACAACAACACAAATCCACTAGTCTTCTCTCAGTTGTATTTGAGAAAGAGAAGAACACCATCACTCTCTCATCCCAACCTCTGTACAGTGTTAAAATTCCATTCAAAATGATTCCTGGTTGCAAGTCTCCTAACTAAACGACTTGAGGATTGGTTTTTTAGCACCTGATCAAAAGCTTAATGGTGGCAGTCACTTGATCAAAACCTGTAGTTGATTCCTACCTAGGGTGGTAGAAGAGTGGATGTACCCAAGTTTTGGGAACCACTATAAAATTCTTGTGTTGTCTGTGTGGCTGTGTTGTTTTCCCTTTATGCTTGTGCTGTGGTATATTCTTATTGTGTAGCTTAGTTTATCTTCTACACTTGTGCACCTATACACTTACACAATAGTAACCTATTTTATAAAAGATCATTTATCTCAGTAAAAATCAAAAGTTTTCAATAACTGTATTCACCCCCCCCCCCTCTAGAGTTTTTCAGAGATTACCCTAACTTTCAAAAATATATTGCGAACAAAAATAATTACCGAAAGGGTGCTACACACTAGAATAAAATTAACGCGGATCTTCTATCTAAAATACAAATCAGAAAAAAGAAAAACAAATAAATATAAGCAACAAATTCTAAAAACTAAAGCAAAGAAGAAAACATTAAATCTACAAATGGAAAATGGCTTCTATCTCGTATCTCCCTCTCCAAAAACTCCCAGAACTGTGTTCCCCGGCAACATCGCCAAAAATATGATGCGTTGAATGACAAGTGTACCGGTCGCACAAGTAATATAAAATGGGCGAATTTCCCCAAATATCAATCTCTTCAAGGAAAACAGTAAGGTGGAGTTAATTTTGAGGAGGACTTGAGATTGAAGTCCTTAAGTTGGGGTTAACGAAGGAGGTTATGATTGTTGCAGAAAAAGAAAGTAATGCACTATAAACTAATACTATGCAACGCCGCAATGCGATGCTTCGCCAGGTGGGATGGAAGACTGCACGGGCTGCTATGCACCGAATCGCTAGGAAGATGGATGAGTAGGCTTGCGGATAAGGTGGAGAAATCTGCAGAATTAGGTTCGAGATCACCTCTTTACTACGCACGTCTCTAGCAATCGCTAGATCGGCAAAACAAGATGCGGTGGAGGATGGAAATAAAGGCACAACTCAAGCAACTAAAGAGGTAAAACAAAACTAGTTCACATAGACATGAAACAAATATTGTTTACAACTAAAGTGCACATCATCTACATAAACAGATTTAAACACAAATATTCAACAAGAAAGCAAGAACAAGTCAAGAGATCGACCGAATCAGAAGGCTCGTCGAGGGGACGTGGAAAAACTCACCGAGTTGTCAATCCGCATCCAAGCTCGGTCCTCAACTACGTCCGGGGTAGAGAAGGCTGTTACAACCTTCCAATGGACCTTACTTCTTCCTGTCATGATGCATAAGAAGGTTGCAAGCTTTCCTTTGCTTGCTGGTTATTGTGTCAAACATGAAATGGAGCTTAAAAGATGAAGGGGAAGGCCGAGAGCAAGCACCGACAAGATGTAGGCTTCGCAAGCATATTCGGGGCTTCTCTCCTTGTTGGAAGATGAAGGGAAGAGGTGGAAAGGCGGAACTATGCCCTAAAAAGGTGGATGATATGGATGAAATCCGCCCTTCCTAAAATGGTGGGAAATCTGCGCTTAAATAGAAGCAGGTCAAAAAATAGTCACGCACGGTTTGGCGCACGACTGTGCATTAACTGTGCGTTATTAACTTCAATTCCAAGCTTGCGGATGAATATGCATTGACCCATGCATTTTACTCACGCTCGATCGCTTCTGCCCTTGTGTGAACGAAATCGCACGGGTAAATACAACGCATGAAAATAAGATAATACAGGGGAACCGTGCATTTTACTCGCGCAAGGGCTCGTATGCTCGTGCATGAAGGAAACACATGATTAACCCCAGAAAGCTAAAATATAGGGAAAATATACAGACCGTACTTTTACTTCTTTCACGGTTTGGCCAAAACCGTGCGAGAACAAATGCACGGGTAGCCACAGACGTCCCCAGAATTATTGTGTATAGCACACGATTTCCATGAGACCTCGCGAGAAGAAATTCGCATAACCGTGCATTTTACACAGAAGCTGGACAATGAATCCTGGACATCCCGACTATCTGAATAACAATTAAACCAAGCTAGAGCACAAGCTCCCAGCACCAAAATGCAAACAAAACCAAACTAAAAAAGCCATGAGGAGTACCATGTGCATACCTCCAATAACAGAATGCGCAATGACACACCCTTGGGCCAAAATAGTGCACAAAGTGGTCAATGACCAAACGATGCAAATATTACCGATAACCAGTTGAAATGCAGTGCACGAGTGAGAAAATCAGCCCAGATGAGTCCGAAAAACCCTATAAATATCAGACTCATCAGTTATGCAGAAAATGAAGGGTAGTGGAAAGGATGTAGTTGCCTTTTGATTTTTTGGGAGTGTATTGGATGATGTCATTGCTGATCTCCAACCAAAAGGTAAGAAGGCTAAAGTCAGGTGGGAAATATGAATGTTGGGTGGAGTAAGGGGGAGAGAGAGAATGCTTCATCGTAACATCCCATCACCACATTGAGTTAGCGGATGGAGAGCTAATGTGCTATACCGCCCATCCGAAAGATGATAAAATAATCTTACACAGCTCAATGAAGCTCGAATATGGAAAGGAACTCAACGGTAAGCTCCAGGAAGCCTGGCTCCGAAATAGTGAAAAGAGAAATTCATCCATGGTTGAATATAAAGTCTTGAACCAAATCTTTCGCTCAGATAGCTACAAGGATCCCAAAATCAAGTATCTGGAATACGCCAAAGTGTTCGGCTCATAAACATTCACTCCGGTCCTGCTGGGTGAAGTTCTCAAAGAAAGGCATTGCTTCCACCGTAGCGGGGTCTGTGGGGAGCTTGGACGAGGAAGCAGTAGGGCGAGGTTGATGGAAAGCCATTTTCAAATGGGAGAGGGAAGTTGGTGGATTAAATGACTATCAACCCGAAAAGGTAAGTGTACCTATCGAATTGTAGTACCAAGGTCGTATTTAAACTCGGGGCTGTCAAGTACTGCTACTCACGATTTTACTATTATCCTACCGAAAGATTGTTGGGTTTTGAGAATTTTTAAATTTAAACTAAAGATAATTTTTAATGAAAACTTATGATAAAAAAGCTAGCATTCGATCAATGATTCACCATGAAATTAGACGAGAGGGATAAAAAGCTAGATTTAAAATTGCAAATTAAACTCGGCCGTGACGGATCCGATATTAGGAAGTAATCTCGCTAGAGCATTAAATCCCCTAACTCGTAGACTTTTTGACCGAAATCTCTTTATAAGTCAAAATGGCCTCAAGTCGCATTACCGAAGTGGCCCGCACTATTGGATTTGACTCCAATCCGGAGGATTTACCTCATCCTATCTCCAGAGTTGCGTGTAACTCCTTCCTTCTTTGAGTGATCTTTCAAGAAAACGAGTCTCTCGACTTCTATGGAATGAGATCAAATGCCTACTACTGTATATCGGAAATACGGAGTCGACGCGAGAAAAATCAAAGAAGGACCGATAATAATTTAGACAAAATTAAAACTAAGAAATAAAAATAACCCTCATCTCACTTCACGGCTCCTCACGATCAAATGCTAAAATAAAAATTAGCTACGCATGATTGAAAAGAGATTACGAGGAATGAAAAGAAGAACTTAACAACAATAATAAACAATAGAAGGAAGCTCTCTTGCACTAGCACTATACTTTCTCTCCAATATCCCCTTCTAAAGAATGTGAAATTAGCTCCTTTTATAGATGAGGAGAAGGATCTAGAATGAAAATGAAGAGGAGGAGACAAGGGGGTGGGTGGCCACATAAAGAGGAGAGGGTTCATGCATGTCATTTAGAGAAGGGGAAAGAGAGAGGGATTCAATGAATTTTATTTTTTAGTAAATGAAAAGAGATTTTTTATCATGAGAGAAGGGGGATGAATGGGCTTTATAGAGCATGAGAGAGGGAAAAAGAGGAGATAAATTTGGAATAAATGAAGAGGGAGGGGAGGGAGGTGGCCGGCCACATGCATGAAGAATTGCATGCATGTGGTCGGGTTTTACAGGAGGGGGCTTCTTGGGCTTCAATTGGCTGCTATATGGAGTGGGATATTATGTTTGGGGGCTGCTTGTGGGAGGCCGGTGCATCATGTAGAGGAGGGCTTCACCAATAGAGGTCGGGTTGCTCATGTAAAGGAGGGCTGCACCATCATGGGCTCGGGTTTTGCTAGGATTGCATGTAGGGGCTGCTCTTGTAGGCTTCATCATGCTTGGGCTTTAAACCTACAAATTAAACAAAACAAAACATTAGTTAATACAAATAAAACTAAACATAACATATCATGTAACATTAAAATAAAAACATAACACCATACATGCAGTATATATCCATCACTCAAACAAACAAACACACACACAAATATAAAATAAAACATAACATCAAAATAAAAATTAAAACTCAATGCAATATAATAAATTAGATCATATTATATAAATATTAAACTATAGCATACATTAAAAATATAAATTTAGTACATAATTCCTAGGATAATTAAACTCAAATAACCCAAAAAGTGATGACTAAAATTAGTCATCAAAATCCCCCATGCTTTGACATTTGCTTGCCCTCAAGCAAATAGAAATAAAACTTGGGAAAAACTAAAAGATAAGAAAGCAAAAGATATATTTTATTTTATTTTAAGTTCCATAGTTAAGAAAACCAAAACATGAAAATTTAAACTATCCTAATTTCTATGTTGACAACTAGTGGGGTGAGAAGTGCATAATAGAAAACTTGAAAGTGGAGACCTTAAAATCTCACTAAAACATAAGAAAAATTTAAACATTTCTAAATCTTAAAACAAAGCATCCATAACTTTAAGAAAATAAGAAAAGCAAAAGTAAACGTTCTAATTAAACGACGCATTAAACGAACTACTAGGTTGCTAGAATAACAATTACCCCTAAGTCACCTAAAGATAACGTCCAAAGAAATCCATCAATGATGGTGGCCATAGGCTTGTTTGTTCACACTCTCTCCACTACGCAATTCATGTTCTAAAGATCAAAAGGACTTAAATAGGCGTAATGACTTGGCTTAGGCAAATGATTAGGAAGTGAAAAGCAAAGAAAAAAAATGAAGGCTAAGAAACACACTAAACCAAGGTTGAGCTCAAAATAAATAAACCAAAACCAAAATGAGAAATGACAAGTATGTCATTTCTCAAATTAAAACAAAGACACAAAACAAGGCCATATATTTTTTTTATATAAATTTGGCCAAACATAAACTTATTTTTTTCATTTTGTTTTTTTTTTCGATTTTGATTTTTCATTTTTTTTTCATAACACAAACATTTTAAAAAGCTCCAAATGTAAGAAAAAAATTCCTTTTCATTTTTCGAAAAGAAACAACCCATCACACAATGATTTTTAAAATGAAGCTCAAGGTTTAGTGTGCAATAGGAAGGGGATTTTTTGCTTTGGTGAAAAATAAAAAATTGGAGCTAAACTAAGAAAAGGAAAAAGGCCCAAAATAGTTTTAGCAACAGAATTGTGCGTTTTGGTGGGCAAAAATGCTCAAACGCGTCAAAAGGTGGCCTAAATCATTTCTAGAGTTCGTGAAAAAGACGCAAATTCTTCAAAAGCAGCTAGAGAAATGTTCTAGACACCAAGAAAGTATTACCCCAAAAATGAAAAAGTGATAATGTTTTCCTAGCAACCATTCATACGCAATTAACCGAATAAAAAGAAGATTACAAATTGTGAACTTACAACATAAAAATGGATGCCTATATTTAAGAACTAGAAACTAGTAAACTAAGCTATGTTAGAATGATAAATTTAGAAAACCTATTCATGAAATTCTGCTTTGAACTAAAGGACCGCAAGGGCATACACACCACTAGAGAACATATAAAAATAAAGAAAGAAAATAATATTTGATTTTGATTTTCAAGTAGATTTTTTTTGAAAGTTTTTTTTATTTTTTATTTTTGATTTTTCTAATTTTTTGGGTTATGGATTTTCTAATTTTTTTGATTTTTGATAAAGCTAAAGAAAAAGATTTTCAAAATTCCGAAAAGAAAAGAAGAAAAAAGGAAATAACCTAAACCCCTCCCCCATGCTTGGATTCTTCACTGACCTCAATGAAAGAAGCAAAAAAAAATGAGAAAGAGAAGGAGACTGAGAAGGAGAGAAAAAATGCAGAAAGTAAAGTAAATAAAAAGAACAGGACTTCCCCGGGTTTGTGAGATGAACTCAGATGTCGCTCCCCATGCTTGCTTTTTAACGTACTTGATCATCAGCAGTTTGAGTTGATCCTTCTTGAAATCAGCAACATTGGAGCGGCGATCACGAACTTGTATTTGTTTGGCCACTGGGAAGAAGAGCAAAATAAAAATAAAAGAAGAAAATAATTGGGCTTGTTCCCAAGATTGTTCTTTATTTTTTACAATAGATTGTCCGAATAATAATAATAAAAGAGTTTTATAAAAATAAGAAGTCCAAAAATAAATAAAGGTTCCACATGAAAATAAACATTTAAGCATCATAAAGAAGATCCTCCTTTGCAGGAAACACATAATCATTTGAAAACTATAGTTTCAGTCTATGACCATTTACTTTAAAATCACTCTTGTCCGGGTGCGAGAGTAACACAGTTCTATACCTGTTTAACCGTAAACAGTCCAGACCATCGAGATTTATGTTTTCTAAAGAAAAGACGTAAGCGTGAATTTAGAAGAAAAACTTGATCGACAGGTTTAAATGTTTTAGGATGGCCCAAGTTCTTATCGTGATAGATTTTTGTTTCAAGATCAGGTGGTTTATCAAAAAAAATTTCAAATTTTTGTCTTTTTTAGAAGTAGAATTCTCAAGATTCTTTTGTTTAAAATCAGAATCATTTTTAAAAATGGCTTGTACGGACATAACCGTGCCTTCTAAATCATTTGAAGAAATTCCAGAAAAAGAAGAGGAAATATCATTTGATGAAATATTGGAAAGATAAAGAGAAGAGTCATCATTTAAATCATCAAGAAAAAACAAGAATCATCATTTTTTTAAAGAGTTTTTCATTTATTCATGAATAGAGAACGTGACCTCGTCATCTCCCACAAGCATAAAAAGTTTTCAGTTACTCACATTGATGACCGCACGAGAGGTGGCTAGGAAGGGATGACCAAGGAAAAGGGGAAGCTCGACGTCTTCTTCAATATCAGGAATGACAAAATCCACCGGGAAGATGAATTTGTCGACCTTCACTAGCACATCCTCAATGATACCTAACAGATAGTTAATCGATCGATCAGACAATTGAATACTCATATGCGTAGGGCTGAGAGTGCCCAATCCTAGATTTTTAAACAATGAAAAAGGCATCAAGTTGATGCTCGCACCTAAATCCACTAGCGCGCGCTTTACAAAAAGATCACCAAAAATACAAGGACTCAAAAAACTACCCGGATCATTTATCTTTTTAGGAACATTGGAATTTTTTATGAGCGCCGAGCATTCTTCATTTAACGTTACATGAGATAAGTTTTCTAGTTTCTTTTTGTTCGTTAACAGGTCCTTAAGATATTTAGCGTATTTTGGTATTTGGCTAATCGCTTCATGAAATGGCAAATTGATATAAATTTGTTTAAACATTTCAAGAAAGCGTTGGTATTGATCACCTAGCTTATCTTTCCTAAGCTTAGCGGGGTAGGGAGGTGGCGGAAATTCTTTTAAAATCTCGAGATAATTATTTTTAAAACCATCTTTTTCTTTTTCCAAAAAAGATGTTTCTTGTTCATTTTCAAAAATAGAGTTTTCATTTCAAAAAATTTTATTAGTTATTTCTTCGTCACTAATTCGTTCTGCTGTAGGAGAGGCAATTACCTTTGGCTCTTCCCTTGTGGTGGGCTCGTGAATTACTTTGCCGCTCCGATGTCAAATTGCTTTTTTGTGCTCCCTTGGGTTTGGCTCAGTATTTGAGGGAAGAGTCCCAAGTGGCCTCTCGGAAACCATCTTTGCTAATTCACCGACCGTATTCTCTAAATTTTTCATTGAGCCTGTTAGATTTCTAATGGTTGCTTCATTTGTACTTATGTATCTTGAAAGAATTTCCTCCAAAGAGGAAGGTTTTTGAAAATTTTGATTTTGTTGTGGTGGTGGTGGTGGTGGAGTGAAATTGTGTAGTGGATGTGCGGCATTCGCGGGATTACTCCAAGAAAAATTTGGATGGTTACGCCATCCAGGGTGCTATGTGTAACACCCCAGAACTCAAAATATGTTTGTACACAATTTTGAGTAGCAGGCTGTTAGACACGGCCTGGGACATGGGCGTGTCCCAGGGCGTGTCGGGGGTACACGGCCTGGGACACGGGCGTGTCCCAGGGCGTGTTCGATTTAAATCTCAAAGTTGGCCTATTCGGGTCAGAGCCGTACACGGCCGTGAACACGGCCATGAACACGGGCGTGTCAGGCTGGACACGGGCGTGTCGGCTGCCGTGTTCCGACCCGTGTACTGGTTTTGGGAGTCGTTGAGTGCCGTGTAGCAGGGGACACGGGCGTATCTCAAGAATGACACGGGCGTGTCAGGTTCGACACGGGCGTGTCGGTCCCCGTGTTGTTCAGTCGGTTCCAAACCGCGTGTGCCGCTTAAGGGTACACGGCCTGTGACACGGGCGTATCACAGGCCGTGTCAGGCATAAATTGGGTTTCTTGGGCAGATCTCGGCCGTTCGTTTCCTTCTAATTGGATCTTGTGGTCCAAAGCCTTTTCCAGCCTCTTTAAGGCCGTGGATTGAGATGAATTCTCATTTCCACTTGGCCTTTCTCTCTCTAAAGAGAAGAAAGAGAGGAGAGCTTGGAGGAAGAGGAGGAGGAGCTTTCCGGCCGCCGGTGGAGCTTCGTCGAGCCGAATAGAGAGCCGAGTGCAGCGTTGCGGAGGCAAGGCCGCTGCGGTGATTTCCATCCGGCTAGTTTTCTATGGCGCCAAAGCGATCGTCAAGGGTAACGATCTTTCTTCCTTGGGCAGGTGAAGCCCTTTGTTTTGCATGTGCATGGGATCCTCCATCAAGAGATGGAAACGCGGAAGTGATTCCAGCAGTTGAGTCTGCATCTAGAGCCGGAAGTCTGTAGTACGGCATTGGCATGCTGTGTGAAGCCCATCCAGACGTATGTCGGGATTAGTGATGTTTATATTGCGATCCGGAGAAGACTCCGTGTATTCATCGTTTAGCCTGCGGAGATGGTGAGGACGATGTGTTTGGTGAGGATGCTGTGTATAGCTCCTTTGGTTGCATGCTTGTTAAGAGCTGGTTGATGGAGTGCGGACACCTCTGAGTGGGTGGGTGCGTGAGGTCTTCAACAGGGGTTTGGAGGCTTATGCCCATTCCACCAAGTGGCGATGAACACCTCTGAGTGGGTGGGTGCGAGAGGTCTTCAACAGGGGTTTGGAGGCTTATGCCCATTCCAACAAGTGGCAATGTTAAGATCGGGTGAGCGGTCGATTGGTAGCAAAGCAGCAAGGCGAATTCCCTAGGCTTGTTACACTACGTGGGTAGGTCGACTGATAGTGCTCACGGGTATTGGTGTGGTGCGTACCTCTGAGTGAGACGGGTGCGTGAGGTCTTCAATAAGGGTTTGGAGGCTTATGCCCGCCTACCAAGTACAAACCATAAAAGGTGCCCTGAGTGCACGGAGCGTCTGGCATTGAGGCCGGCGTTTGTGATGTTGGGTGTATGTTATATATATGTTGAAATTGCTATACATGCAGGGAAGGAACCACTGCCCCGGGTAAGGGGTGGGGTCGTTATAATTGGTCAGCTGAATGCTGACCGTTGCTTTGTTTATCACCCATGGGGTGGATGTCCATATGCAGGTGTTGCGGGCTGATGGATTGAGCGGGCAAAAGCCCATGCTGCTGGTAGGCCCTTGAAGGCCGTGCGAAGTGTTGGATTTCATGTGTGGCCGGCCTGCGTGCCGATGTATGAAATTATATGTGTTGTAAAGAGTAACTTGTAAGGTCGTAAGGCCGTGTGCGGTGTGGTTTTGTAAACATTCCTGGTTATATATATATGTGATATTTATATATTAGTGGACATTCAATGGTATGAGTTCTTGCACTTAATAAGCTTCCGCTAGAATGCTCTGAGTTAGGACTCGTTTGGTTTGATATTATCCTGTGACCTCACCGTCTGTTGGTGGCATATAGTGTGGGGCCCCGGCCGGACCTTCTACTATACGTCATTTAACGGATGGGGTCGTTACAATTTTGGTATCAGCTTTTGTCGGTCTTCCCTTCCGAATTCGTGGTCGACTTCTTTTGTGGGGTGGCGAGCACGTGTTTGTGCGACCTGCTGTAATGCTAATGAACTCAAGAATGTCCACTAGGAATGTGTGTGTGTGTCTATTCGGTGAGTTTGTCGTATTACCATGGAAAGTAATGCTATCTGGTTCACCTATAGGTGACGAGGAGTGGAGCGGGGCAGTCGGAGCCCCAGCGTTCGGATGAGAGTGCGGCACCACCTGAGGTGCCTACACCTCCCCCTTCTGCGGAAATGGTGCGCTTAGTTGCGGAGATGATCTTTGCTATGTTTCAGGAACAACCTTTTGGGCCAGCAAGGCCCGCTGTGGCGCCAGTGCAGGTTGGTGCGAGGCAAGAGCATGTTGAGGTTGGTGCGAAGCAAGAGCATGTTGAGGTTCCGGTTGCTGTGCAAGCAGCGGACGAGCAACTTAAGCACTTTATGGAATTTAATCCGCCTACGTTTGTCGGGGCAACGTCTCTAACAGAGGCCGAGGATTGGCTCTCTAGAGTGAAAAGAATCCTGGCTGCGCTCAGGATTAGTGAGGAGCAGAAAGTCCCGTTAGCCACTTTCCTCCTGGAAGGAGAGGCGAGGCTTTGGTGGGATGAGATCGAGTTGCACCAGTTGGGCGGTAGAGATCTGGGCGACATATCGATGGACGAATTCTCTAGATTATTTTGGGCGAAATATTTGCCAATGGCGCAGAGAATTGCAATGGAAAATGAATTTCAACGTCTGGTACAGGGTGATAAGACCGTGGACGATTACCTGCATGAGTTTACCAAGCTCGGTCGTTATGCGGGGTCGACGTTTGCGAACCAGGAGCGGAAGACAAATAGGTTCTATGAAGGGCTGTGTGATGAGCTGAGGTTGGCTCTCCCAAATTCAGTGAACCAAGGATTCCAAGCATTGGTGCATACCGCTAGTGCGCTAGAGAAGGATTTGACGCGGGTACGGGAGAAGAAGATCGTAGCGGTGGAAAAGTCCGACTTCAAAGTTCCGCCATCAGAGCAATCAGATTTCCGGAAACGTGATAAGAAGCGGTTCAGGCCTGCTGAACAAACTTCTTCAGATGTTGCGTCGGGAGCAACGTTTGGGCAAGAACGGGTTGAGCCGCGTACATGTTTCATTTGTGGGAGGCCAGGACATATCGCGCGCTTTTGCTGGAATGGTGCGTCCAAGGGTGAAAGAAAGACAGGTGCGTCTTATGACGAGAAGGGTAAAGCTGTGGCAGAGTCGTCTGCATCTCGGGCGCAACCGCGAATATACACTCTTGAGATGCAGGAGCCGCAAAGCTCAAATCAAGCAGAACAACAAATCCGTGCTTTGGACTTAATGGAGGCCGCTAAACGGATTCTGCGAGATGCGGAGAAGCCGAAATAAAGTGGAGTGTGCACTTTATTTTGTTGTCTGTTGTATGTATGTATGTATGTCTTTCTGTTTGTGACAAATAGTGTGGTGGTGCGATTCCATGGGGCGAGCCAAGCTGTGGCCTCTGAGCTCTAAACCTGGATCGTTTTGGGTTGTATCGCAACAGCGTGGTTGTGTTGATACTTGTGCGTTGCGCTAAATTTCGGGACGAAATTTCTATAAGGAGGGGAGGGTTGTAACACCCCAGAACTCAAAATATGTTTGTACACAATTTTGAGTAGCAGGCTGTTAGACACGGCCTGGGATACGGGCGTGTCCCAGGGCGTGTCGGGGGTACACGGCCTGGGACACGGGCGTGTCCCAGGGCGTGTTCGATTTAAATCTCAAAGTTGGCCTATTCGGGTCAGAGCCATACACGGCCGTGAACACGGCCATGAACACGGGCGTGTCAGGCTGGACACGGGCGTGTCGGCTGCCGTGTTCCGACCCGTGTACTGGTTTTGGGAGTCGTTGAGTGCCGTGTAGCAGGGGACACGGGCGTGTCTCAAGAATGACACGGGCGTGTCAGGTTCGACACGGGCGTGTCAGTCCCCGTGTTGTTCAGTCGGTTCCAAACCGCGTGTGCCGCTTAAGGGTACACGGCCTGTGACACGGGCGTGTCACAGGCCGTGTCAGGCATAAATTGGGTTTCTTGGGCAGATCTCGGCCGTTCGTTTCCTTCTAATTGGATCTTGTGGTCCAAAGCCTTTTCCAGCCTCTTTAAGGCCGTGGATTGAGATGAATTCTCATTTCCACTTGGCCTTTCTCTCTCTAAAGAGAAGAAAGAGAGGAGAGCTTGGAGGAAGAGGAGGAGGAGCTTTCCGGCCGCCGGTGGAGCTTCGTCGAGCCGAATAGAGAGCCGAGTGCAGCGTTGCGGAGGCAAGGCCGCTGCGGTGATTTCCATCCGGCTAGTTTTCTATGGCGCCGAAGCGATCGTCAAGGGTAACGATCTTTCTTCCTTGGGCAGGTGAAGCCCTTTGTTTTGCATGTGCATGGGATCCTCCATCAAGAGATGGAAACGCGGAAGTGATTCCAGCAGTTGAGTCTGCATCTAGAGCCGAAAGTCTGTAGTACGGCATAGGCATGCTGTGTGAAGCCCATCCAGACGTATGTCGGGATTGGTGATGTTTATATTGCGATCCGGAGAAGACTCCGTGTATTCATCGTTTAGCCTGCGGAGATGGTGAGGACGATGTGTTTGGTGAGGATGCTGTGTATAGCTCCTTTGGTTGCATGCTTGTTAAGAGCTGGTTGATGGAGTGCAGACACCTCTGAGTGGGTGGGTGCGTAAGGTCTTCAACAGGGGTTTGGAGGCTTATGCCCATTCCACCAAGTGGCGATGAACACCTCTGAGTGGGTGGGTGCGAGAGGTCTTCAACAGGGGTTTGGAGGCTTATGCCCATTCCAACAAGTGGCAATGTTAAGATCGGGTGAGCGGTCGATTGGTAGCAAAGCAGCAGGGCGAATTCCCTAGGCTTGTTACACTACGTGGGTAGGTCGACTGATAGTGCTCACGGTTTTTGGTGTGGTGCGTACCTCTGAGTGAGACGGGTGCGTGAGGTCTTCAACAAGGGTTTGGAGGCTTATGCCCGCCTACCAAGTACAAACCATAAAAGGTGCCCTGAGTGCACGGAGCGTCTGGCATTGAGGCCGGCGTTTGTGATGTTGGGTGTATGTTATATATATGTTGAAATTGCTATACATGCAGGGAAGGAACCACTGCCCCGGGTAAGGGGTGGGGTCGTTATAATTGGTCAGCTGAATACTGACCGTTGCTTTGTTTATCACCCATGGGGTGGATGTCCATATGCAGGTGTTGCGGGCTGATGGATTGAGCGGGCAAAAGCCCATGCTCCTGGTAGGCCCTTGAAGGCCGTGCGAAGTGTTGGATTTCATGTGTGGCCGGCCTGCGTGCCGATGTATGAAATTATATGTGTTGTAAAGAGTAACTTGTAAGGCCGTAAGGCCGTGTGCGGTGTGGTTTTGTAAACATTCCTGGTTATATATATAAATGTGATATTTATATATTAGTGGACATTCAATGGTATGAGTTCTTGCACTTAATAAGCTTCCGCTAGAATGCTCTGAGTTAGGACTCGTTTGGTTTGATATTATCCTGTGACCTCACCGTCTGTTGGTGGCATATAGTGTGGGGCCCCGGCCGGACCTTCTACTATACGTCATTTAACGGATGGGGTCGTTACACTATGAGCTTAAAGAAGAATTAAAACCAGGCGGAGTAGAAAAATTAGAAAAAGCAGAAAAGTTTGAAGCATTATTTTGAGCAGGCCTGGGTATGTTCCCCAGATAATCCACCTGCTGGGCAGCAGTAGTATTTGCATTTTCATATACCTGAGGGGCGGATGAAAAAGTCATCTCCGATATCTTCTTATTCAGCATCTCCACTTGCAGCCCCAGTTGCGATACAAAGTCCACTTCATAGATACCTGCAAGTTTATTTGGGGGAGTCCTAGACGAATTCCACTGATAGGTATTCATCATCATGTCCTCTATAATCTCAAGAGCGGCTTCCGAAGTTTTGCGGTCTAAAGAACCAACTGAAGCGACATCTATCATTTGCTTAGTCTCTTGATTTAGCCCATTATAAAATGTCTGAACCTGTAACATTACAGGCAGAGCATGATGAGGGAAACGTCTCAAAAGTTCTTTGAACCTCTCCCAAGTGTCATAGAGGGTCTCAGAAGTAATTTGAGAATAAAAAGTTATATCATTTCTTAATTTAGCAGTTTTTGCCGGAGGGAAATATCTAGCAAGAAATTTATCGACTAAAATGTTCCATGTAGTGATTGATCCTCTTGAAAGAGAACTAAACCACTGTTTGGCTTTTGTCCTTAGGGACAAGGGGAAAAGTCTTAGCCTAATCGCATCGTCTGAAACACCATTGATTTTAAAGGTGTCACAGATCTCGAGAAAACTTGCAATATGTAATTTTGGATCTTCATCTTGTAATCCGTCGAACTGTACATATTGCTGCACCATTTGTATGATGCTAGGATTAAGCTCGAAATTATTGTTCGCAATCGGAGGTCGAACAATACTAGTTTCTGTACCCTCCAGGTTGGGTCGAGCATAATCGGACATGGTCCTTTGCTGAGCCATTCCTAGGTTGGGATCTCCCATTTCAGAATTAAAATTACAATCACCGTCGGAATCCTCAACCGTTGTTTGAGAAGTGAAAGCCCCGAATCGTAGTTGTCTCTAAGAATAGCGTTCGATTTCTTGGTCCAAATCAACAAGTAGCGACCGATTCGTGCGGGTCATGCACTAAAAAAACAAAAGAGAATGGAGGGAAGAAAAGAAAGGAAATAAAAATTTGAATACGAGAAAGATAATGAATTTTTGTTTTTTGGATTTTTGCAGAAGTAATAGCGAAAGCGTTTTCAAATATTGACGAAGAAGTCCCCGGCAACGGAGCCAAAAACTTGGTGGATTAAATGACTATCAACCTGAAAAGCCAAGTGTAATTATAGAATTATAGTACCAAGGTCGTATTTAAACTCGGGGCTGTCAAGTACTGCTACTCACGCTTCTACTATTATCCTAACGAAAGATTGTTTGGTTTTTAGAATTTTTAAATTAAAACTAAAGATAATTTTTTAACGAAAACTTATGATAAAAAGCTAGCATTCGATCAATGATTCACCATGAAATGAGATGAGAGGGATAAAAAGCCAGATTTTAAGTTGCAAATTAAACTCGGCCGTGACGGATCCGATATTAGGAAGTAATCTCGCTAGAGCATTAAATCCCCTAACTTGTAGACGTTTGGACCGAAATCTCTTTACAAGTCAAAATGGCCTCAAGTCGCGTTACCGAAGTGACCCGCACTATTGGATTTGACTATAATCCGGAGGATTTACGTCATCCTATCTCTAAGGTTGCGTGCAACTCCTTCCTTATTTGAGTTATCTTTCAGGACAACGAGTCTCTCAACTTCTATGGAATGAGATCAAATGCCTACTACCGTATACCGGAAATACGGAGTCGATGCGAGAAAAATCAATGAAGGACCATTAATAATTTGGACAAAATTAAAACTAAGAAATAAAAATAACCCTCATCTCACTTCAAGGCTCCTCACGATCAAATGCTAAAAGAAAAATTATTTACGCATGATTGAAAGGAGAACCACAATAATATGAAGAAAATTCATTTGCATTGATTTATAAAAAGAGAAGAGTACAAAATAGTAATAATAAAAAGACAAAATTTAACCACTAAGAAAGAGATTACAAGGAATGAAAAGAAGAACTTAACAACAATAATAAAAAGTAGAAGGAACCTCTCTTGCACTAGCACTTTACTTACATCCCCTTCCAAAGAATGTGAAATGGGCTCCTTTTATAGATGAGGAGAAGGATCTAGAATGAAAATGAAGAGGAGGAGTCAAGGGGGTGGCCGACCACATAAGAGGAGAGGGTTCATGCATGTCATTTAATGAAGTGGAAAGAGAGTGGGATTCAATGCATTTTATTATTTTGGAAATGAAAAGAGATTTTTTATCATGAGAGAAGGGGGATGAATGGGCTTTAAAGAGCATGAGAGAGGGAAAAAGTGGAGATGAATTTGGAATAAATGAAGAGGGAGGGGAGGGAGATGGCCGGCCACATACATGAAGAATTGCATCCATGTGGTCGGTTTTGACATGATGGGGCTTCTTGGGCTTCAATGGGCTGCTACATGGAGTGGGATATTATGTTTGGGGGCTGCTTATGGGAGGCCGGGCTGCATCATGTAGAGGAGGGCTACACCAATAGTGGCTGGTCTGCTCAAGTAGAGGAGGGCTGCACCATCATGGGCTCAGGTAGGGCTAGGATTGCATGTAGGGGCTGCCTTTTAGGCTTCATCATGCTTGGGCTTTGAACCTAAAAATTAAACAAAACACAACATTAGTTAATACAAATAAAACTAAACATAACATATCATGTAACATTAAAATAAAAACATAACATCATGCATGCAATAATATACCCATCACTCAAACCAACAAACACACACACAAACATAAAATAAAACATAACATCAAAATAAAAATTAAAACTCAATGCAACATAACAAATTAGATCATATTATATAAAATTTAAACTATAGCATACATAAAATATATAAATTAAGTACATAATCCTAGGATAATTAAACTCAAATAACCCAAAAAGTGATGACTAAAATTAGTCATCAGAAGTTCTCGGGTTATAGAAGGAAAGTTGGAGGGGTGGACTAGGTGTGTCGAGAAGAATGGGGAAAAGGCTTTAAATAGGGAAATTTTGTGAGGTCATGCCCCAAGTCACTCCAATGACTTGGGGGCGGGAGTACGGGGCAGCGATTTCTCGAGAATCAGGAAAAATTAATTATTTACAGGTCATGTTCCTAACTCATGCCCGTGAATCAGGGGCGTGTAACACAAAATATCTCAAAATATGGGTATCTGAGGCATTGACCGGTTCAAAGCCTCGAATTCACTCGACACTGCCTAGAGTCATGCCTGTGAACCCGGTCGTGTAATTGAAAAAGATTAATTTTTTGGGTTATGTTTCTCACGGGTCTGTCACGAGCGTGACATAGTTTGTCTCGGGCATGACTTATGAAATGAATTTAAAAATTTTTAATTCTATTTTTTCGCTAGGGACAAAAGGTTCTATGAATGTCACGCCTGTGACCAAAGAAGGTCATGCTCGTTATAATAATGAAAGACCGATAGGAAAAACTCCCTCTCGAAACCGGCGCTGGGTTTTGTATTCCGAGAAGTACGCGCCTGCGGGTCATGCCCGCGACCATAAGGTCACGCCCGAGACAGGGACATGTAAACGTTAAATTGTAGAAAAAAAATGTTTCTATAAAATTTTATTTTATTTATTTTTAATATATTTTTTACTAATAATAAAAAAATAGAAAGTTTATAAAACATGAATTAACAGATTCAAAGAGTTTACGTGAATCTTGGCATACGAGCCTGGCTAACCGTCATCCATCATTAAACCTTCAATCCTTTAAAATTAAACATACAATTAAAATGAACGATAACCATTCGATGCCTCCCAATAGCGCTTTGTTTATGGTCGTTGAGGTTGACCAAATTGGTGCATTAGTTTATGGGTTATGGAGATTAATTTCATGCCGGTGCCCAGTGATATTATCGCTGGAATAAAATAAATTCAACCGGTGCCCATTCACTTTGAACTCACCTTTTTTTTGATCCGAGATAGGAACCGTTTCGTAGGGCCACACCTAATTTACGATAGAGGGACCGGACCAGCTGGACTAAAGTTTTCCCAGAATAAGACATAAACTCGAGTTATAAAGGAGGACTTGGTCTCTCGGTTTGAACTCCTTCCGATGCTTAATTTTTTTATCATGATAAAATTTTGTTTGCCATGTATAAAGTATATTACTTTCATAGGCGAATGAGCGCAACTCATCAAGCTCATTAATTTGGATTTTGCGGAGGTATGAAGACAAATTTTCATCAAGAATTAAAAATATTAGTGCCCAAAAGGCGCAATACTCAAGCTCAATTGGTAAGTGGCATGCTTTTCCATAGACAAATCGATACGGCGTACAACCGATAGCAGTCTTGTACGCGATCTGATAAACCCATAGTGCATCATCAAGTATAACCCACCAATCCTTTCTATTAGTAGAAACCATTTTTTCTAATATTCATTTTAATTCACGATTTACTTCTTCTACTTGGCCACTTGTTTGAGAATGGTAGGGGGTAGCCCACCTATGTGTTAATGCCATATTTAGAAAATACTTTAGCAAATTGTGCGTTACAAAATGAGTGCCCCTATCACTAACTATCGCCCGTGGTGCTCCAAAACATGAAAAGAGAGTTTTGAGAAAATTTGTCATGACTCTGGCATCATGGGCGGGTTTGGCTCGCGCTTCCACCCACCATGATACATAGACGACCGCTACAAAAAAATATCGATTTCCAACGGAAGTTGGTGGAGGACCGACAAAGTTGATCCCCCATAAATCAAAAACCACTATTTCTAAAAATGTATTTAAAGGGATTTCTTCAAGATGGGAAAAATTACATGAGCGTTGGCATTATTCACAAAGACGTACAAGAGCGTGAGCATTTTTGAAGATGCTTGGCAAATTAAAGACCGCTTCAAGTACTTTCTACGTCGTCTGATTGGCTTTATAGTGCCCACCGGCGGGTCCATCATGGCAATGTTTTAATATTTGAGCGTCGTCCTCATGAGAAACACACCTTCACACTACTTGGTCCGCACAAATTTAAAAATGGAATGGATCCTCCCAAAAACAATTTTCCAAATCAGAAAAGAATTTCTTCGTTTCTTGATAAGAAAAATCCATTGGGAGAAATCTCGTAGCAGGGTACTTTGTGAAATAAGTGAACTAAGGAGTGGGGAGTGTTATTATCTTATATAGAACAAGGATGCGCTCCTGAGAAAAGTATCATCAATATCCTCCTCAATATGCTCTTCTAAATTAGAATTCTCCAATCGAGAAAGGTGATCCGCCACTAGATTTTCTGCTCCCCTTTTGTCACGGATTTCCAAGTCAAATTCTTAGAGAAGCTAAATCCACCTAATCAATCTAGGCTTTGCTTCTGTTTTTGTTAGTAAATAATGCAGAGATGAATGGTCGGTAAAAACATTAACTTTGGATAAAGTGAAATAAGAGGGAAATTTATCAAAGGGAAAAATAATGGTGAAAAGTTCTTTCTCATTAGTTGTATAGATTTCTTGCGTGGCGGTTAGTATTTTTCTTGCATAATATATAGTATGAAAATTTTTATTAATGCGTTATCCTAAGTGTGCATCAACAACAAAACTACCATCATCAAACATGATTTCAAAAGGGAGTTCCCAATTAGGGGCTATCATGATAGGTGCGTTTATTAATTTTTCTTTAACAATAGAAAAAGCATATAAATAATGTTTATCAAAAATAAATGGCGCATCTTTTTTTAGAAGGTTAGTAAGGTGCTTGGTTATTTTAGAAAAATCTTTAATAAACCGGCAATAAAAACTTGTATGCCCAAGAAAACTACGTACGACCTTAACATTTGAAGGGGGAAGTAGTTTTCCTATGGTTTCTATTTGGACTTTGTCTACATCTATACCGTTACTTTAAATTTTGTGGCCTAAAACTAAACCCTCCCATACCATAAAATGGAACTTCTCCCAATTTAAAACTAAATTTGTGTCCTCATTTCTTTAGAGAACACGAGAGAGATTATTTAAGCATAAATCAAATGTGTCCAAAAATGGAGAAATCATCCATAAAAACCTCTATAATATACTCCACTAGTTCGTACAAAATTGCTAACATACGCCTTTGGAATGCTACTGGCGAGTTACATTAATAAAATGGCATCCTCCGATAGGCCAAGGTGCTAAACGGATAAGTGATGGTTGTCCTCAGGCGCAATTGGGATTTGAAAATATCTCGAGAGACCATCAAGAAAACAATAAAAATAATGCCTGGATAGCCGTTAAAGGATTTGATCGAAGAACGGTAAAGGAAAATGATCATTTCAAGTTGCATCATTTAATTTGAAGTAGTAGATGCAGACCCGATAACTGGTAACGGTTCTAGTAGGGATTAATTCAATTTCATCATTTCACACTACAGTTAATCCTCCTTTCTTGGGCACTGCTTGGACTAGACTTACCCAAGTGCTATTCGAAATCGGATAGATGATGCCCGCGTCTAATAATTTTATAACCTCCGCCTTAACCACCTCCTTCATATTAGGATTTAGGCGGCATTGAGGTTGAATAGTTTTATGTGAATTTTCTTCTAATAAAATTTTGTGGGTACAAAAGGAGGGATTAATCCCTTTTAAATCCGTTATTTTCATCGCAATTGTGTGGCGATGAGTTTTAAAACATTTAATATTTTAAATTTTTCCTCATCGGATAAATATGTCGACACAATAATGGGAAGTTTTGAACCCTCCGCTAGAAATAGGTATTCTAAATGATTTGGCGATTGTTTCAGTTCTAAGGTTGGAGGTTCTTTATAAGAATTTTTAAATCAGTCACTACCTAATTCTAGAATTTCTAAAATAGGTGCGCATTTGACCGAATTTTTATCACTATTTTCATGAGAAATTAAATCTAAATTTTAAAAGTTTTCTTCATGAAAAATTGGTGGGGAAAGATTTTCAGAAAATAAAACGGAGTCTTCATCAGGAGAAGCCTCCAAAAAAAACATGAGTTGTCATTAGAAAGCTTATTCTTCAAAGATTATTTAAAAGTAAAGGTAACTTTATTATCTCTGACTCTAAGGAGAAGTTTACTGTTACTAACATCTATTATGGCGGTGAGGTGGAGAGAAAAGGGTGATCAAAAATGAGGGGAACCTCGGTGTCCTCTTCTATGTCAAGAATGATGAAACTACTGGAAAGATAAATTTGTCATCTTTAACAAGCACATCCTAAGTAATTCCCAAAGGGTATTTAATAGATCGATCCTCTAATTAGATGCTCCTTCTTGTAGGATTATGTTCTCCTAGTCCTAATTTTTAAAATAAAGAATAAAGCATCAAATTAAAAGAGGCGCCAAGATTGGCAAATAGATGTTTTATAAAAAATCGCAAAATAAACATGGAATATAGAAACTACCCGGATAAGTAAATTTCTTAGGCAATCTATTAAGCAAAACTGCCAATCACTCCACGTTCAATTGAATTATTAAAATATCCTCAAGTTTTATTGTAACAGATTATAAATTCTTGAGGTACTTTACATACTTCGGCATTTTACGCTACCAATTCGCAAAATGGTAAAATTATATGAATTTGTATAAATAGTTCTAAACATTTACCGTGATGCTCATCCATTCGGTAATTATTTAGTTTAGATGGATAGGGAAGAGGTGGTTAAAATTCCTTAATTTTATTTTCATTGAAAACATTAGGAGGAGGAGTAGATGTAGAAATTATTACCTCTATTACAACTGGATTTGAGGAAGTAGTTTCCTCCTTCCCGCTCTGTAGCATGATAGCCTTAGCTTGCTCCTTTGGGTTGGTCTCCATATTGACTGGTAATTCTCCTTGTTGACGATCAGAGAACTTTTTTGCTATTTGCCAAATTTGATTCTCTAATTTGCAAATAAATGTGGTGAGATTCCGGATATTGGCGTCATTACTAGCCACATATTTATTGAAAGCCTCCTCATGGGTGGGAGGCATAAAAGCTTGTGGTGGTTTGTAATCTGGTGGAATTATGTTTGGTGGACGTGTCGTGTTCCACAGATTACTCCAAGAGAAGTTATTGTGATTACTTACACCTGGGTGATATGTATTACCATAATTATTACCCGAATAAAAAGGTGGATGATTCAGATTACCCATGTAATCCTCTTGTTCCGCGATATGGGGAATTTCCCATATGGCTGTAGAAGAGGAGGCAGTCATATATTTTATTCTTTTATTAAGAATCTCAACCTGTAGAGATAAATTTTAAACTGTATGTATTTCATACATGCTGGCTAGTTTAGGAAGTGGAGACCGAGGTGTACTCCATTGATATGTATTCATGGACATACCCTCTCTAAGAACTTAGGCAGCCTCTAGTGTCTTATTGTATAACGTTCCACTAGCAGTGGCATCGATATGCTTCCTTAAATGAGAATTGAGGTCATTATAGAAGGTTTGAATTTGTAACCAATCGAGGATTGCATTATGCGGACAATGGCGAAAGAATTCCTTAAATCATTCCCAAGTATCATATAATGTTTTCGTATTAACATGGGAGAAGTATGTGATATCATTGAGTAACTTGGCCATTTTGGGGGGTAGGAAATATTTTGAGAGAAACTTTTCCGTAATCTCGGCCCACATAGTGATTGAGCCTCATGTTAGAGAACCCAACCACTACTTAGCTTTTGTTGGAGTTTGGCAGTTTGATAGTCTCTTCAGGCGGCTAGTTGTTCAAGCGGCCTAGCGGTTAGTCCAGGCAATATGACTGTCTGGTGGCTTGTCTTAGCATATGTGTTCTGATGGTTATCCGCAATTGCTGTTTGGTTGTTATTCGTGTCAGCGGTCTGATGTTTAGTTGTAACTTAGATCTGGTGGTAACATGTAGTTGCGGTTAGGAAGTTTGTCCCGGCGGTTTGATGGCTACCCAAAGTAGCGGTCTGATGGCTTGCCGCAACTGCAGTATTGTGGCTTGCGGCATAAGCGGTCTGATTAATAGCCGCAACTGCGGTCTGATGGCAACCTGCATTTGTGGTCTGGTGTCCTGCTCCAGCTGTCTAGTGACATCCCTCTATTGCTTAGGGTGATCTTAGTTGTTCTGTATAATGTGTGGTTTGACCCTCACAAACCACATTGGTCGCGCTGCTTGTATTTAGTCCCATATTGTTTATTATATTCTCTCTTCTCTCCTATTTTCTATAAATAAGGGTGCATACCTATGTAATATATATCTTTTTGGATCAATAAAATTTGCGGTTTATTTTCTTCTTGGTCGTTTTCTTGCACATTTTTTCACATGATATCAGAGCAAATCGATCCTTTGCTCCAATCAGATTGCGGTTTATTTTTCTAACCGCGCCAGCTTCTTATAGTTTGCTTCTCGCGCCGGCTTCTTCCTATTTGCTTCCCGCCCTTCCGTCCAATGTTTATCTCTCTCCTGTAATTTATTCTTTGCGCGTGTTCTGTTCGTGCGACTTCCTTTGCTTAGTCGCATTGTGTTGCAGTTTCTAAGCTATTCACTATTTCTCTTCTCTATTACGAGTTTTGCATTTTGGTCGCGGCTTGTTCCTTGTCGCTGGTGTGTTGTCACTGTGACCGTACATACTCTTTCTCTTCTCTCTTTCTCTTTCTTCTTCTTCTTCTTTGTGCCTTTTTTTCTTATTCGTGCGACTTTTATCCTTGTTTGTGGGACTTCTTTCTTCTCGCTGCGACTTCTCTTATCACAACGGCTTCTCTAACCACTATGAGCTCCACATCATCGTCGCGACCTCTTTTATTGCCATTGATGTGGTGTGACCATGACCATGTGGTCTTCCACCACGGTTGGTTTGCTGCTTAGCCACTACAACTTTTCTTCTCGCGTGTTCTCTTTTCTCCTTTTCTCTTTTCTTGCACGGGTTATTTTCTCTTCTCGCACAGTCTTTTCTTCATTTTCTTTTTTTCTTAGTGTCTAGTTCTCTCTAGCTTCTTTTCAAATAGTGCAGTTTGCGTCTCTATCTCTCTCTATCTCTTAGTCATTGGTTCTCTGCGACTTGTTTGTCATCCTGTTCTGTTTCTTTATTCCTTGTTAGATGGTTTCTCTTCTCTCCTCTAAAGCTCGTGCTCTTGTAGCCTCGTCTAACAAGTGGCTTATTGACTCTGGTGCCACTTGTCACATGATTGGCAACTCTCATTTGTTCTCCTCTTTGACTAATCAGCATAGACTGTCTCCTATTATTATTGCAGATGGAACTTCTGCTCCGGTTTATGCTATTGGCACTATTAATCTCTCTCTGTCTTTGCTGTTTAAGGACACTTTCTATGTCCCCACTTTCTCGTGCAATTTACTCTCTGTTCATGCTCTCTACACTCAGATAAATTGCAATATTAATTTTACTAGCACCACTTGTTCTTTCTCTAATTCTTTCTCCAAAGATATGGTTTCTACTAGGACTGCAAGTTGTTTCCTTTTAATTTTTGACCACAACATTGGTCTTTTTGCTTCTTAATCTCTTCAACATGGCATCGTCTCCTTTGCTTTCCTCCTTCTCGCATCATTGATCATCTTTTCCAAGACCTTCCTTCAGAGTATTTTCCTTTGAATTGTGAAGCATGTCAGTTTGTTAAACATCATCACTCTTCTTTCGTAGCTCGGGCGAGATATAGTTCTTTGCATCCCTTTGAACTAATTCACTCTGATATCTGGGGTCCTGCTCCTACAGCAATTATTAGTAGAGGTAGATTATACTTTGTCACTTTCATTGATGATTTCTCCAGGTGTACTTGACTGTATCTCTTGAAAGATTGTTCTTAACTTTACACTGTTTTTACCACCTTTTATAATGAGGACTTGACACGGTTTTAGGTTCCTATTCAAGTTCTTTGTACTGATAATGCCAAGTAATATATCTGTCGACAATTTTCTAATTTTTGTACGAACAATGGTTTGATTCATCAAACTTCCTCCCCCTATACCTATCAACAAAATGACATTGCTTAATCCAAGAATCGTCATTTATTGGATATTGCTCGCAGCCTTCTATTACAAATGAATTTTTCTCGGTCCTATTGGGGTCATGCTGTTCTTCTCTCCTGTAATCTCCTTTATCGGATGCCCTCATAAGTTCTTCAGGGCAAGACTCCATTTTTAAATTGAATTCCGAGGCCGAGCCATTTCCTTTACCTCTTAAAATTTTTTGGTGTGCGGCATTTGTTCATATACCTTCTCCTTGTCATGATAAACTTTCTCTCCATTCTGTTAAATGCATATTCCTTGGTTATTGTCCGACATAGAAGGGAAATCGCTGTTTTGATCCTCATCTGCGCAAAGTGTACTTGTCTGCTGATGTTACTTTCCTTGAAGATACACCGTATTTTTCTCCTACTTCTTCTTTCTTGCCCTCCGATACCTCTTATTCAATGCCTATTATCTCGACACATATTCCCGAACCAATTCTTTTCACAACTTTTCCTGTTGCGCCATCTCTTTCTCTCGAGTTTAATTCTTTGCCCTTGGAGCCTTTTGTACCTATTCTAGAGCCTCTTCTTTCTTCTGATAGTGAATTCACTCCTTCGGAAAGGGGTTATCTTGATCTTCCCTATGCTATATGGAATGGCATTTGACAATGCACTAAGAATCCTATTGATGTAGTTGTCTCCTATGCTCAGCTTTCCCTAGTTGGCAAGCGTTTTGCTCTTGCTATCTCTTCTAATGTTATACCAGCTACGTATCAAGAAGCTCTTGTCATTCCTCAATTGAAAGCCGTTATGGATGAAGAAATGAACACACTAACTGGGAGAGGTACTTGGACTCTTGTTCCCCCACCTATGGGCATTGATGTGGTTGGCTATCGGTGGGTCTTCATTTTAAGTATCGTCTAGATGGTCTGTTGATCGCTATAAGGTGAGGCATGTGGAAAAAGGGTTTACTCAGACATATAGTGTAGACTTCTTTGATAATTTTTCTCTTGTTGCTCGCATAAGCACTATACATGTAATGCTCCTGATTTTTCGATCTTTATCTTAATTCCTTTAGTGGCATCTTTTTGACACATGTCGTTAAATTGACGCGTAGTTGATACGTACTGTTGCTGGAGCGTGGCTTTTGCTTATTTAGTATCTGAGGTTTTGACGTAGAATATTAGCTTGGCTAATTTCTATTGTGTTTTTGGAGTTTTCCCTTGCGAGCCGAGTTTGTTTTGGAACTCGGTGAAGCCTTTTTGGGATTTTTTGGAGTTTTGGGCATCGAGGACTTTTTGCCCGAGTTTGGTTTGTAAGATTTTTATTTCTACTTCATCGTTAGATTTGTAGCGTATAAATTTAATTGTGGTGTGATTTTCATAGAATTCCAAGTTGGTTTGAGTTTTGGGTCTTTTGGACGTTTATTTAGTAATTAATTATAATACAATTTTATATTACTTACATATAAATATAATTTGTTAACGATTTGATGGAAAATATATTTTCTTCCCGATCCAACGAAAAGTTTCGCGAAGAGAGAAGAATGACATACATTTCTGGATTTCGGCCGCTGATTACAGTAGCTTTAGTGCTCTAAATCGTCATCGATGAGTAGATTAAGACTGCTCTTGCCGAGATTTACATGTGTGCGGTGAGTTTTTCCCATTTCTTGAGTTTTTGGACGTTAGGTTATACGATTTTGACCCTATTTTTCCTTGAAAAGTTTCAGGAGGTGTAGCCAAGGTGTTCTTGTGGCCGGATCTGTGAAGAAGGGCGCTTGTGTGGCCGGATATCTTGAGATAGAGCCAAGTAGTGATTTCTTCCCCTTGCCAAGAGTTTCCCGTGTGTTTTCTTGTTGTTTTCTTCTTCCATCCTTAGAATTATGAGTATGTTAAGGATCAACCAAGTTCAATCTACTGAGTAGTGTAAATTTTCCAATCAAGTAAGGAGTAGGATTCGTTATATATAACTGCTAGTCTAGGTCAACCCGTCGAGTATATGACAGATAGCCTAAGCAGGATTCGTCGTATATGAAAATTAGCCTACAATAATTTAGACATATATGGTAGCCTAAGTATAGACAAATTCGTTGAAAATTACCTTTAGCTTAGGTTTAAAAATTCGTTGAGTATGGTGTAGTTATCCTAATTGAAATTCATCAAGTATGAGTCTTAAAGTAAATTTAATTCGTAGAATAGTACTGGCGTTGAGTAGAGTGAGATTCGGTAAGTAATCTCGACAAATTCACTGAGTATTATCCTTTAACATTAAGTGTAGTCTTAACGTTGAGTGATTCTTGAGTCTAAGGCAAATTCGGCAAGTATTCACGACAAATTTGTCAAATGCCAGTCTTTGCGTTGAGTGAATTAAACTTGACATTGAGTGCGTCGAGTGGTCTTTGTGTCTAAGTAAAAAGAGTCTTGTTAAGTCGACGAATTCGTCAAGTATAGTTGGTTGTCGTTGAGAGCATCGAGTAAAAACATTGAGTAAAGTAAACTTCGCTGAGTTAAGGTCCAGGCATCGAGTTATACTGCATTGGCTTTGAAGGCATTGAGTGAAGCCTTGTCGTGGAGTGAATGGCATCCAGTCTAGGCGTCGAGTGAAGTCAACTCCATTGAGTTATCTGTTTGGCGTCGAGTGCATTGAGTGCACTCAGTGCCGCGTTGAGTGGAGTCCAGGCATAGAGTATACTCAACGCTCTTCCCAAGGACTTGGTTTTCTTTCACCGATTCGTTGTATATCGTTAAGTTAGACAATTTTTCTTTTTTACCAAGGCTATTTCATCGAGTGTCAACCATATTCGTCAATTATACTCGACGAATAAGTATGGACTTATATTTTTTTCTTTCCTCCCTGAATTCAGTCTAATTCGTCAAGTTTGACCTTGCTTTTTGATGTAATTCACCGAGTATTCACGACGAATCGGTGTAGACTTAGAAGTTGTTTGTCGAATGACTCTCCTATTCGTCGAGTATACCCTTATAGATATCTGGTTACTTTCCTTATTTGTCATTCTTTGCATCTTTTCCCCTGGTGGATTTCCGGGAGTGAGTTTTTGACTGTTGGTGTGTGGAGGAGGAGACCACACCCGCAGGTGCAGGCTTTGCCCCGATGATGTGTTGTGGGTGAGTGGAGAAGGAGATTACCACCCCTGGTTCTATGAGAAACTTTTGATATCGGAGTATAGAGGAGGAGACCACCACCGCAGGTGCCGGATTTGTTGCCGGTGTTTTTGCCCGCTAAATGATGAGAAGGCTAATCTCTCATATATATACACATACTTATATGTATTTCTTTTTATATAAAGCATGGATCTTTATCGTACTTGGTGAAAATTTCTTACCCTTGAACTTTGTAAGAAAACCATTTATCTCTGTCCTATGGCTTATTAGTCGAGGTTTGTCAGCTTTTCTCATGATAGGGTTGGTAACCACTATTTTTCCCTTTATGGATTACTACTAATTTTGATCTTTGATCATCACTTGTATATTCTTGCTGAGGTATTCTTTTCTTTGGAATGCCTCAGGTTCGGATCAGTATCTTATAGAGAGGCTAGGTTTGGTGGTTGCTGGTTTTCTACTATTTTTGTAGTTGTCTTCTCCTCAATAGTGTGAGGTAGTGTTGTTGTTCTGTTTATAGTTCAGCCATCCTTGCTTTTCCTTTGATGAGTTCGTGTCAGGTTGTTGATGCCCACCAGAGTTTTTATATTGTTAAGATACCTGCTAGCTGCTTAGTCTTTTCTGGATGACTGGTTGGTTTTACTTGCTCTCTGGGAAGGTTTTATATTAGTTTTTGAAGTTAGTTATTTTAAAAGTATAAAATACTATCTCATGCATAGCATTACATTAAACCAAAGTCATTAAATTTTAACTAACGTAAAAGATATTTGTATACTTATATTAAATCTAGAGGTATGCATTCCATGAGTTGTCTTATTGAGAAATTTATGCTTATGTAGGATGTTAATAAATATAAAAAAAGTATTTTTGGTAGCATATATTAATGTTTATACTTGTGCACTAGTTGGTCCACTGAGCCGAGGGATATGACCATTTAAACATAACTTAAAGTACAGTTTTCTTATAATAAACTTAAGGCTTTCATATAAGTGTTAGTTTGGGGTCTTGCCTGAGCGCCTGCAGTTATCCCCTGTATGGAGTTACATCATGACACTTGTTTTCTGTTACTTTGATATTTTAATTAAATGTAGAGAAAATGCGGGTTGTAATAATACGCACTCTCTTCTCTATGGCTGTTAATAGAGACTGGGAGATATATTAGTTTAATTTAAAGAATGCCTTCCTTTATGATTATTTGCAAGAGGTTGTTTACATGGAGCAACCTCCTGGCTATGTTTCTCAGGGGTAGTCTCAGGTGTGCAAGCTTCGAAAGGCAATTTATGGTTTAAACTAGAGTCCACGAGCTTGTTTTGAAAACTTTAGTGAAGTTATTTCTGTTATTGGGTTCAATCGAAGCTCTACTAATCATTCTCTATTTATAAGCAAGACTACAAAAAGCCTTGTGGTTCTTGCTGTCTATACTGATGATATTCTTCTGACTAGTAATGATAAAGAAGGCATTGATCTAGACAAACGACATCTTCAACAACATTTTGTTACAAAGGATATGAGAACTCTAAAGTACTTTCTGTGAATTGATATTTCACAAAAAAGAGACTCGATGGTTCTTTCACAGCGAAAGTATGCGCTTGATCTCTTAAAGGAGACTGGTATTCTTTGTACAAAACCTGCTCGATTCCCGATGGCAGTCTGAGATGATGAGGGGTGGACTGAAGATTCTTCTCTTCTTCCAGATTTCACAGTATACAGACAACTTGTAAGAAAACTCATATGTATGACTATTACTAGACCAGATATCTGTTATGTGGTTGGGAATATTTGCCAGTTTATGTAGAATCCTAGAGAGTGTCATCTTCGGTCTTCCATGAAAATTTTGGATTATTTGAAATGGTATTCATGAAAAGGCTTATTGTTTGAGAAGAGTAAACATCTGAAGATTGAAGCATATTCTGATGCCATCTATGTTGATAACAAAGATGATAGAAAGTGTACATCAGGTTTTGCACCTTTGTAGGAGGAAACCTTGTTAGATGGAAAAGAAGGAAGCAGACAGTTGTTTCAAGATCAAGTGTTGAGGCAGAGTATAAGAGTATGGCTTCAACTACATGTGAGTTTAAGTTGTTACGAGCGCTTATGGTTGACTTGGGAGAAGTCTATGATCATCCTCTTCCTTTGTTCTGTGATAAAAAAGCCATAATTTACATATCAAAAAATCTTGTCTTTCATGAGAGGACAAAGAACTTTGAAGTTGATTTTCATTTCATTAGGGAAGAGGTGTTGAAGAATAAAATTTGTACTCCTTTTGTCACATATGATAAAGAACTAGCAGACTTCTTCACGAAACTAGTCTTCACTTCAAATGTTTGTAGCAAGCTTGGCATGGTACATATATATGCTCCAGCTTGAGGGGGAGTGTTGGAGTTTTGCGGTTTTATAGTCTAGTCGGGCAGCTAGTTGTTCGGGAGGTCTGGCGGTTAGTCTAGGAGGTCTGGTTGTCTGGCAGTGTTGCGCGCTAGGGTTCGAAGAAAATAAACGCAACCGAACTAGCAACCCAATGAGGCAAGTATACCTATCGAATTGTAGCAAGGGGACACAAGTGTCGTATTGAACTCCGGGAACTGTTGGCTAAGCTTACTCACACGAATGCTATTATCTTATCGACGGAAAAACTAGGCTTTTAGAAAATTTAAGTGCAAGGGAGGAATTAAAGCTATACTAGAAAGAGAACTACCGCAATTAAGTTAAGCTATTAAGCAAAGAACTATGCTAGAAAGGAAACTACTGCAGTTAATTAAAGAGCACAAGATAGGCGATTACTACGAAAGGTAGAAAATATGAAATGGAAATGCACCCAATCAAGATTCACCTCGGCTAAAGACGATTAAGAAAATGCGATAAAAATCTGAACTTAATAGGATAAAGGTCCTTGACCGTGGAGGTTCCTAAAGCTTGAACATGCTTCTCTCGAAGTCGTGCCCAACTGAGTTTAGGAAGGTCCGACCGACTCTCGTCTAAATCGGAGGCCTAAAACTCGCTTTACGCGGTGAACCCCACTATTGGATTTTACTCCAATCCGGGAGATTTGGACGTCTGCCTCTCTCGAGGGGTGCGTACAACTCCCTTTACTCTTGAATGCTCACTTCATTCTTTCGGCCTCTCGGCTATCCCAGAATGAAAGCAAAGGCGGAGAGTATATATCGAAAATATACCTCCAACCCGTGATTAATCAAGAGTAATTCAAGGCCCTAACATAAAAAGAAACGATTAATTAAAACATCATAACATAATCGCTCTAACCTCGGATCATCAAGATCGAGTACAAGGAGGATTAGTTAATCATTATGGAATGGAGGAAGGGGAATGAGTAGTAAAGCATAAGAAGAACACAAGCTAAACAAGAACAATTTTATTAATTAAAAGGGGCAAGCTACACTATTGAAATTGAAATTACAAGTGCATGAAATTGAAATCCTATTCTAGCCCTATATTAAGCACTAAGCAACACTAAAGATTACAAAGAAAGCTAGGGCAACTAAATATTAAACCATGATTAAGCAAAAATTACAAAGGAAGAGAGAGAGAGAGAGAGAGAGAGAGAAAGCATAAAAAACTCAAAAACCAAAGGGGCAGCACCTCCCCCTCTCAACCAAAGCTTGCTGAAATGGAGAGGGGGGGGGGCTCAATTTATAGAAAATTTTCTCGGGTTGTTCACGCCCTCCGACACGCCCTAGGGGGGGCGTGTCCGGGGGCGTGACAGTACTATGTTGACCTCAGGCTCTGGATTCTGGCGGGAGGGATGATTGCTTCGGTACATCGGTGGTCACGCCCTAGGTCACGCCCGTGACAGGGGGGCGTGACAGGCACGTCATGTCCAAATCATTGGTCGGAAATCCGTCAGTCACCGAAAAAGGAGGGTGTCACGCCCATGTCACGGGCATGACATGGGGCGTGACAGTACTGTTTGCGTGCTGAGGCGGAACGACATTTAATGCGGCGGCAGGCTTTGCGGCAGAGGGCGACACGCCCTGGACACGCCTGGTGACATGCCCAGGGAGGGCGTGTCAGGGGAGCGTGACAGCGGTTTTGACCATTTTCTGTCCCTTCCAGCAGGAGTCCTCGGGATCGGGTGACACGCCCTAGGTCACGCCCAGGGAGGGCGTGACAGGGGGGCGTGACAGGTCATTTTGGCCAATTTTCTGGAAACCTGCAAAAAGACAAGAAAAAGTCAGTGGCAATAATATTTACATAAAAATGATAAAAATAAACTAATAATAGACATAATTTGCACAATATAAAATAGAAAATACGATAATAGTTTAGGATACAAAACGTATTATCAAATTCCCCCAAGCTTAAGCTTTGCTTGTCCCCAAGCAAAAATATAAAAACTAGAAACTTATAAAAAGGACTAATCAAAAAGTTCTAATTATGCCAACACATGTACTATGCGAAATTCTTAGTAGGGAAAAGGTGAAATGTAAGTCTAAAACAATTATTTAGGTATGGTAAACTTTTATAAACTTTACTTAATAAAAACAAATCATCCAAAATTTTGACGAGATTTTTTAAATGGACTTAAGCAAAGCAACAAAAATGAAAAACACGCATTGAGTTGTTACTAGATCCAAGCAACGCATTATAATTATATCAATTTAATTAACAAAAATCTAGGTTTAAATCCAAAACTAAAACTGATTTACTGTTTTTCTTTTCTTAGTTATTAAATAAAAATCAAAAAACGTGAATCAAAAGGACTTAAATAGGACAGAAACGTTTGGTTTAGGAAAATGATTAGGAGTGGAATTCAAAGATAAACGTGAAGGTTTTAAAATCACACTAAACCAAAGCAAAGAGTTTCAAAAAAAACTTTCATAAAAATATATACACATTTTTTCTTTTTCTTTTTCTTTTTTTTTCTTTTTTTTTTCAAAACAAAGGCCATAAATATTTTTATTTTCCTTTTTGAGTTGGCCAAACAAAAATAAACATCACTTTCGAACATACTTTTTTTTTTCGAAAACCTTTCTCCCACAAAAATCACAAAATACCCTATCAAAATCGTCAAAATAATTTATGAAACTCAAAAAGGCTAGTGTGATTCGATAGGTTGGAAATTTTGGCTTTGGTGAAACTGAAATGAAGGGAGGAGCTATCAAATGAAATCGGAAAAAGGCTCAAAAACGGCTAACTAGTGGTAAAAGTTTTTAGGTTGGCAGGAAAGCTCAAACGAAAACAAAAACGGCCTAAATCATTTTCACGCTTTTGAATTTATTTAAAACAAAGGTTTGAAAAATTTTCAAAAAGCGAGTCCTAGATAATAAAAGAAGATTGATGAAATTAACTTGAAAATAGAAATAATAGGTGACTTGGATCATTCACATCTACTACGTTATTCAAAAGTTGACTTTACAAAAATTATTCAAAAACGAAAAAGAAAATAGTGGATGATGAATTTTTAAGAAAGTAAAGGAAATAAACAACAAAAACCATAATAGAAATGCGAGTTTTAGAAAAATATTTCACCTTAACATGCTACCGTGAATTAGAAACACAGCATGGCCAACATTTTACTTGTGAAACATAATTAAAAAGGACGATTAGAAATATTATAATTAACTAAGTTGTTTATAGGAGATTTTGAGTAAAACAAAAATAAAAACTAGGGGTACTATTGAAATACCAAAATGTCTAAACTATTCAAAAACACATATATTTTTTTTTAATTTAATTTTGTGAAATATTCTCTTATTTTGGATTTTTAGATTTTTTCTCTTTTTTTTTTTGGAATTTTAAGATATTCATTTTTTTTGGAAATATTTACAATATATACAAAAAGAAAAATATTTGCACTAGGCAAAAATGAAGGAGGAAGTCCTCCCCCAAGCTTAAAACAGACATTGTCCTCAATGGTTAAAGAAGGGGATTGGAGAAGGAGAGAAAAATAAAGTACATAATTGAAAGACAAAATTGAAATACAGGTACTTCCCCGGATTTATTTGCTGCGAAAGCTGAGTGATGCCGCTCCCCGAATGTCTTCTTTGGACTTTGTGATGGATTCAGCAATGTTGGAGCAGGCGATCGCAGAAGCTTCAGCTTGTCGGAGCCGTCCGAGGCAAAAATTGTAAAATAAAGAAAATAGAGAAAGATAACTTGGGTTGCCTCCCAAGAGCGCCCTTTGGTTAAAGCGTTGTTGAGCTCGACGCATCAAAAAAATAATTTTGTCCAAAAATATTGTTGTCCCGAAATAAAATTGTCTTTTTTATTAGCAAAAAATTAAAAGCTCAAGATTAGAGTTCGTGAAGCAGAAACTTAATAATGTTTGGACTGACATCATCATCACCAGAGAAATACATTTTAAGACGCTGACCATTCACTTTGAAATTACCCTTATCAGGGTGAGAAATTAAAACAGTTCCATAAGAAAATACTTCTAAAACAGAAAACGGGCCAGACCAGCAAGATTTTAATTTGCCCGGAAATAAACGTAAACGAGAATTATATAAAAGGACTTGGTCGCCTGGCTTAATGTTTTTAGGGTGCCTTAAGTGTTTATCGTGTAAACGCTTCGTCCGCTCTTTATAAAGTTTATTATTTTCATAACATAAGAGCGCCACTCGTCGAGTTCATTTAGTTGAAATTTTCGAAGGTCACCGACTGAGTGGGGATCGAAGTTTAAAAATTTTAAGGCCCAAAAGGCGCGGTGTTCTAACTCTACGGGCAGATGGCACGATTTTCCATAGACCAGCCGATACGGCGTACATCCGAGGGCGGTTTTGTACGCTGTTCGGTAGGCCCATAGAGCATCGTCAAGTTTGGCTGACCAGTATTTTCTAGAAGTTGAAACAGTCTTTTCTAATATTCTTTTTATTTCTCGATTAACTACTTCGACTTGACCATTAGTTTGGGGGTGGTAGGCAGTGGAAAGCTTATGTGTAACGCCGTATTTGGTAAGGATTTTTGAAAATTGTGCGTTACAGAAATGGGAACCCCTATCGCTAACGATTGCGCGAGGCGTACCGAATCTAGAAAATAATTTTTTTAAAAACGTGACAACAACTCGGGAGTCATTCGTAGGAAGAGCTTGGGCCTCAGCCCATCGTGAAACATAATCAACAGCAACTAAAATATATTTGTTTCTGAAGCTAGAAGGAAGGGGGCCAACAAAATCAATTCCCCAGAGGTCGAAAATTTCGCACTCTAAGAAATAATTTTGCGGCATTTCATTTTTATTAGAGATGTTGCCCGACCATTGGCAACTATCACACCTGCTCACAAAGGCTTGCGCGTCTTTAAACAGGCTAGGCTAGTAAAAACCCGCGCAAAGCACCTTATGAGCGGTGCGAGCAGCTTGATAGTGCCCACCAGTCGGACCTTCATGCAAATGTTTTAGAATATCAATTCCTTCATCAAAAGAAACACATCTCCTTATCACTTGATCCGCACAAATTTTGAAAAGATGCGGGTCTTCCCAAAAGTAGTTCTTCAGCTAAGAAAAGAATTTCTTCTTTTGCTGAGAGGAGAACTCTTTTGGGAGCACCCGGGCCACTAGATAGTTGGCGATGTGCGCGAACCAAGGAGAAGTAGATGTATTAACTAAAAGCAGCTTCTCGTTAGGAAAATAGTCATTAAAAGATTTTTCATTTAATTTTTCTATAAAGGGGTTATCTAATCTGGATAGATGGTCGGCGGCCAAGTTCTCGGCTCCTCGCTTATCACGGATCTCTAAGTCAAACTCCTGGAGGAGTAAGACCCAGCGAATCAAGCGAGGCTTGGCATCCGTTTTGGCAAGAAGGTACTTGAGGGCCGAGTGGTCCGTAAAAACAATGATTTTTGAAAGAGTAATGTAAGGGCGGAATTTATCAAACGCAAATACTACAGCTAAGAGCTCCTTCTCGGTTGTGGTGTAATTTTCTTGTGCAGATGTGAGGGTTTTACTAGCGTAATAGATGGGGTGGAAGTTCTTAGATATGCGTTGACCTAATATGGCCCCCATCGCAAAACTACTCGCATCGCACATAATCTCGAATGGAAGGTCCCACACCGGAGCTATCATAATCGGTGCGTTAATTAACTTTTCTTTAATTAATTCAAAGGCAGAAATACAAGAGTCATCAAAAATGAATGGAGCGTCTTTTTCTAAGAGATGGGTGAGGGGCTTAGTGATCTTGGAGAAGTCCTTTATAAAACGACGATAAAAACCAGCGTGGCCTAGGAAACTTCTTATAGCTTTTATGTTTGTAGGCGGCGGCAACTTTTCAATAACTTCTATCTTGGCAACGTCTACCTCAATACCTTTAGCAGAAATTTTATGGCCCAAAACTAACCCTTCCCTCACCATAAAATGGCATTTTTCCCAATTTAGGGCAAGGTTAGTTTCTTCGCATCGTTCTAAGACTTTTTCGAGGTTTTCTAAACATCTATCGAAGGAATCGCCGAACATAGAGAAATCGTCCATGAATACCTCCATAATGCTTTCTACGTACTTGTCAAATATTGCGAGCATACATCGCTGGAATGTAGCTGGCGCATTGCATAATCCAAACGGCATTCTTCGGTACGCGAAGGTGCCGAAGGGACAAGTAAACGTAGTTTTCTCTTGGTCCTCGGGAGAGATAGGTATTTGAAAGTACCCCGAGAGGCCATCGAGAAAACAATAAAAGCTATGGCCCGAGAGACGTTCTAAAATCTGGTCGATAAACGGTAAAGGAAAGTGGTCCTTGCGGGTGGCGTCATTTAACTTACGGTAATCTATGCACATACGCCAACCCGTCACCGTCCGCGTCGGGATTAATTCATTATTCTCATTACTAACTACGGTTATCCCTCCCTTCTTTGGAACTACCTGAATGGGGCTAACCAACTTACTGTCCGATATAGGGTAGATAATTCCTGCGTCTAATAGTTTCATAACCTCGCCCTTAACTACTTCTTTCATGTTTGGGTTTATACGGCGCTGAGGTTGGATAGAGTTACGCGAATTATCTTCCATTAAAATTTTATGGGTACAGAAAGATGGGCTTATGCCCTTGATATCAGAAATTTGCCAAGCAATAGCCCGGCGATGCTTACGTAGAACTAGAAGAAGTTTATCGTTCTGCGTATCCGTGAGGTAGGCCGAAACGATAACTGGTAACTTGGAGTCTTTTTCTAAGAAAGCATACTTAAGGTGTTCGGGAAGTTCTTTAAGTTCTAGGGTAGGGGGTTCTTCATAAGGGGATTTTGAGATTCTTTCTTTTTCAAAAATAATATCTTAATAAACTTTTTTATAAGGAACGTAATAAGGGGTGGGGCTAGCAGCTAAGATAGCTTCTTGTAGAGATTCAGTGGGAAGAAAAGAGGAAGAACAAAAATCAGAAAATTCTTTTTCAAACTCAGAAAGACAATAAGAAGATTCATCACTTCCTTGCAGTGATTCCGTTGTAAGAGAAGAGGAGCAAAAAGTAGAAAATTCTTTTTCAAAGTCGGAGAGGCAGTAGGAAGAATCATCACTCACGGCGTCTACGAAAAAACATGAGTCATCGTTCGCTAAGGTGTTCTTCATCGAAGGGGTGATAGAAAATGTGACTTCGTCGTCGCCTACTCGAAGAAAGAGCTTACCATTGCTTACGTCAATGATGGCTCGGGAGGTGGCAAGGAAGGGTCGGCCAAGGATCAGGGGAACCTCGACGTCTTCTTCGATGTCCAAAATGACAAAGTCCACCGGGAAGATGAACTTGTTGATTTTCACTAGAACGTCCTCCACTATTCCTAACGGGTACTTGACGGATCTATCGTCTAGCTGGATACTCATACGCATGGGGTTAAGGCTACCAATCCCTAACTTTTTGAACAATGAAAAGGGCATCAGGTTTATACTCGTGCCTAAGTCGGCTAACGCGTGTTTAACAAAAAGATCACCGAAGACACACGGGATAGAGAAACTACCCGGGTCACTGATTTTCTTCTGCAAACCGTTTGTTAAAACGGCGGAGCACTTGGCGTTTAGCGTGACGTGCGAAAGATTCTCTAACTTCTTATTGTTTGTGAGGAGGTCTTTAAGATATTTGGCGTATTTCGGCATCTGCGAAATAGCCTCGTGGAAGGGAAGATTAATGTGGATTTGTTTGAAGATTTCTAAGAAGCGGGAGTACTGATCATCTTGACGTTGTCTATTAAGTTCAGAGGGGTATGGAGGAGTTGAATTATTTTTGAAGATGGGTGGTGGAGTGAGATTATTTTCTAAAATAGGGGTGATTACTTCTTCAGCAGATGGCGAAATTTTTAAAACGGGAGCGGAGCTTTGATTTTTAAAAGCGGAAGCGGAGCTTGCCTCGGGCTCTTCACTTACCATACCGGAGACTTGCTTCCCACTCCGAAGAGTTATAGCTTTCGCTTGCTCTCTCGGGTTGGGTTCGGTATTGGAAGGAAGAGACCCTGCGGGTCGCTCAGAAATTATTTTCGCGAGCTGTCCTACCTGATTTTCTAGACTTTTTACGCTTCCGGTTAAAGTTCTTATGGTAGCGTCATTTGTGGTGATATATTTAGAAAGTAATTCCTCCAAGCTTGGAGGTTTTGGGTAATTTTGAAGAAGTGGTGGTGGTGGTGGTGGTGCAGAAAAATCATTTTGCGGGGGTGGGCGCATCGCATTCGATGGATTACTCCATGAAAAGTTCGGGTGATTTCTTAAAGCAGGGTTATAACTATTCGGAAAATTAAAACCAGGCGGATGAAAATTCGCAGCAGAAAAATTATTAAAAGCAGTTCTAGGCATATTATTAACATAATCTAAATGTTCCGGAGTAGGGGTTGCAGATTCCCATACCTGAGGGACGGAGGCAGCAGTCATCTCCGTGATTTTTTTGCTTAGGATTTCTACTTGCAGGGCGAGCTGGGAGACGTTGTCCACTTCATAGATACCTGCAGGCTTGTTCGGGCGGGACCTAGGCACATTCCACTGATAAGTGTTCATGTCCATGTCCTCAAAAAGCTCAAGAGCGGCTTCCGGGGTCTTATGATTTAAAGTACCGCCAGAAGTTGCGTCTATCATTTGCTTCGTGCTTTGATTTAGCCCGTTATAAAACGTCTGCACTTGTAACCATACAGGCAGCGCGTGATGTGGGCATCGTCTTAAAAATTCTTTAAATCTCTCCCAGGTTTCGTATAGGGTTTCAGAGTCTATTTGTCCGAAGGCAGAGATGTCGTTCCTAAGTTTTGCAGTTTTAGCTGGCGGAAAATACTTCGCCAAAAATTTTTCAGTTAATTCATTCCAAGTGGTTATGCTATTTTTTGGAAGTGTGTTAAGCCACTGCTTAGCTTTAGTTCTTAGAGAGAAGGGGAAGAGTCTCAGCCTGATCGCATCATTTGTGACACCATTTATCTTGAAGGTGTCGCAAATTTCAAGAAAGCTAGCTATATGTGCGTTCGGATCTTCATCTTGAAGTCCGTCAAATTGCACATATTGCTGCACCATTTGAATTATGCTAGGCTTTAGTTCGAAGTTATTATTTGCTATAGCAGGACAGACTATACTTGATTCTGTTCCCTCGAGGTTCGGTCGTGCATAATAGGACATAGTCCTTTGCATGGCCTCATCTACGTTGGGTTCTTCCATTCTTAAAGTAGCAATTGACTCGGAGTCCTCAGCCGGCACTTGGATAGTAGGACCTTGAAATCGTGATCTTCTCCGAAGAGTACGCTCAATTTCGTGGTCCAAGTCCAAAATAACCGACGGACTCCCGCGGGTCATGCACTAAAAGAACCGAAAAGAAGAAGAGGAAGAGAAAAAGGATAAACTAGAAAAAAGATTAGAAATTTTTTTCTTTTTGAAATAGATTTTTTAATATAGATTAACTCCCGAACTTCCCAAGGACTACCCCGTGAAGGGTTCGCAAGGTACTAGACAAGACAGTGGCGCTTAAAGCCCTTTGCCCTTTTCGAGAGAATTAGGTGGCGTAGAAAAATTGTGAGGTTGGTTTCTATTAAGAGCGGTGATAAAATTTTTTGATTTTTTAAAATTTTAAAGAAAGAGGATGAGAAAGAGAAGAGATAAAATTAATAGGTTCGTGTTTTCAAAATATCAACGGAAGTTGGTTCCCCGACAACGGCGCCAAAAACTTGTTGCGCGCTAGGGTTCGAAGAAAATAAACGCAACCGAACTAGCAACCCGATGAGGCAATTATACCTATCGAATTGTAGCAAGGGGACACAAGTGTCGTATTGAAATCCGGGAACTTTTGGCTAAGCTTACTCACACGAACGCTATTATCTTATCGACGAAAAAACTAGGGTTTTAGAAAATTTAAGTGCAAGGGAGGAATTAAAGCTATACTAGAAAGAAAACTACCGCAATTAAGTTAAGCTATTAAGCAAAGAACTATGCTAGAAAGGAAACTACTGCAGTTAATTAAAGAGCACAAGATAGGCGATTACTACGAAAGGTAGAAAATATGAAATGGAAATGCACCCAATCAAGATTCACCTCGGCTAAAGACGATTAAGAAAATGCGATAAAAATCTGAACTTAATAGGATAAAGGTCCTTGACCGTGGAGGTTCCTAAAGCTTGAACATGCTTCTCTCGAAGTCGTGCCCAACTGAGTTTAGGAA